>VYXB01006066.1:447323-473314 GCA_013397135.1 Pachyramphus minor
AAAAAAAAAGGTCTCAGGACAAGGGATGACTGAATAACACAAAGCCATTTTTAAAAAGTAGGAATATTCTTGAAACTACTTCTGAACACTTAAATATGAAACTAAAAATAAAAATACTCTATTAACCAAAATAATATTCCCCCCCCCCAACATCAGTTCCTTTATGACATGGATTTGTAAGTTATCTTATAAAAAGAGTTTTATTCACTGTACCAAACCTTTATATTTTCACAACCCACAATTTTTCTTGTACTCCCGAAAGTGCTCCCAAAGTAATTGTTAGAGGACCTGCCCAGGTCTGCAGAACCAAATGCAGCGCCCCAGAGATGTGACCCATACATTTTTTTTATAAATATGTCCAAAATAAAATGTCTGCTTGAAAAAATAACGGGACAAGACAGAAGATTGAACTACAGAGACATCTATTATGTCATTTTGATCCCATCATCATGTCCAATAGCAAATTTTAGTGCCAAAAAGGAGCAAATTTAGCTAAATTTAGAGTAGGATTGCTTTCCCTTGTCATTCAAACCTAGCAAGATGAAGGAATCTCATGAACTCCTACAGAAATACCAAGTCAACCAATTCTCCAGGAGAGGAGAACAAGAATCTCAGGATATTGTAGCATCATCAGGAGGAAGACCAGTGCAGGAACCCTAGAAACCATTTATAGTTTGGTTCTTTCTCTGTGATTCTTGAACTCCATAAACTCAAACAACAGCTATTATCAAATAAATTTCCTGCAAATGACATTCATAGGGTTAGAACATACTTCTGGAATAGAGCTGAGCACAGCACTACTAAATTCCTTTTATACTTGGATTTTTTTTAACAAAAAATTACAGTCTTGGCAAATTGGCCAGCAGATGAACTTAGATTTCTCACTACCATTAAATTACATGGGTGAGGTGCCTCAGTTCAGTCGAGAAAGTACCTATAGTATTGACTTCCTAACCTAACGACTCAGATTGTCTCATATTAACCCAAGTTAAACATTATGAAAGTAGGAACTACACATCAACCAAACACAAGAAACTTGTTCATTATGAAACAATTAAACCTAAAGTCATTACCTGAGAGAAGTTAGTTCCCCTTCCCACAGTCTCTAGCGCTCACAATGGCATCATCATCTCACTGCCATTGCCCACAGTTGGCCCAACTTTATCTAACTTGCTACCTTTCTTTTTTTTTTTGCCTTTTTTGCACCCCCTCACTTTTTTTTTTTTTTTTAATAAAATTCCTTAGATAAACTCATGACAGAACCACTTTCCTGTCTTGACCAGGTCCTCATTTACAAACCACAAGTTTTGCCTTGACCTGCCAGAACTTTGAGCAAGCACAAGTGATTACTCTTGCTCTGGACACTGGCCCTATATTATTTTCACTTCATAGATATTGGAGAAGGGCTCAGTGAGTCACAGGCTAAAGCACCACCATGCTTCAGAACACCTTCTTTACATAAATATACATTTTAATAAAAATGTGTATAAATGTCCCTCTAAATCCCACTAAGGACATCATTTGCTTTGAGCACCATGTTGCTTCTGCCGACCATAAATTTCAAGACTGAGCAGTGTTGGATACTGCTGTAACTTAATGTCAGCCTGTGTGTGCTTTCCTCCCCTCTCACATCCTTCTACTACTCAACTAGAATAATTTTTGAAGAGATGGATATTCAAAATATTAAGTATAATTTAACTCCCCTTTGCAGAAATAGGTTTCTCTGCCACGAAGCAGAACTATTTCAGAAGACACTCTATTAATTCTGGTTAATGCACTATCAGTTCAGTTGTAAAAACATTATCTATATACATCAAATAGTTTCCAAAAGAACAAAACAATTTAAAAGAATTATCTGCAAAGTGAGCTATTCATGTTTTATTTCTGTCCAGATTGCCCTACAGCTTCTATACTGCGATAAAACTTGCCAGCAAATCATACAATACTGGAGAATCAACAGAGAAATTTACTGGATGTGCAAAAGGAAAGAGAAATTGGGGGAAATTCCAGTATGAATCACCACTAAGGATCCTTGGGAGGGGAATGAGAGCAAAAGAGAAAAGAGGAATACAAAAATAATTCCTCCTATAAAGAATGCTTTTCTATTGAAAACTAAACCAGACTTGAAAAGAGCATCTGTGGATTCCTCAGACAGATGGTGTCAATAGATCTATTAGTCACTTTGGCAGCAGCAGCATGGTGATGGGGTTTACAAAAAAAGCCACTTAAAAACTCAATATAAACATGAGAGAAGTACATTAAGGAGTTTATTCGACTTTCCAATACGAGACACTTTTTTGCACATAAAAGCAGCTACTGTAAATGCCAGTCTGCAGTTCGAGCTGCAGTTTTACAAACTGTGGTAAGACATGGACTTACAAAACCCCACATGGGACAGCTGGCCTTCCCAGGTGACAAGCTCAGACCTGATGGCTTTCCTGTGACAAAGTCTTTCTGCACCTTTGCTTTTGTGTAGGAACTGACAACACAGTTTTCTCACCAATATAACATTTAAAATTGGAAGTCACAGTTGCTGATGCTCTTAACGCAATCACAGCATCATTTAGGTTGGAAAAGAGCTTTAAGAACATGAAGTCCAACTAGCACTACCAAGTCCACCACTAAACCATGTACCAAATGCCACATGCGCACATCTTTTACATACCTCCAGGGATGGTGACTCTGCCACCTCCCTGAGCAGCCTGTTTCAATGCCTGACCACCCTTTCTGCAAAGAAGCCTTTCCTAATACCCAGTCTAAACATGCCCTGGCCGAGCTTGAGGCCCTTTGCTCTTGCCCTGCCACTTACTACCTGAGAGAAGAGACCAACCCCCACCTGGCTACAACCTCCTTTCAGGTAGTTGTGAGAGATAAGATCCCACCTGAGCCTCCTTTTCTTCAGACTAAACATCCCCAGCTCCCTCAACCACTCCTCATCGGATGTGCGCTCCAGACCCTTCCCCAGCTCCGTTGCCCTTCTCTGGACACACTTCAGCTCCTCAATGTTTTTCTCGTGGTGAGGGGCTCAAAACTGGACAAAGGATTTGAGGTGTGGCCTCACCAGTGCCCAGTACAGAGGGACAGTCACTGCCCTGCTCCTCACTGCCCTGCGATTGCTGATAAAGCCAGAATGTCATGGGCCTTCTTGGCCACACTANAGGGGCTCAAAACTGGACACAGGATTTGAGTGCCCAGTACAGAGGGACAGTCACTGCCCTGCTCCTGCTGGCCACAGGATTGCTGATAAAGCCAGAATGTCATGGGCCTTCTTGGCCACACTACTGGCTCATGTTCATACTTAACTGCATTGTAAGTAATCAACTCTTAATTCTGAAATGCTTTATATTTTTAAATCTGGTTTAATTCTCCAAAGTGACATTACAGAAATGCCTGATGCCAGAACAACAGAAACAAATGAGACATTCTGAAAACGCATGAATTTAGAATCCTCCACAAACGCTGAAATCAACTTGATTACTTTCCACTGAGAGGGAGTCTTGCAGGAGGAAAAAAACACCACCAAAACAAAAATAAAACAAAAAATTTGAAAAAAAAAACCCCAAACTAGAGATTTTGGAATTAAAATACTACTGTAACACAATGTATTTTCATAAAAACTAGTAGGTTAAAAATAGTTAGGATTTGACAGAATATCTAAATACATTAGGAACAAAGTCAATTTTGTATTTATGCAGAGTTACACATTAGCTATTAAGTGGCATCCACCTGTTTAACAAATATACATTATTATACTCAATGAGAAATTGCACATACTTTAAAAATACGTGTTCCTAGGATTACTCCCTTACTGTTGGTTCACTGATTAAAATAAGCTGTAGCAACAATCTTAAACAGTCCTTTTGGTGGCAAGGAGCTCAAGGATGCACTTTTAATTCTCAGAAATATTTAGAACATTCAGAAAGTCCGAGTCTATCCCACTGTCATACTTTATCTCTCCAATAAGAAATTCAAGTGAAAGAGGCGGTAGCTGAAGTTGTTCTTTGAAGTAGAGGCAGATGTTTAACACAGAGCACTCATCTTCAGAGAGGACAGACATTCTGATAATCTTAACTGTTAGTCATGTAAAAAGGAATGCATAAGCCAAACAAAGACAAGGCTGGTCTTATCACAGGTGACGCACATGGTCGGAAAACTCCTTGGAAAATCAAAAATTAAGAGCAGAAGAATTATAATTTAATTACCCACAACAAAGCATTTCACCTGCCCAGCACAAAATCTGAGTCACACAGTTGCTGCTTTAATTACACAAGATGCATTGGTTGTTACTATGCCTGCACTAGCACAGCACATGTATCTTCAAGAGCATTTTCCCTCTCTTTGTTACTGTGTTAGAAAGGAAAGGTCTTCTCAAAGAATCCACAGGACACCTGAAGGCAGGCAACAGCTCCTGGAGATGAGTATGGAGTCATGCTCAGGTAAAGGAAGGTAGCAAGACTTTAGCCTGCTTATAAGATCTAAATCTGACCAAACAATACTTATCTATGGAGAAAACACAATACGTAAAATAGGAATGACATAAAGCTCTAAAAAGTCCTTTCTTCTACTATCTGTCATTAGAAAATAAGTCCATCTTTGGTCTTCCCTTGAGATGGATCCTGAACTGCAAAACTGCAAGCTCCTGTCACCCCCATGAAGCTATTCTTAGAGGATCAGTCTGATGTGATGGAACCAGCAGGGAACCGCCACCATCTCTACATCTTAAAATTAATTATAGTGAGGATACAAAGTCACGTACAAGGATTTGTTTGCATTTATACAGGATCTTAATCCAAAAAAGGTGGAAACCTCTTGCTATAGTTGAAAATGAGAGCTATAAACAACTCATAAAACATTACACTGTTACTTTCATCAATCATCTTATAAAACTAAGTTCCAGACTTCGTGTGTGTTTGTGAAGTCTACTACCTTAACTTCAAACATAGTTTGCTTTCTACTGAACTACAAGCTGAAAAGAGACAAACACAAACAAGAAGGTAGCTCCTCACATTTCCTGCTGTATATACAAAAGGCAAGAGCAATACTGCTCTGTAACCAGTATTCTACACTAAATTTTAATTAATTCAATTTTCTGCTGTTGGACACGCATTTCCTTTAGGGAAAGAGAAGGAATTGGAGCACTGTGCCCTTGTGCTCACACTGCGCAGAATCAAGCAAAGTAGAGCAATAAGAGTGGATGTGGATTCAGTGGGAAGAATGGAATTTCCTAAGGAAACTGTAGCATTACCACAGCAATGCTCCACTTGGTGTCTCTAACAGATATAGAAGGAATCAAACAAAAATGCTCAAAAAATGTGGATGTGAGGGGTAATGAATTGCTTCTCATTATGGATTTTAAAAATGGCATTTTCTGTTCTAATGGAGCAGAAAATACATTTTATAAACAACAGTCTCGTATCTGAAGCTTCCCAAATTGTAAAAAGCTGCTTAAATGCACACATGAGAGTTATACTTCTTTTTTACCTCTAATTATATATAAGCTTTCTTATTTTAATGACACTTTGAGAAACTTCAACTTTTTCTTTAAGGTTGAATATTTTCTCAGAGAAAAACATTCTTCTCTAGCATGCCTAAACTTGAATTTGTAATGAAGGAGACAGGCAGTAGTAGAGGATTAAAGACCTGTCTAAAAGGAGTTGCTGAAAACTGTCAAAACTATTGGCTATGCATGAGAAGGGTGAATATGCTACAGAAAAAAATCCAAACAAACAAACAAACCCTCAGCCAAAACACAATAGACTTATATTTGTACATTATGCAGGGATGAATCTATTTCAAACTACATAACTAGGTATCATGAATATAAAATAAGGCAGTCTGTGATCTAAAAGAACAAGTACATCCTTTCACCTATCTCAGAAAAAGAATCTGAAGCAAGATAAAGACTTTGGAACAAAGGAAGAGACATTTTTACCTTAGGACAGCGAATTCAAGTTTGGGATTTAAGGATCTAATACTTAACCTAGCTCCACAGTTAGAACACAGGTACACCCAAGAAGAAAGAAACATTATCCTTAAGAAACATTACTCATTATATAGTAAACTCTGACACTTAAATTTATTAAGAGCAATATATTTTTATGTTGAGGATACACTAAAATAATCAAGTAACACTTATTTCCTTTCTACAAAATTCAAAATTACTATAAAGCTTCAGCTATCTACCCTGAACTATGTTGGGCCTTAATACAAGACTAATCTAGTCTGAGTTATCTATTCCCAAAATAATTTCTCTCTAAATTCTGACACATGCTGAAATATGAGTGCACCAAAACAGCTGGATGGAGCCTCCAACTTCATTTGTTCTTAACAAGTACTTCATGATTTTTGCATGACTTTATTTATCAAATTAACAAACTTTTCAGTCTATTCCCATGAATAGACAAATATGACAAATAGTTTTCATTTCATAGAATGCAAGGAAGGAGAGAGAGCTTATCTTTACAAACTAATATCATCTGTGCTTACAAGGTTTACTCATTAAGACTTTTCAAAGCAAAAAAAGTAAAATGAAAAATAGAATCAAAACAGTTAAGATTTTATCACTGTGGTAAGGATGGCTTAATAAAGTGAGAGGAAACATATTACTAAGTGTAATCTAGAGAATTCTTGTCCTCCTGCTGCTCCTAAAATTGAAAAATGCTTTATTTTTAATTATTTTGAGAAAATGCTTAGTTTTGCAGATTTCAATCACAAATACTATACAGAAAGTTAGGGTTCATACCAACACATTCCAAGCAGGTGTGACACTTCCCACACAATTCCAAAATATTAAGGTAGTAAGAAATACTGATACATAAAAGCAATAACTTTTGTTGTTATTAGTAGTTCTGCTTGTTGTTAAACCTAATGTTATGTCAGCACTCCTAACATGGACAAACAAATCCAACTCGTGTTCCCAACTATATCTTTAAGTATCTGAACCTCATCATGGGAAGAGCACTTGTAACAAATGTCGTGTTACCTGTAATGTAATCTTCCCTACATCAGCAGGGAAGATTAAGTAAAGTGAATATCCAGTACTTCTCAATAATCCCTAACAGGAGATAAATGCAGTGAGGATAAAGAATTCTGTGGGATTTTTTTTTTTTAAATATTAATGCATCACACATAGACAAAAAAGCAGATGGAACTAGTGCTTCATTCTTAAAAGATACAGAAAATATTTATCCCTAACACAACATTCCTTCAACTGTAAGACTAAAACCACTTCCTTATGATGACAAGATAATATTGGCTACATTCCATGATTTTCCATTCATGTTGTTGAATGAAGTCTTGTTCCAAGGCTACTTCCAAAAAAAGGTAAAATGATTTCAAATGTCAGTATGAAATTATATTACTAAATCTTATTATTCACACTCTCCATCAAAGTTTCTTCATGCTAGAAATATTGCCTTAAAACCCAAATACTACTAGAGTAGCACCTACTTTTTATTGAATGCACATAATTAAGGGTGGCCAATGTACCAGAGAGGTCTAATATGGAGAAGAATTAATTAGCTCAGCTGCTGAATGCTGCCCAGGTTGCTATTGCTTCTGATAGCTGAGTGCTGTGATCTTCTTCCACAGCTTTCATGGCACCCTAATTGGTGATTTCTTAATCCCATTAAAACAAAAAGCCAAAGAAAACTCCCAAAACAACAATCACCAAACCACAACACAAGGCAACCACAAAAAACAACCCAAAACCAACCTGAACCTTAGGGTTAAACAGGTGGCCATTTACACTAGGTCAAACCAAAAGAGCACATAAAAACAACTTTTTTCACTCAATGCAAAACAAAAGTGAAGAAAAATTCTTGCTTAATATTTTCAGATTCCAGCTAATTAAAAGGTCTGCTGATATCCCACACGTAACACAATAGCAAGAAGTGGTGAATACATTATGTGAATATCTTTTTAAATGTACAGTTTCCAAAAGAACCTATTTAAAGATTTTGATCTCCTAAATCAGGTTCCAATTCAGGAAAAAAGAAGCAAACAAAAAACAAAGAAAAAAACCACCTCCAAATCACTTTTTACCTTTCCCCCCAAATTTTCTGCTGATTTATGAGGAGAATGTTTTTAAGTTTCAAGTTTTTAAGTCTATATGCTTACAAGCCAAATACATTCATCTCTGAAACTGAGCCATATCTATGAAAACTCAAAAACTACATGAAGTCCTTCAGGTGGGGGTGGCACAACTTTTGCTACTTCTGCCAACAATGGTTTGGGTTGGAAGGGACCTTCAAGATCATCTAGTTCCAAGGCCCCTGCAACGGGCAGGAAGACCTTCCAATGGTACCAGCTTGCTCAGAGCCTGGCCTTGAACATGGTTTCCTGTAGTTTAATTCACCCCAGAAACAAACAACTCCTTTGTGATCTGGTCTGTGATGACATAGAAAACAAAGCTTAGGAAGAAAAGAGTTTGGTCTTACACCTTCCCTGAAACTGAGTATTAGACCTCAAGACTGTCAAGTCATTTCACTAGGTAAAAAATGTTAGCAAAACTTCAGTATTAACACTGACAAAATTTAACCCAATTTCTTAAATAGAGATGTCTTTTAATCCTATTTTATCCCCAAGAGTATTACTTCATATTTAAAAANATACTTCATTTAAAAAAAAAAAAGAATAACTTGGTACATAGCTAAAGACTAAAATAATAATTTCCTACACTACCATATACAGAAAGGTATAATTTTGCTTAACAGTTGCCAGGGAACTATGCACGTTCCAAAACATACCAGCTACATTATATAATATCTGCCTTTCAAAAAAAAAAAATAAAATATGTATTTTAGAGACATACCTTAACATGTTCAAAGAAAAGTTAACTCAAGCTGTAATTAAAATAAGTAGGGCAGGGCAAGCAAGACGTCTGGAATAGACTGCTTAAAAAAGGCAGAGAAAAAACTAAGCCAAGCATTAAATGACAGAGCAATCACACAACCAACCAAATCAAACCAAGAAAGTCCCTGTTGCTATCACCCACAACACTATCCATGCTAAGGAACCTCAAATCAGGAAGGAAGAAAGGAAGGAACTGCTGAGGAAGTCCTGCATAAAGGGCTTGTTTCCGATTAACTGGCAGAGATCACATCACGCTGAGGACCTCCATCACCCTTACTATCACACTTTCTGTGTTAAACACTGCTTCCCAATCTACTGACATAAAAGTGCCTTCAAATCCCCACTGATCAGGCCCTAGAAAGTGATTTCCTACTCAGCAGGCACAGGGCTCGAGGCAGACTTTTGGACCACCCACCTCTGCTGATGTCCAGTGGATGTACAGAATGCAAGAGAATTCCCATGCTGTGAAGGAGATGCCAAATAAAACAGGTACCTGTGCTGGAGTATGTGTGCTCACTGCAGACAAAAGGGATAGAGACCTGACTTACCTCTGTTTGCAACCCTTCAGAATTTAAGGCCATGCTTAGGTTACCCTAAACACAAACCCACATACAATCCTCAGGGGTTTTTTAATATATAAAAAGCACATTACAGAGCTGTTAAAAAAGAAATACTGAAGAATCTTTCTTTGTGTTGAGCTCTGTATTTCCTTACATCCTCTGAATTCATAGAGCTGGAAAGTTAAATGTCGGATGATTCAAAGATTCTCTTACAAGTCCCAGCTACAAATAGCAACTGGTTTCACACTGTCAACCAGAATGCAACCTGGGACAAAAAACCCCAAAATCCTTCACAAAAAAACAGAAAATAAAATCCAAGCCAACATGATGATACTTGATACCATTTGGAATGATCCAGAAAACATTCCAGGCTAAATATTTCATTTGAAGTGCCTGTGGAAGGCAGACATAGCAAAGCTTCTTGTACTCTTGATATGAAAGGCAGCATTTTGCATACAATAATTCTTTTGCTTATTGCAAATCTTCCCTGATTATGTTTCTATGAATGTTTAAAAAGTAAAATGCTGCCTTATTCCTGGAGCTATTTGATCACAACAATAGGAAATACACACTAAAGAGTAAACATTTTACACAGTTGCACCTAGAGTAGATACAGAGCAATTGCTATGCAAAGCACCTCACCTAAGATGCTTCAATATTCAGCTTACAGGAGGAACCAAAGTACAGGGCAGGAAAAAGCTGCAACTCGAAATGAACAAAATATACTTTTCCAGTCATGCAAACACTTAGAACAACACTAAAACTAGGTAACCAAATCATGTCATCAGTTAGAAGAGTTTAGAGTCCCTGAGGGAGATGAATTGTTAAGGACAACAAGAACAAAACTGAGTCATCTGGCATCTACATTCCTCCTTAAATGCATACTCTTCCAATAGATATGTATGCAGTATGCTCTGGAAATTAAGGGGTTTTCCTCTTATTTGCGTATTTGTAAGTAGTGCACAGTCTAGTACTACAAGCATCTGACCCCTCGGAGACAACACTGCTTGATAGCATTAGATTAGGAAACTCCAATGACGTTTATCTGACATGGTTTAAATCACCAAATTTGTCATCTGGCTTGCTAAAGGAGACACCAGTTTCATTTACTCTTTTTGAACAACAGAAAAATTTAAGCATTACCAGTCTTGGAATTCCCTGTAGTAGATTTGCACTCATAGGGACAGGACTGACCCAAGTCTGTCTTCAATGAAGTAGTTTTCAATGGACAGAGCTGCACCCTCACGAGCCTCACACCAAAGGTATTCCTAGTATACATCCAGTTCCTTCTGGAACATCAGGTGAACACCAACTACAACACAGCAAAGTAAGCTTTTGGGGCAAACACACAGTGCTTCTTTCATTTTCACTAGACATACCAAAACCCCTTGGGATACATGATGCCTCCTTCCGTGAACAGGGCAGGGCAAACATGAGCAGTCTCCACTAAAAGCAATCTTCACCCTCCTCTGGAAGCTGCTAATTATGTCAGTCATGCTGAATTCTGACTGACAGTTTTGTGCTCTGAAGTGATACCCACTCATTTTATTAGTAAAAGATACAATCTGAAGTGAGAAGCTGAAACAACTATTGACCCTTTATTTCCAAAACAGCAACAGTTTACAAACTTTCCTTCTGTGAGCAAAGTTCCACTTGCCATTAACACCGCTGGGATGTAGGAATGTTAACTTCTTCCCCAGAAGAGAGGGAGAAGAAAACAAATACAAAAACACCTAACTGGTTTTGCACTTCTCCCGCGGGATAAGCACTCGCCTTTCAGGTTGCCAGTTGCTCATCTACTTGGGCAGATTCTCAAGTGAAGTAAATTAACAGCGGCTCATTGACTTCACTACAACTACACTCATTTACAGCAGTTAAAGCTGACCTACATTAAAGCAGCATTTCACACCAAGGAAGAGCTGCCTGGAGACACTTGGAGCCAGGAACTGGAGAGTTTTTCTTCCGCATACTTAATCATTATGTTGAACACTCCTCTTCCTCTTCTGCAAGAGCCTGCGGCCCCCCTTGTGCTGCAGTGACAAAGTGACAGCTCACACAACCAGCCATTTGGGAGTGGGCAGCCCCAGCCAGCTCACAGCTGGTGCATGGCCAGACAAAGCCTCTGAGAGCCTGAGCAACTGCCCTTGAAGCTTCTGGGAGGGAGTGGTGCCTGTGCTTGCCAGACTAAGTTACAGAACTCCATTTTCAATTCGAGTCTTATGGGTTTTGCCCGCCACCCCTCTTTTAACAGGCAAGAGACATGTTCTGCCTGGAGCTGGTGGTTCGTTCTGACTGGCAATGGACTGTAACAAAAGGAGGCTCAATACAAACAGAGATGAGGCAGAGAGAGAAAAAAAAGACCAAATCCGTATCATTCAGATGGGAGAATTGCTAAGATACCCTTGAATTTCTTCTCTACCAGGTATAAATGTAGGTCTGAATACACAATCCAAACCCCTAATGAAGAAAACCCCACAACCACTGGAACTAAACAAAGATACACAGCAACATTCAAGGTCAGGCTGGACAGGGCTCTGAGCAGTCTTACCTAGTTGAATATGTCCCTACCCACTGCACAGGGGGAGCTGGATGAGAGGACCTTTGAAAAGGTCCATTCCAACCCAAACTATGGTAGTGACTCCATGGTTCAAGATTACAAGAACAGGCACGTGAATTCTGCAGCAAAAGAAAATAATATTCAATGGATGTAACTAGAAATAAAAATCTCTATGAAATGTGAATTTGAACCTGCAGACTTCAAGGAACAGGCTTCAGGAAACCTACAGAGATGTTACAGTACAAAGTTAAATACCACAGAATCATTCAGTAGCAACAGGCAACCCAAAGCAAGCAAAAATAGAAGCCTGTACTTTCATTTTTCTCTTCACCCTTCCCCACCAAATGGCTAAAGAGGATATAGTGGCTGCACTCAAATTTTGATATCAAATGAGTGCACCTTTGGTTTGTTGTTTTGTTTTATTCTGGGGTTTTTGTTTGTTTGTTGCTTTGGTGGGGGTTTTTGGTGTTTTTTTTTTCAATTTTGTTTTTTAGGTTTTTTTAAATTAGCTTAACCTAGTTAAATCAATTCTTATATTTACCAGGGCGTGCCATTGTTTACATAAGACTAAGTGTAAAACCCTGACCTCTGTATTTCCACCATGACCTCCGAGAATAGAGCCCACTCACCCCACTCCAGTTCTTACAACTTTAATTATGTTCAACAAGGCTGCCATGCTTTAAAGGTATCCCAGACCAAAAGCTGTTTATTTTTTTTCCCCGTTAATCACTTCCATTTTGGTTTATTCCATTTATGCACCCTGGCTTTTGCACCCAGAATTGCTATCAGACCAGATCACTTCAGATACAGCTGAACAGTTTCTTATGCTGCTATGCAGTCCTATAAAAATCCACACTGTTTAGCTTTTATCCAATGTAAACAGAATCGATCACAAGTTCAAAAAAAGCTTCCAAATTGCTTGGCTCTAAGAAATCTTTTAAGAGTGAGAGAAGGCAATACATGGACAAAGGACAGAGACAGGTCTTACCTGTCTCATTATTTACAATTTTAACATCATAAATCAGGCTGATGCCTTTAAAAGAAATTCCAGCCCTTCTGTATAACTTCCCTGTCACTCAAAAAATGGCCATTCTCTTCCCACACACTGTTGAACTTACAGTTTCAGGAATATGGTTAAGACAGAGATGGTTAAGTTTAAAACCATCATGAAAAGCCAAATTATCAATGCAACTTTAGAACTATCTAGAAGAAAAGCTTAAACACACTATGAGAGTTTTAAGTGTTACCTCAACAGGTCCTTTGAATTATTTAATGGCATATGAGGAAATCTACAAAAATACATTAATGTTAAAAGTTAAGTTTAAAACCATCATCATTTAGTTTATCATTATCACTTAGTTTAAAGCAATTATCCTTTCCCTTTACATTTAGATGATCAACGGTCTAAATAAAAGTTGTATTAGATTTGGTCTATTTAATGGAACTTCTAAATTGAAATAAAAAGTATGTAGTTTTAACTTTATGGCAAACTGCACAATCTTCTCATTTTCTTCTCTGTACCACATGAGCTACTTGCTCATTAGACACAAATGGGTAGAAAACAAGAGTTTCTTTGTTTGCATACATTAACTTAAAGCTGTAAAACTCATTCAGCCAAGCTTTCACCTTTAAACCTTAACCTGACTTGTAACAACATTTGTAGCCTCTAAAATTACACTGCATGCACCCAGACAGAGTTAATCACGCTTCACTTTTGATGCGTAGAATAATGATCTACCACTTAAACTTGAGCCCTTAAAAGCCTGAAGAAAAATATGTAGGTATCTCTGTCTTAAATCACTAGCAAAATAACAAAACTCTACCTAGCACTGACCAGTTGAAAAGAAAAACAAAACTCAACATACAACTTGTGGCTCATGGAAATTGAAAATAAGTGTATTTAAAGTCTCCTCAGATGAAATTCTTGCTTCTCAGAGCATGCTATTGATCTGACACCTGGTACTTTTAGTCACTGAAGAAGGTCTGGCTTTATTTTCTGTGTAATTTAAAACTTCTTGGGTGGGGAGGGGGGAATAAATTAGGTAGAGATTTGGAAATAACATGTTCTAAAAGCTGATGAGTTTGTTATCATTTTAAGTTCTTTCTTTAAGGAAGTGATCTGTGCTTAACGCTTTGTTTAGAATATATTATGGTTCCCTTCAAATATTGTGCTAGGAGGAACCAGATTGTATTAATTTTCAAAATTGAGCAACAGTAACAGTTGAGTATTTTTGCTATCTAAAAAATCAGAAGTATGGAAAAAAGCCTCTTGGATTTATGTATTATACTTCTCTAAATGCCACACAAAAGGAAAAATTCAAAGCCAGAAATGCTTTGGAAAAGCTATTAGACACACAAACAAACAAAAATGAAAGACAGCAGATAAAAATGAGAAGCTACAACAAAACCAGTTTGGGTATTCAGGAAGCAGGGAAATGACTGACTACCACATGAAAGACACCAACAGCACCAACACAACACACCGTAAATTCAACGTTGCAATCGATGACAAAAAGGGATCCTAAATTGCAGAATCTGAATTTTTTCCTCAATTTTTAAGAAGTGGCATTCCTAATCATCTCTTTTGCCCCATTATTAAGCTTCCTATGTAACAACACGTAGATTAAAAGTGACACACAACTTGAGCTTCCCCAAGACAAGGTAAAAATTAAAATCAGTACTTAAACTTCCTTTGACTTTAAAGGGCTGAGAACTCATCCAGGTTGTCTTTTATTTCCTCAGGCCACAGAAGGAATGAGTTGCTGCTTCTCTTTCGTTTATGCTAATAAAGAAGAGGGAGCTATTTTTATTTTCTTTATTACTGCTTTTAAAAAAAGGAATCCTCATTTTAGAACAAGTTTTAACGGGTATAATACAGTCTGCACACATAATATGCTGGGTGGAGTAAAAACCCTCAGAAACACAGTGCATAGAGCCAATAATGGACTTGTCGCCAACACCCTGTGATTTCACGACTGCCAGAACAAAAACAAATGCCACGTTCAGTTCATTGCAGAGAAAGGGATTCATTAACTTGATGTGGCTTTTTACTTGACCTGCATAAGGTGAGCAAAATAAAATTTCATTTTATGAGATGCAAAATGACCAGCTGCATGCCTACAGGAATGGTGATGAAACAGCCAAGTGAAATTACTACCTCTGTTTAATTCTAATTATTACTAGACTGTAGGTCACTGTGAATTTTTAGCTGAGAGGTTGCTGCTTTCCTTCCTGCATTAAGGTAACAAAATGTAAATGTCTTTCTGGAAGTTGATGCAAAATAAAATGCAAATTCCTGTCAAAGACAGAAATATTAGTCCTGAAGACATGATGATCTCAGTGCAGACACTAACCCAATCTTTCTGGAATAATGATTGACTCCATAGACATGCAAACAGTAATTTCCCCACAAAAAATTCAGTTACTGGTCACAATCAAACCAGTGATTTGATATATCAATATTGATATCAATAAACCTTATAGGCAGAGAATTAGAAAAACCCAAAAGTTGCCTGTGCAAATAACATTCACTCCTTCTGGTCACAACATTAAAGCACCAGGACAGCCTGGCTGTCCCAGTAAAGGTAGGGGAAAAAATAATCCCCATCTGATATGAAATACTGGGATGGGGATTAAATGATTAAATATCCTTCTTCCACACTATGGTCATGGGTACCACATAAGTGTATGGATGAGAACGATGCAGTCATTTAGCTTTAAAAAAAAACCAAAACAAACAAAAAATAAACCAAACTTACTTATTTTCTGCTGAACACATCACCATCTCCTCCCCAAAAAAGAAAATCTGAAGATTTTTAAAAGTAAGACAGACAACAAACAATTAAAAACACTGCCAACCCACAAGCCAAAAAGATTTTTGGGCAACACAGTTTAGGAAACCTAAGTCCCAAACAGAGCAATTCTAATTTAGTACTTGCAGTGATAAGCTCCAAATAAAGGGGCCTAGTTCCCTTTTATTTTCTATGCCTGTGAACTTGCTGCAGAAAAGTCAACCATTTCAAGCAAAAGTATCAAACAATGCCACTGTTTGTTTCTTTTTATAATTCTTAAAAAAAACCAAAACACAAAAACCCTTAACACTTGAACACACACTTAACTGGTTTCTCTATTCACTCCACTAAGAACTTGGAAGTAAACAGAAGTATGTTTATATCAGTACTGTAATCCTCCCACAGAATAACAGCCTTTGAACATTCTGAACATTATTCCTGATATGATACCAAGCAACATTACCATTCAGCTCAGGAACTGCCAGAATTACACTCAAGTACAGTTAAAATGCTCTGTTGTCTCTAATCTTGTTTCACTTTATATGTTTCAATATTTTGCTTCCCCTATAGGCAATGCAGATTAACAGTCATGACTGGGAGAGAAACAGAAATTGTTTTTTTTTTGAAGCTTTCTAAGAAGCCAAGTACTCACCAGCAGCAAAATCCCATCCTGCACACTCCTTCCCATTTCAAAGCCCTGACTGCTTTGAAATTTACATGTTAAAAAAACACATTTTAAAAAAAATCCCAAAATGTTTCTCAAAACAATTATTCAGAAGTTCATTTCTAGGTTTCTAATTTTAACAGCGGAACTTGACAGTTTTCTCCTTGTATCAGAAGGCAGGGAAGACTTTATTCCACCTTCTGTATTCAAGAGGTAAATGGCAGCAATGGTTTCTTCTTTCTGCTTTGCATCTAGTTTTAAATTACTCCTTTTAATTTTTAAAGGTTGTACAACCTAAGCAATGAGCCTCATTAATCACTACTGAATGATTTAACCCAGCCATTCAGTTCCAGATGCCACTCGGTGCTAGAGATATGCTAATTCCTTCCAAGCTTTACTTCCTTTTGCAGTTGAAACCATAATTTTCCACATTGGTGAAGACAGGATTTTACTCTGTGCACGGGGCCTCCTGCCAATCACTTTTATGCCTGAGCAGTGGCACAGTACAAGTTCCATTCTATGGTTACATCAGACACTTTTTTGTTAAACCTGTTCATTATACACCTTCTCTCTCCTACATTCTGCTGCTACAGCATCACAGGCCCAAACTCTACCCTCTCCACTGACAACTCCTAGTTTGGCCAGCAAAAAGTAAAATAATCTGTTGCTACCCTTACTTACCCTGTTTTCTTTTCTCCTCGTTTCCTCACACTACTTCTAATTTTTTTTCCCTTTATCACCTCCTACCACTAAACGCTTTGATTATGAAGTATCTGTCAACTGCAGTACTTAGGGCATTAGCTCTATTCCAAAACCAGAAAGTTGCACTGACAGAGTTCTTTTATGAGTGGGAGGTGAGGGGAGAAACATTCAGAATTTGCAAATCCCAGTTCTGAAGCTGCCTAGCATCCAAGAGATGTCCTAGGACAAAGGTAGGGCAAGTGCCAACTTTAATACCAGGTGCCAACAGTTTTTGAGAGAAGAAAGAGCTTAGTGACATTGCTGAACATTTGATCCAAAAATAGTATTTTATGACCTTGTATTATGCTTTCACCACAAATACAGGCACAACTTATTTTTGGACTTGGGAGCTGCTATCCTTATCTTGGGCTTACATGCTTGGGCTTGTTCGGCAAACAGGAGATGTCTGGGGCTGAAAAGTCTGCTTTTGACCACTGCTAGTAAAATGCAGTACAAAAGTGAGAAGCCAAGAAGGTTCTAAAAGAATACACACTCAAACACATTTTTGACTGGCTTCTCACCTACACAGAGCTAAAAAGGCATGTGCAAATTTAAAGTTACACAGCTTTTTTCTGTCAATTGGCTCTTAAGTCAATGTTCACTACAATCTCAACTTTCAGACAGGCTAAGAACCCACAGTGATCCATAAACGTTTGCAACTGAAGTCAAACACTTTAGGCAATTTAATTTAAACACTAGAATCAAGAGTTTCAAAAGGCACTACTGATTTTAAGTGGCTCCAAACTCAGGCTGTAGGTTCCCAACTGCAACAATTCACAACATCCTGGATTACAAAAATTTGAGGTTTACTGTCTACTCAAAGTCAAGCCACTTCTTAAAACGTGTCCATCTGGTCATCATCCAAACACCATTTCTTTATCCATTTACCTACTTCCAGAAGAAAGGAAATTGATCCCATCCACATCTTTAGGCTTACATTAAATCTTTGTCCATGTATTATATCCTAATTTCTAAGATAAAAAACTCTTAATGTCTATTACATAGGCTACTATAGAAGCAAATACTAAAATTAAAGTCTTCTATATATAAGAATTTATACCATCAACTGCTTTATATGTCTTATCTTCAACATAAAGGCAGTTAAGCAATTAGATAGGAGGCAATATAACTAGCCCAGAATGTAAAATAAATATCTTGCCCGAGGTTATGCAAATTTCAGAACACAGAAAAATGCCAGCCAAGCAAGTTTTAATGCAATACTAGCATGAAACAGTTTAACAGTACTAAAGAAATCACAATTCTGATTTATGTACATGACAGTTGAAGGAGCAGAGGACAAAGACTACAAAACTGAGTAACATCAAAATTATACAGACTGTCCAGGTCTCTCAGACAGCTGTCATGGATGACTCTGGAAACAGATCCTTGCCATGCCCTGCACATCTGAAGAGACAGTTTGTTCCAAAAATGACCTTATTCAACTGCTAATTCACTATGCATGATGGAGAAAATAAAATATTAATTCTTAAGATTTTAAATCTGGAGCTCAGCACAGGCTTGTCAGATTTGCAGATCTTTAATCTACAGTAAGGGGTGTTCATATTATTTTAATCATTCACTATATTAGCATTAGATTTAAGGTAATGCAATATCATATTGAGCAAATACTTCCCAACAGAAAAGGGCAGCTTGAATAATTTTGCATATCTGACTACACATTTCTTCAAAGAAAGTATATCCACTTCAAGACTGCAGCAGTCCAGAAAACATGCTTGTTTCCTAATTAAAGATATTCACACCATTTCAAAATTAATGTATTCAACCAGCCATTTTTTCCAAGCTGAATTTATAGTAAGTTGTATTAAAATTAAATGCCTTATTAATTTAATTTGCGGTTATTTGCTTAAATTTAAGTAAATATAAATATTGAACATATTTATGCTCTTCTAGAGGTACAAAGTCTGGTGGCAGAAAACAAGAGATAAATGGGAGTACCTTCTGGGATTTAATTCTACCACCAGTGAGCAAACTCAGTGAGGTACTGCCCTCTTGTTTAGATATGGAATCCAGTCCCTTCCTATGGAATTCCTTTGAATGTCAAGCAAGGAAGAACTCTTCAGCAACAAATTTACTATTTGGTCAAAGTGTAGATGCTAATACAAGCACTTTATATAGATGTCAGTCTTCTGACTGACAAGATGAATACCTAAGATGCCTTTATAAAAAAAAACCTGATGGTTTTATGCACTAGCAGTATAGAGTTTTTATATATTTATATTTTGAAAATCCCTTAAGATAAAACCCAAATGTGTTCAAAATAAGGTTGGAGATGACATACATGCTACTGCCTTTATCAAAATCCATGTATTGAACATGTACATCAGAAGGTGAACTGCATTCCCAAGTTACACCATAAGGATCTTCTCTCCTGCAGCACAGGTTGACATCATTTCACTAAAAGCTAGATGGAAAAGAGCTCAAGTTCTGTGTAGGTCTTTGGATAGCGGTGCTGAAAGATACTATAAGAGAGCTTGAAAAGCAGTTTTCACAAAGACACAAAGATGCTTCCTAAACTTATAAAACATACTGATGGTTTATTTAAATCTACAAGTGTACTCTCTCTGATTAATGGTAGATCCTCCTTTCTAATTTTCCAGGTGTCTGCTTCTGGAAAGCACAATGAACTTCCCATCAAAATAAAAGTGAAGGCAAAAGATTTTCTATTCCCCTTCCCAGCAGAGAGTTTGCTTCCTTTGGGTAAGGCCACTTTAAGGCCGTATCATTCAATAAACCTTTCTGTCTTCAGCAAAGGCGAAATGACTTCTCTGTTCACGGGTGAGAGCAGAGCATTCTGCATCTTCCCCTTGGCTGCAGCTGCTCAGATGGCAAGCAAGTTCTAATTAAAAAGACTGGCCTGCTGCCACCCACAAATCACATTACTGTCAATTTATCTATTTCGTTTTAATCAGTCAGACACAGACACATATATACAAACACCAGTCTTAGTTGGAAACTTTGCTAAGCTTCAGAATAAGAGAGGCATGGAAAATATTGACAAGCCTCAGAGAGCCCTATAATGGTTCTTAGTATTTGACAGTATTAAACATCCTTAGTTGTTCATATACTCCTTCCCTTTTCCACAAAACATAGTTTTGTTACTTTGTTTTCAAAGGGCACAAAAAGAAATAGAATATACTTTCCTTAAGGTTCTATTCATTGTTTTGTTGAAGTGTAGGACAACTCCCCTACTACTTATACCTGAAATGGATGCTCCCATATAAATACCTCTCCCTTTGTCTCACTTTGTGCTGTTAACACCAATTAAATCATATACATTCCTGGTCTGAGAGGCCTACCCTCATACCTCTTAAAAAAGTGTTCTAGAACAATATCCTATCATTTTTGTGGATAAATCTAGGCAAATATACTGGTTTTTTCCAATGAATAATCAACTAACAAATAAATTCTGACACCCAGATTTAAATTCATCACCACCTTATTTCAATTAAGCTTACTATCATCTTCAGGGTAAAGTAACTTACAGCACCTGGCCTAAGTTAATGACCAGGATACTGAAAGATTTAGAAACCTTTAAAAACCAGAACCCAATACTGTAATACAACAATAGAGTAACAGAACTCAGCACATCTGACTGAAACCTGAACTCATTATCAGCTTCCCAACTGTTTCTCTTTTTCCCCTGTTGAGATTTTCCATAGTCTCAACTGTGCAAATTCAACGTAGCTGGCTGCAATCTATGTCAGCAGTACAAAATGTTTGTGCTCATAAGACATTTTCTTTCTTATCATAAAATGCCCTTCTACCTCTACCAGTTTAGCACTGATGTAAGGCTGACACAAGAAGCCAAGAGGTATCAGTGTATTACTGAGATGGGAAATGCATACATCTATATCTATCTTTCTCCTACAGAAGGTATAAACCAGGAAGTTATCTGCCCTTAAAAGCACCTCTAGCTTTCAAGATACTTAAGGATATTTCTTTGTTGCTCTACTCTCATCTCTTGGTCAAGATTCTCATCACTAACAGGAAAATACTCCTACTTCCCGTGTTTACACAATTTATTGGACTTAAGATACACCTCAGTTGCTACTTCAGTAACTTCACTATTTAACTTACAATTTTATGAAGAGGCACTCATGTAAAAAGTTAAGGAAGGTTATCACTATCGAGTGAGATTATATAGCAAAGCACACAAATAAAATGTGTCAGGACCTCAGCATATAAAATTCTTAAGTGCCCTTTAGTTTGCCTGGAAAGAGCAAGGTTCCTACTACTTTCCTGGCTGCAAAATAACCTCAAAATATTACCAACTACTGACAGCAAAATGACTCCTTACTAACCATTCAAACACATAAAACCCCCAACAAATTTGCAACAATAACTTCTACATTGACTACAGTGATCTTCACTACGAAAGAGAAATTTTGAAGAAGAATCTAAAACAGCTACTGGGACACCAAGCCACGTGCCCGTTATTCATTTAACTACGACAGCAATAATAAATTGCACAAGTGGAGCAAGTGACTGGACTTGCCAGACCCAGCAAATTATTATGCTCATTAGACAAAGCTATCCCCTAATGAGACATAATATTACACTTCTTCAGCATTGTGAAACAAAAGTCTTCTAGTTATTTAGCAAACATAAGTGCCAACCAAAACCAATGTTATTTGAGAGCGAGGGAACAGGTTCTTAGATTCTTAAGTAAGGCTATAGGTTTGCCTGTCTTGAATGTCTAAATATTTTCTCTTTTCACTTCTCACAGAAGCAAGGTTTGAACCTCTTTGGCCATAACTTCCAAAGCATCATTTTTAGAGAGAGCATCCCCATCCTTAAATAACACTACCCAAGTGTCACTAGTTTCAGATAATATTTGCAATGGCCCATCTATCTTTGAAGACCCCCAATCAGAACATTTAGCTTGTAGACTCAGAAGTATCCTTAAAGTCTTATGGACAATACACATGAATTCCCCAAACTTCAGTATCCTGAACATTACAGATGATCCCTGCTAATGAAAATACTGAGCTGCTCCAGGTCAACGCTATTGGACTACACGACACAGAAGCAAGAAAACACTTGGCGACCAACACTGACTGAAGTGAGCAAAAAAATCAGCTTGAGCGTTCTTCTGTTTTAAACAGGTATCCAACTTAATTGCCAAGCTATATGAAAAAAGAAAAGGTGCCTGTTACTGGGTACAAGGTAAGAAAATCCACATTAATGCACACTGGTGGGGGGCCGGGGGAAGGGGGGAAGAGTTTGATCTCCACAGATAGTATCAGCACTCCCAAGGATAAGTGGTTTTTAATCAGTCAAGCACCTGGATACTTCAAGAGTATTTTATCACAAGTAAGGAATGATCAATTTTATAGCATATGGTTATTTCTTTTCTAGCTTGAAGTCCTCAAGCACAATAGAAGCGCTGCCAGCTCCTTCAGCTCTAAGCAGCTGGCTCAATCTTTCTTAAACATTCTTACAGTAAAATTACTTAGAACAGCACACAATGCATTAGGGGTAGGTGAAAAACACACAGTTATTATAGTTTTTTGGGTGACTTACTTGCTTTCACAGATTATGCACTTAGACTTTCATAATCCTTTGAATTACTGTGTAATATTTTCTTAGATCTCTCTTATTTTAGTACTATTGGACAGAGAATATGGAAAAGCAGTAGAAACATTCCCTGAAATGCTCTAGCACCTCACAAGGGAAGTTTGTAAGTACAAAGTTCTGAGACAAACAAACAAAACACATCAAAGATGTGGCTGATTTATTTACTCCAATAGGTAGGTTAGCCAACTAGAAAGGGCTTTGGGGACACTCCATTGACACCCTTAAAGTATTAACCATCAGGAGGTAACTCTCCCATGAAGGAATACAAGAGACAATTTTGCCCTCCACTGGCTAGAACTATCACTGGAAAACACGCCTGCCTTGCTGCTGTCAGCACTGCCTGCTTCACACTGCATGAAAACCCTCCTCAGCAAAGGTACCAATCCCATTTGAAGTGCTGTAATTAGCAAGGGATAACACGGACAGGAAAGGGAGAAAGAGTGGGTGTTGAGCAGACGGGAATCAGCAGTGCAACAAAATACCTTGTCAAAATATAAGGATTTCCATGGAGGGAGTCAGAAAAATCAGAAAAATCACACTAACATATTTAGCCTTGAGCATTGCTAGAGCAGTGAATACCCATGTGGAAAACCAAAGCCCTGATACTCATTTCCAGCAAAAGGGTTCTGCATGTTGCCTTTCAGATAACTGAACACTTTTCTTTTCCAAATGTATTAATTTGATAATGATGTTTCTTGGGGGGGGAGAGAGATGAAAACTCCATGGCTTATGCAGCCACATCTGTCTCAGAATGAAGGAAAAAGGGTAAAACCTCAATAAAGCAGGTAAATACTCAAGAAAACAAGGATACAAGAGAAGTATCCCTTAAAGCAATTTTTGTTCTTTATGCAAAGAAGCACTGAAATTACACTGGGAGAGTAAAGGAGGAAAGCTTCTATATTCCAATTTTCAACACTATTCAAATTTAAATTTACTCAACATTTATTAACCACAGGCTTACATGAAAGAAGGTACTTCACAGGATTGCACAAAGACAACACCAGGGTAAAAATTAGAGGTTTTAAAATCTAAGTGGGTTACCAATTACTGTTTCAACAAACACTAACTCACCTTTCTATTATTAAAAATTTTTCTCTTTCCCATCCCCCAATTACTTCCCACCTCTCAGAAGAAGTTCCTAACATCTCATTTAGAGTGTGGCTACACAAACCATTGATTCAGTAGTGGGTGTAAGTGAAGGAAGTGAGAACCTTCAGTGGAAGAGGGAGGAAAGGATCAATCAATTTGCAAGATCAGCTGTCAGCAGAACTCAAAGGATTTCAGTGTAGAAACTGCTGTAGATGACTCCTGTCCTTCCTTCTGCACTGCAGCCATCTGCCCTCAGACTTCATCCTGCCAAAGGTTTCTGGCATCTCCATTGTTCCAGACACAAGACTAACTATTTGATCATACTCTAGTTGAGGGGAAAAAGAAATTCCTCTGGTGAGGGACTTGGAACAGAGTTATAATCTGGTGCTTGTCTCTCATCTTTGTTACTGAGCTTGCTTACATGGTAAAGTGAAAAATCCCCATAAAAATTAATGGCTTTCTTCCTTTTGTTTTCTCTCCAACTCAGCTGGAATCAACATTATTAGAGAGAGCATCCCCATCCTGGGGCGAAAATAAAAAAAAAAATTGAAAAAAAAACTTGTATGCCACTTATTCTATTGAGCATTTATATGAGAGATAAATGAGAGAATAAAAAAAATAAATTAAACAAACTTGTTTCTTATCTTAGAGTTTAAGATAGCCCAATACAGAACTGAGCTACAGAGTGCACTGTCTATGAAGACTTTTCCAAGGTGGGGGTGATTGGCATAAAAGATTTAGGAAAGGGCAAACTCGTGCAAAGGCTCTTCCCCATTCCAATTGTTTCTTCCTTTAGATGAAGGCAGCAATACAGAGAAAAATCAAATTAAAGATGGCATGACTGACAGGGTCAAAAGTGAACAGGGTTAAGAGTTACTCAGAGACGCAAAGCTTTTTCATATTCAAAGCCACAAGAAGCAAACCTAATACCTAACAGCAAAAATTTCATAGTTAAATTTATGATATCATCTAGAAACAGACATAAGTTATTGCATTTGGTGACATAATTAAGACTTAAAGCTTCAGGCAGTGTGCTTAAGTCTTTCAAAAGCTTCATTCATTCATTCACTGACCAGATGTCTCATGCCACCATAACTTTAATGACTCAAATGGGCCCTCCGCAAACTTATAAAAATCAATTAAGGTAGAAGGGCTAGCGCCCAAACTAACCTGAACTATGGCACAAGGGTTTACTTAGCGTGTGACAATAGACGTTGATGAGAATGGGAAGGAATACCGCAGGCAGAGAAACCCGGCCTCCTGAGAGCAACAGGAACCTGAGTTGTTCTTCTTCCCGAACACTCCCGGAGCCCCCCACGCCCGCACGGGCGCCCCTCACCGCCCTCCGGACACCGCGGGGGCTCACACAGAGCCAAACCTGCCATCCACGACATCCTATTAGCGCGACCCTGTCTGTAATCTACAGGCACGATAAGATGCCCCAACACGCATAAGCCCCGCGCACACAGCGCCTTAATGACCATTAATCCCCGCTATCTCCTCGGCCATCTCCCCTGCACCCACTGGCGCTTCGCTTCACACACGTGGGTAAACTTTAACCCCCAAGCTGAAGCAAAACCCATGTCCGAGCACCCCCCACCCCTCCCCTGCCGCCCTNGCAGCCCCCGCGGCCGGCGGCAGCTCCTCGGGCAAAGGGGGCCCGGACGCCCGGCGGGTTGGAAACAGAGCTTCGTTTCCGAGGAAAGGAGGGGACCGGGATGCACGAAAGGGCCAAACCGTGGGGCTTGCGGGGGGGGGGGGGGGGGGGGGGGGGGGGGGGGGGCCCGNCGGGAGCGCGGCCACCAGCGCGGCCGCGCATCTGGCCCGCCTGAGGTGGTTACCTGAGGTGAGACAGATGAATCCAAAGAGGTAAAAGTGAGCAAACTCCGCGATCATTGTCCTCGGGTGGCGCCTGCAAGCAGTCTCATGCCAGAAGAGCAGGGGGAGAAACGAAGAGCCCCCAGTTGTAATTCCACAGAAGCTTAACGTAAAGCGAGGTTCCCTAATCCCGCCGGGCTCCCGGGGCGAGCCCCCTCCGGGCACGGCGCTGTCAGGTCCGCGGGGCTCCAGCCGCACGCCAACTCCGGCCGGCCTCCCCTCGTCTGGCCCGGGCTTTCCTCAGCGGCGCCTTGACACTT
>VYXB01006066.1:473707-538103 GCA_013397135.1 Pachyramphus minor
CTCGCCCCCCCTCCCCAGCGCCGGAGGAGGGCACAAGAGGGGCGATGGAAGGGAGGAAGAAAGAAAGGGGAGAGAAAGACAGAAAGAGGGCGAGCAAAACTTCCCCGGGCCAACGCCCNTTAAAGGAGCCGCACCTACACGGCCCCCGCACGCCCGGGGCGGCGCTGCCCGGCCCGGCACCGCACGCCGCCCCGCATCGCCCCGGCGCCGCCTCCCGCCCCTGCCCCCGCCGGAGGTACCGTGCGGGGCGGCTCCCGGTCCCGACCGTGCCCTGGGCACGGCACAGCCTCCGAGGGATGCGGGGGAGTGGGGGCAGCATCGGGCGCAGAAAAAAGTTCAGGTTCCCCCACCCACCGCCGCCGAAAACAAGCTAACACACTAAAACCCCCGCGCGGATCTCCACTGGCATTCCCGGTGGAGCGAGGAGGCAGCGCTTCGCCGGATGATTCCTGCGGCCTGGCTATGCTCCAGGCGTGGACCAACTCTTTAGGAGAAGCATCCTCAAATCCCCGCTGCCGCGCCTGGGTGCACAGACAAATAGTACAAGAGCAGCTCTTAACAGTCAACTCCACATGGTCGTGTCAGCTTTATCCCGTGGCACAAAAGGTGGTGTTTGGGCAAGAAGATTTAACACTGTAAGGGAAAAGGGAAGGCGGACTTGGAAGAAGCAACACTACCTCCTCACAGCAAAGCTCCAGCTGTTCCTAGGTTTCATTCATTAAGTTATGAGGATTGAATGAGATGTAAGAAGAAATTTCATTTCCCAGCAGTGTGTTGAATATATTAACCCCATTGCAAGTGAGCTTTTTCTTGCAGTGGGATAATAAAACACAAGGAAGGAACCTTCATGTACTTCCTGTCACAGGATTTATATGCACCCCACACTGTTATCAGCCAGACTGGTTTGGGTGCTCTCAGCTACCCCACTCACACTGGTGTTTGCCCCATTTTGCCTCCCTTAGGCTGGTGTAGGGCAAACTGTCCAAAAGTCCAGCAACAGAAAGGTCCTATGGATCACACCAAATCTATTTCAGTCCACTTTTATGTGAGGCCTGTAAAGTCAAATTTTCAATAACGTAAAGCAAAACTGGTTTACGTTGGGAAAGGAAGCTCCTAGTGAGATAGATGTATCTACATACATATACACACACAGTGTATGTATATCAGCAGCAGCCAAACTGGCAAAACTTTCCTCTAAAAGTGATGATAATACACCAAACATTAGACCACTCAAAAGTTAGACGATAATTTTCACAGAGAAAATTATCAAACTTCAAACACTAGAAAGCAATCATAACTGTGGAATCAATAACGGTGAATACTTTTGGATAAAACCAGATTTCCTCAAGTTGTACTTGGCCAAAAATGTATCCTCCTGTTCAGGGACCTCATTCATTGTTCTGTACTTCATGAAAGAAAAATGTATTAGCACTTCCGGAGTTAAGACAGTGAAGAGGTCTGAGATAATCCTTGAATCCTAGTGAGAAGTTTGAGATTTCAATAAATTAGGAGTTGTTCTTCTTTAAATAATTAAATAAACAGGAGTCACATACTGAAGGGCTGAAAATGAGCCTTGAGTATTCATTTATTTCACCTCCCTGTTCTGAGATAGGGTCAAATATAAGTAGACTTCCACTAGCAAGTATTCTGTAATCCCATTACTATCCATTTCTAATGACTGGAATTTCATACTCTCTTTAGGTAACCTGTTCCAGTTAGTATATAGCCAGAGTACTTTTTTTTAAGCCTTCAGGAAGAGAACACACCACCGCCACCGAAAACATTTTGAAGGCCTTGTTTTTAATTCCTTCTGTAGTATCAATACTTGACAGACTCACATTGTACCAAATTACATATTTTAATTGATTGCTTCTGTTAAAAAAGCAAACCCACAGTAGGGAATAAATAAGTTTACATATTCTGTGAATGTATAGATCTCTGAATGTACATAAACACATATATTTTATATATACGTGTATTTATTTACTTGTAAGGTGTCATTTTTATGTATCCTTGGTTTTATATGAAACTGTCAATATTCTCTGCAGTCTTTAATTATAAAACCATAATTTTAATGCATTTCTATGACATATGTATTATCTAGCAACATAAATTAATCCTTTTCATTTGTAACTGACAACAAGTATAAATGATGTGTACAGAAGATAAATAAAGCATTTTCCTTATTCCCAGAGTGTTTTCTCTATTCAAGATAAATCTGTTTCCTGTTCATTAGTGCAGTTGTAGGTTTCTAGATTCACCTACTCCTTTGCTTAAGTAATTCAGAAAAAGGGGCCAGTAAAATTTTATGCTGTGTTGTGTGCTGGATGCTAATTTCAAATTCAGGTGCAGAGAAATTCTAAATACAGCAGTGCATGAAAGATCTGAAGTTTGAATGACCTTACCATATGATCATGAGATGAGCCTAAGTAAAACATTTAAAGCCTTTGTGCCACAGTTACACCATCTTTAATGAGCATCTAAGACTGTAACAATCACTATAAGGAAGTTTTTATCCTTTGAGAGTACAGAGTCATTCTACTTTAGGTACCTATAGTAAATGTAGAGTAGAGCTTCAAAGGCTTGTTCAATTTGTACAGTCTCAGATACTTAAGAACATAACGTTTAGCTGTCAGTGCTTTCTTACTTCAGAAAAATTGCTAGGAGTGAGTATATGCTGCTCTAATTACCTTCCTTAAAATTCATTTAGATTGTAATAATATATAACAGCTGCACGGCTGAATGAATCTCTTCAAATTGTAAGCCTACGGAATTTCATCAGAATGTCTTGTAAGTAATTGACATAATCTTTAATTCTGCAGATGTTCTTACAAAATGTGTGCTATTCAAGCATCCTTATTGTCCTTGATACGGAGACATACATACATACATGTGAGACACACTCATACATGTATATCTGTCAGAAAATGTTTCTAGGAAAAGAAATATTGCTTTAACCTCTTCAGATCTGGGGAGAACTTCTTATATGAGTATTAAAAAGCAGATGTGCTTGCTGTGTTAATTCTGTAATAGGTAACACCATTTTTAAGAGTAACATAAACATGTAATTTCTGAGAGAACCAGTCCCGTTGCACGAAGTTACACATGATGCCTGTGCTTGAGGCACAGGACTTGGTCATGAAACCACCAAGAAAAAAGGTTCTACAGAACTGATAGTTGTGATTCAGCAGATGGCACTCTTCCCTCAAACTGACTGAAATCAGTGCTGTCTCTAAGGCAAGGGACAACGAGCTTTGAGAGATTATTCATTTTATGTTACCCAGAAGAACCTGAATTTCTGTAAGTACTGAAGATCCCAGGGTACTTCTCTATAAGGGCAGAGATACACACACGATGCCTTGGATGTGTTATGGAGGCAAATGCCCTCTCCCTCCACAAACCTTTTTGAACTTCAAATGGCTCTTGCCTTCCTGATCTTAAAACTACTGTGTAGCCTTCCGGTGATCTCCGGGACTGGCAGCCAGGAATACCTGTGTGTGTGCGTGCACGTTGTGTGATCACACACGCTCCTGGCTGCATAAGCTCACACATTTTGTCATTCTGAGACTGGCAGAGGGGATGAGTAAATCACTAACATTATGTTACAATTAAGCTTCCATCGACATCACACAGAATATATAGACATAATTAAGTTTCAAAAACTATTTCTTCCAAATTCCAGGATGCCGATCTGTTGGATTATTTGGTAAACTGTCTTAAAAAACTATTAGAAATACTTTTTCTAAGCATAAGCACTAATAAGCTGAAATTAAATGGAAAAATACAAGGAATTATACATCTCTGCATGTTTGTCTCTAAGCATGGTAGCGGCCTAACCCATGGCAGGAATTCTAACTGAAGTCAATAAACATACCCAACAGCAGAACAGTGTATCATTTCAGTGGTATTTTCCACTGTTTCATTAGTTAAAAAATGGATTTTCCTATGTTAGAGCTAAACAGGCAGTGAAATTGTTAGAAGAAGGAGCACTGTAAAGTGTAGCTGAATATAAAAAAGTGCATGAGTAGCAAAAGCTTGAAAACCCACAGTTGCTATATAGTTAACTGGGATAATTAATATGAGCAAAAAAGAAATGTTATGATTTCCATGCCCATATAAGTCAATTTCTCTCTTTCTTGACCTGTCTGGTCACTGTTTAAATGTGCTATTCAAAGAAATTACTTTCTTGTGTTTGACTGCTAGGGCCTTACCATGATTTTGCTTTCATGAACATTAATTTTGGGATGTAACTCTTATGAGTTAGGAATTCCAGTGTCTTTCGCTACATACATAGAATAGTACCAGAGTCATTGTCAAGCAAGGAATATTAGCAATAAAATATGATCATTTATTTGCTATGATGCATTCATAGATAGAGATCCTAACCAAGCTCAAGCTTCGTTATACCAGATGTATAAAAACAGCATGATAAGAGATGCTTTCTTCAAAGGATTTATAAACCATCATTATCAACATAAAGAACTACAAGAAAAATTCACCACTGGCATAAACATGCAAAATTCCACTGAAGTTTATCCTTTAATAATCCTTTTTATTAGGGGTATTATTAGGTACATCTTTTTGTTCAAAGATACTAAAGCACATCCGCACTGGGGAAAAAAAAATAAAAATCACTGAAGCTCTATTCCTTCTTTTCCCCCAGTAAAAAATGCTAAAGGCAGATTTTCTATTCAGTCTACTCAGCAGACGCTCAAACGCTTTTAAAAAATTATTATAATTATAGGAAATATTGCGTACAACTTCTGCTTTGTGGTTTTGTTCCTGTTAATGACAAAATGCTAATCTGCTTAATATGTAATTTATATACAAACAACAGAGTATTTATTACAAAGCCAGTGTTATCTCTGATATTGCTAAACAAAGAGAGACCTGTCCCTGAAATCTCAGTATTTGCTTTAAATGTTTAACAAATGAGCCATTCAGTACTCACTATCTCCTTGCCTCTACACAGAGCATAGGAAGAGTATGAGGGTGTCACCTAGTGGATTGTTCAGACTGCCTGGAAGAGAGCTAACACCACAAATCATCCAAATGGCATTGAATGAACCAACCAAATGAAAGAGAAAGGATTCTTTTTCCTTTATTTAATTACTCCAGGAATTGTGAAGGCTTCAACAGAACGTTATTGTTCTGTAATATCTGCCTTTGGGTTCCCATTCATGTCACAGAATCTGCTGGCACTGAAAAGGGCTGTAAGAATGATGCATCCAAAATTTTGAAAAGAAAATTACCTCTGTTCCTGGATCAGAGGGAAGGTTTAATATTACCACAGACAACCATTTTAAATGAGTTGCACAAAACTTTTGTTTAAGATTACAAATAATAAGTGGAAGAAATGATATACTGTGGCTGTAGGTTTCATCAATTATATTTTAAAAGAAGGAACTATTCCATGGTTTTCAACAGGCCATCAAAAAGGAGGGGTTTTTTACATGTATTAATTTGAGATTGCTGCATGCATTTATAATTCATGAATAGTTAAGGTTAACCTTAGCAATCTAGAGATGAAAAGGATTACATAAACTATCCATCTTATTTCTTTGATTGAATTACTACACATATTTAAAGCAGACGCCACTTAAGAACTGAATACCTGCAGTGAATTAACTCAGTCAAATGCAAAGCAGATACCCAAGCCAGCTCACCCAGTACCATTTCAATTGCATGTTGAAATTTAAAATAACCAGCATACAATTTATAATTGCATGATGAAAGCCTATCAGATCCCATATATTTAACCTCTTTTAATTAAAAAAATGCTTACTATAGTTTTAATATTGCATTCTGCCCTTGAGTGGAGGAAGGGAAGAAAGTAAGGATGGAACTACAAATGATAAAGACATCCTGTTTTCATGCCTAGAGCATGCATTTTATTACACCCCCTGAAATTTTTGAGTGTGTGCTGTGTGACCAGCATGTGAAGAGGAGTAAGTCTTTGCCCTATGATGGTATACTTGTTTTTTGGTGTCAGAAGTACACCCTACCTGTCAGCAGACACAGTATGCTACTGGAAGCAGCAGCAAAAATCTTACACTAGCAATATGCTTTGCTGGCCCTGCTGTTGGTACCCTGCCATAATATGCCTGTTTTAATGAACAAGTGGATCTGCCTTCCTCTGTGTATAATGGCTGGCACATCCTTAGCCTTTTCTGCATACACAGAACACACACAGTGAATCTAAAATGCCTTGCAAAATACCTTTGGTGGAAAAGTATAAAGACCCCCACAATCCTTACCCATATTAAAAGCTCTCAAAACCACTCTTCCAGAAAACTGTGAAAATATGTATTACTTAATTTAATTACAAAAAACCCCAAACAACCAACCAAAGAAAAGAACAAAAGAGAAAGAGTATAAATATATTTCAAGGGTTTGAGTAAAACCAAACTACCTCTACTTTTTGAGGCAGGAAGCGAAGGAAAAAAAGATTAGTTAAATCCCTCAACCTCAACACAGAGAACAGAGCTCTGTTCACGAGAAGCATCTTATTCTGCTAGATGTTAAATGCTTTCAGGCCCTCAGAAGAATTTCTCCCCTCTTTTGGAAATAGAGTTATTTGGGGATTTTCTTTTTAATTTATTTTGTTTTCTCAAAACAGTTGGTCTAGGTCCTGATAGATTCTGATAAGTGCCCAGATGATGTATACCATGAAGTTAGATAGCAGACACTGATAAAGTACCAAACCCACAGGGCAAGTAAGGATTGCTGCTGAGGGAGAGGATGCTGTCAATGAGTCTTGTATACCCAGGCTATTTTATTTTAAAACAGTTCCTTCCAGCAGCAGTACCAGGCTGGTACTTCATGTGCTACACACCACATGAAGCTCCTTTTGCACAGAAGGTCAGGCTGCCTTCAGAATGGGGGTGGGGAGGAAAAGGGAAAACAAACTAGAGGGAAAGCCTTGGGCCCCTGCTAAATATTTCATTAAAAAGAAAACTGGTCTTGCATGTGTTCTTCTTAAAACCTCCCAAAGGACAAATCTGTCAGGGTATGTCTACATAGTTAGGAGCATCCAGTAACACAACTATTCCTCCCACTCTCCGAGACGGCCTGACACGAGCCAGCTCCAATCCAGAAGCTGAGTAAATATTCCACCATAGTGCCAAGCCTGAGCTAACACAGGTTGTGTCTCAACAGGCCTTATTAGCTCAGGCTCATTACTGTAATAACACGGCTCTGTGGCTGCTGCACTGCAGCTGGCTCTGCCCTGTGAAGGGAGCAGGCACTTAAGGATCTGCTCCTGGCTGTGTAGACATGCCGTCAGCGTGTTCCTCCTCTTCTTCCCGGAGATTTTGTCATTTCATTTGAAGCCAGCTCCTCTCCAAAAACTGTCCTGGCATAAAAGAGCATTTAAAAAAGTAGTGGGTTCGTGGAAGGTTGTGAAGTGCTGACTGCCTCTGGCAGGTCTGAGGAGCACCCCTGTTACGCTGTAATGGCATTTTCCCAAGTACAAAGCACAACCTTAAGCAAGCATCAAATAGGTATACAACTTTCAATTTCCTCTTCTATCACCTCGTAACAGAGAAAATGCAAGAGTAAATTACACACTGAGCACTGGAGGAGGCCTAAAAAATGCAGCAATCTGCTTTCAAATAAAAAGTTGAAAACTCACCCTTCTCTTTTATGTAATTGGACAAGTTTTTGTATCTCCTGAGTAGATACAATTTATCTGCTTTTACCCTCAACTGTATTGCTGGACAAACAACATACTTTTTAGCTGGACTGCACAGTCAGAGCTGCATGGGCTCATAGCCAACTTCAAAGAATGCAATAAGAACAAGAAAATTGTTTTTTAAATCTCAGTGCTGTAAGGGCAAAGGACCAGCACGGTAGTTCAGCCAGCAATATCAGACTAAATAAATACTGGGACCGAAGAAAGTCTCAGGCAAAGTTCTTATAGAGCACAAAAGGAGGGGATCTACCCCTTCCACACACGATCCCTGTAGCTGTAATTCTTAGGTAGGTAAGTAAAAGGAGCACAGTGACACACAAACACGTGTCAAAAACATAATTTGAAACCTACAACTACACCCAAACATGAAGAAATTTATTCCAAATGATTGTGCATTACTTATTAAATTACTTATTTTTGGTTTTAGCTTCAACTGACATTTTAAAATGTTGCTTCATAATGATGGAGCTGAGAAACTGTTGGTTCTGTGTATTCAAGGTTGATAGTCTCACACAGAGACAAAAACTTTCAGCCAGAGGAGATTTCCTTGGCATTGAGAGGGTTTGCAGTATTAAATTTTACATATTGCCATGAAAATGTGGTACTAGACAAGGGAACTCTTTTTAACTGGTAGGGGAAACCTGAGTAGAAGTAGGAGAGGTTTCATCCAAGCATATTCAGTTGGTTCTCATTATGAACAACTCTATACTTAATTGTAAAATTTTAAATTTGCTTCACAACTTTTAAGAAAATATACACGCTTACTTTTTGGGACACATTCTGGTATGCAATACTACTTGTGTTGCAAGATTTGTGTTTGGATTTAATGAAGAAAATGAGGTTTTAAAAACATTATTTTTATCATTATAATGGGGAAATCCTCAGTTCAATGTGATGAATAAAGAGTGTACATGCCATTCAGTAAAGTCCTTATTGCACCTCCAATGTACTTTGTCTGTTCTTATTTGGATTGATTCCAAAATATAACAGGTTTTACTGAACTATGCTGTAATGCCCTCTGCTGGCATTGAGCTGGTAAAAACACTTCAGATTTCCCTGGCAGTTAATTTGAAGAGGTATAAAAGTGGTATAGTGAACGAGGGCTCAAACACCATAAACTTCTACCAGTGCCCTAGGCTGGTGATACTCTATCAGACACTTTTAAGTAAAACAGCCAACTTGATCTTAAGCAGTACCAAATTTGACATAAACTTTTTACAAAGTTGCCAAGACCTTGCTAAATTCTCAAAATTCTTTGAAAAACTTCAGAGCTAAAGAAAGAAACTATTAAGAGGATCAACTGACATTCATTTAATCTCAAGAAGTTGATGCTGCATTAGCAAATCAAGACTTATCAGAAAGAATCTTATCAGAATGGTCATGTTAGATTTCAGAATTTCAAATGGAATTTCAAAGCTCTGGTCTTAGGTTTTTCCCCATCCAACACATGGCAATAACCATTGACTGAAGACACTGTTCAAGCAAGGAACTTGGGCTTACATTGCACTAGGGCTTACATTGTACCTTTGGTTATTATTTTGAATAGCTTTTAAGAAAATGGGAATGACCATTTAGACAGTTAAGTACACATGTACTGGAGGATCCTGCTTCAATACCTTTGTGGCATGAATACAAGAAAAGAAGGAAATACTGAAAAACAACTTTTTTCCTGCCCTTTTTTGCTACTGCCTTACAGAAACCTTAGTGAGATGCTACCCATTCCCAAGGAGTTAATTAGTAGCTTCTGTGAATAAATATCAAACACACAAACATCCTCTAAGCAGCAAGATTAAACAAGTAATGGTTTTTAAAGTGCCATGTCTTTTGAAGTATGCTTGGTTAAAATTGCCTTAATTAGATAGGATATGGATAAAAATAAGGTCTAGGGTGTTCTTATCTTTGTCTTTCTGTTCTCTCTGAGCAAAGAGTAAAAATTACAAACCTGGTCCAAATTTGGCATCTTGGAAACATGAATGAGATTTTCAAAAGTGCTTTGCAGAGGGGGATGTTCAACTGCCACTGAAAGAATTCCCCTCGGTATTCTTGAAACTCCCACCCTTAACCCTTTATTAAGAATCCCTTGAAAGAGATTTTTGCTTGAAGCCATAAATCTTCCCATCAGATATGCAGGGAGAATCACCAATTAACAGGAGACGTGAAGGATTTTCTTGATTACAGTTTGGACAAGCATTTCTCTGGAGAGCTGCTGCTTTTGTTCAAAATCAGCCTGTCTCCTCCATGTTTGAGCACACAGTATGTTTTATAGTCAGAGCTCTGAGAATTTCAGTGCAGCATAAACATGGGTTTAAATGGTTTAAAATGTTTTCATGGGACAAATTGTTATACAATAGGTAACATCTTATTGTTGTGTCACAGCATCATTTCAGATGGCAAAAAGCTGCCATCTTAAACGATGCTCTGCTGCTGTGGGACACAATGGCATTGGATCCAAACGATGAATACATGCAACGTGGTAATAAACATGTTAAAGGCAAACATTAGTACTCAGCACTATGGTGTAGATTTAGTCTAATCTTTAGAGGATTTTAGGTTCTTGGATGTGCTGCACCCTAAGCTGGCAGTAGCTCGAGGTGACAACCCACTGCCTGAGAGCAGGTGTGGGAGGCATGCCTGCCACTTTCCAGATATGTATGAAAAGCTGGAGTCCATCTGTTTTCTTCCCCAACATTTTAATGATTTTCTGTGTCTCTGATTGTCCATTGAATTTAAACCACAGTGAAGACAAGAGCAGAGGCTCATTTTATATGGCATAATGTAGTTATTTTTGAAATCTGCTTTATTCTGATGAGGATTGTAGTTATTTTTATTTCACTTGTATGAGCTTATGTTTGAAACTTAACATATTAACTACAGGACACAGATCAGTGATCAGAGTTCCTAGCAGTGAAATAATGTGGTGCCTAGCTAGCCTGTGTGAAATTTCTTTTATTACTTTTCTGGCAGACATTGCCCAATGTAGTCTAGCAAAGTAACATTCATGAGTCATCTCTTATCTCCAGTTTTCTCTGTTAAATACTGTATTCGTGTAATGTTAGTCCCAATTATATGAAACCACTTCTTAAGAGGTTAGCATTGTGTCCAGTGGCTCAAACAAGACATCTTGAAGGAAGAGCCTGTTCTTTTATTAACCATTGGATTCAGAATAATCTATTTAGTTGACACCGATTTCTCACTTGAATTCCAGAGAGACTGAGATCCGCAGTGAAGAGCCCACCTTACAGAGAGGAGAGGACTTATTTCTAGACTCTAGAAACATAGGTTGTTGCAGAACTTTAATAAGGTAATTAAAGTATAGCTTTTGCAGGGATGGCACACCAGTCTTCCTTCCATCTCACAAACGAGCAAACAACAAGAGCAACAGGCAGAAAGGAAAACAGAAAGTGTTCTGGTTTTGGGTACGTGAGAATCCCATAAGTCTGACTTAGATTCCCTAGCCAAAATTTGGGTCCAGAAAATCACAAATATCCAAAATGCTTATGTTCCATCAGACCTTTGCAGCTTGAAACGCTGCCCTGTCCAAATAAGAACACAACATTCTGTGTGATCATGAGTTGTGGAGTAATGTCAAAGTCTTATTTCTGTCATATCCTGGAAAACAATCCATTTGTACACCCAGGGGAAAAAAAATAACAACAGATAAATGGGGTGAATTTATGCCAAACAGTTGGCATATTTAGTAAGACATAGGAAGTAGATTTCTACTTTCAAAATCAGATACAAGCTTCTGGAACTGATATTTACAAACAAATTATTATTAGAAACAACCTCTTATAACACAGTGCTGAAGAGTCAAGGGAAGAAGTGAAATCTTCATTTCTTGATCCCTGCAAATTATAATAAGGTGCTTTTCTGGCAGCCTTAAGCAAATGCAAGCTTGTCTTATGGAGCCCAGTACAGAGGTTAAATTGGTGAAATTTAAATGCCTTTTATAAGATTACACTTGCTATTTAAGTGGATTCATCTTATCCTGAATGCTACAAATCATGCAACTGATACTAGACAATAGATTATCTAGGAGACAAACATCAGTATTTTAAGATTTTATATACTGCAATGAATTTAAAAGGTTTTATTTGTCTCTGCAACTATAATCACACCACAGCTTGCAAAAATTCTTTTCTCTTCTATTGACAAAAACGAACATAGATCCAAAACGAGATAGCCCACACCCAAAAAATGGGAATGAATTAGTCCTTTGTCACCCCTTTAGTGTGTGGTTTACAGAGTACAACACAAGCTGATTATATTGATGTTCCTAATTATAAAAGTCAGGGGAATCTTCATCTTTCAGTGATGTCTTCAGCTGATTACAAGTGAGATTGGAAAACAAATCCTTTAATGAAGTATGTAACACAGAGTTGAACTAAATAGAATCACACATTACTCAGCAAAGCTGCCAGCAGAGTGAAACAAATACAAGTCCTCAAATATTTTAATGAAATAAGTAATTAATAGTTTTCTAGTATGCACTCCATGTATTCATGGAGTACAAAGAATAAATCACATAAAATAAAGGCAAGAAACTAACTACCCAATCTCATGCAGAACTCCAACTCCTGAAAAGGTCTGAAGCCTCAGGCACTTAGAATCTACTGTTCTCATTCAGAGAAATGATTTGCAGACCTAAATGAATATTTTAGGGGTTTTTTGGTTGGTTGGTTGGTTTTGGGTTTTGGTTTTTTCTGGGTTTTTTGTTTTGGGGTTTTTTTTTTTTAGTCAAATGACATGAGTGTTTACTAAGAAAATTCACTGCAAAGGCAAAGAGGTCATTTCAGGGTAAAACCTCCATCTTAGCAAAGGGTAAACCAAACAGGGTGTCAAGTTGAACTATTTGTAGTATAAAGTAACATGAGATAACATTTGATAATGGTCAGATCCTATGATCTTTCTGCTCCAGAATTTTTAAGACTGAGATACAAAGAATCACTTTCTTGGAAGGTGTTAAATCAACAGAGATTTATATTTCTATGTCATTATCCCAGTTTTACACTGTTGATTAATATTGATAATGAACACTATATATAAAAATGCATATACTCTCCAACTTTCTAAATAACTTACAGTCACATCATCAGACAAGGAAGTCTTTGTCAACAGGCTATGGATTTGTTAAATCAAGGGAATAGGCATAAGCTGGATGATATTTTTCACCTTCTCCAATGAGAAGATGAATAGGAGAATGACAGTGAGAGATACTATTTATTTCAAATTGCTATTTTGCAGTAAAATTGGAATGCTTTGATGTGGGACTTGGTGGCAGGGGGAAAAGAATAAAACACGTTGAGTAGGAAAATGTTTGTATGAAATGAAACTATACCATATCACCCAAATTTAGCATTACCAAAAATTTCACTGGTTTAGATTAACCATACAGCTTCTACTCTAAAAGGGACAACTCCCTTTAAATGAATATATTCTCAAAATTAGAATCTACTTTTGTTTCCTAAAATAAAAAAATACACAGAAGTGCCATGATTCTTCAAATACAATCACTATTCCCCAAAATTATCAGAATATATAGAGAATAAAAATTGTTCTCAGTGAGGTGATGCCCCCTAGTTTTGCTGTTTCTTTTTCCTATTCCATGGGTTGGAAACAGGCAGGTGTAAATGGTGTATTGGTGAACTCTGCAGATAGTACAGAGCCCAGTGAAGGAAACTGAATTAAGCAAAGAACCTGCATTTTATACAGTATTGTGTATAATCTTCCAATTTACATCTTTATCTGATGGGTAAAAGTACAGCAAGTACCAAGTGAGAGTTTATTGGTGCATTTGCAACATCACACACAGTACAGCCTGTTCTGGTGAACCCAGGTTTCCTTTCCATGGACAAAAATATCAGTCATTACCTCCATCAGTAAATTCCAAGATATATTTTTTTTTTTTACTCGTATGTTTTTCAACAGTTTTCCTTAAAACCAAATTGGAAATTCATAGAGCATTTTCTTTACAGAATTATAGAATTACGTGTATCTGATTTGGAATAGGGTTTCAGAGGTCAGCAGTCTAAAAACAAGTTCTGATTCCATCTACAGCCAATACAAGAAATAGCCTACTCCGGGGGCTCTTTAATGGATGATCTTAACATCTATCTTAGAGCTGGTGAATTATCTTCTTGGAAGTGCCTGCTTCTGCCCTCTTACTGCAAAATTGATATAGACTTGGCCAAATGACGTTTCACATACCTGAAATTAGGCAAGAAAAATCCAGTCTTTGCATGTAATACTCAAGTGAAGGACCTTGAGCTGCTTGGAAAAGATTTTCACACAACAGCATCTTCAATATCTAGTTTTAGATTTATTTAACACAGGACTTTGAGCAGTCTTTGCTACAGACAAGGTCTGTGATGAAGCAGTGAAACTTTTAACTAAGAGCTCTGAACTTGAGTGGTTTGGCTGAATCACGGGTCATCTGATTGAACCATATGAATCAAGCAGCTTCCTTGATTATTTTCACACAAAATTCTAAACCAGTTGTTTGCACACACAAATTAATTAGAAACCAAAGTGTCTATTAGAAAGGGATAGACTAATTGCTTTGAAGTTTCCTGTAACACCATTAAAATTCTCCTACTATTAGGCAAGGACAAACACACAAACAAAACTTTATTTTCCTGGCCATCAGTTTAGCAGTACAAAAGGAAATTGCTCAAGCCATAGTAAAGGAGTTGTATTGAGTCTTACACAACATTTATACTTCTCTCTTTGTCTCCTTTGTCTTTTTCCCGTTCTTGTATTTCAGAAGGAAACCATAATGAGCTCTACATGCAATTAAGATCTTGTCCTAATGTCTGTGTTAGAGGTCTAAACTCCCTCTTCATTTCTCTTTGAAAAAAGTGCTTAATTAAACTTGCTTTAAGGTGTCTGACTCCTTGATGTTGAATATCACAACAGTTTACCAACAGGAAAAATCTTTTCATGTTTTTCTATAAATGTGCATCACTTTTTGGCTTATAGAAATTGCATTGTCAATGAGTAAGATTTGCATAAACAGTCTAATAAAACAAATAGGGCACATGAGGGTACTATTCATTCTTCCAGTGAAAATATCTAGGATGATTTTTTGTTTCCATGACCCTGGAATTGCAGGAGATCCTTAATCAGAGGCAATGTGTTCTTTTTCTTGTGCCCATTTGGAAGATGCATTTTCCTTTGAAATTTGTAAAGATGACAAATTGTTGTGAATATATGTAAAATATCAGCACCAAAATCAAGTCTTATTCTCCAAACATGCTACATGTTAGACACTAAGCAGGTGAAAGAAAGAAAGGAAAGAAGAAAAGAAGAAGGAAAGGAAGAAAGGAAGAACAAAGAATAAATAAATCTGGTTACTCAGACTATGAAAACCAGTAGAGTTTCTTGTGTTCTGCCATGTTCTTTATGGTACATGTGAAGTTGATGATGATGATAAAGAGTTGCTTCTTGCTTTAATCTGTTTTCACATCTCTTTAGAGTACTAACACCTAAGCAAGTGTTTAATCATTACTGCTTGTTTTCAAAGCCACAGTTAAATTCTTCCAAAGCTCTTTAGATAAATAGTGAAAGTGCTGTTTTGAAAACATGTGTTGCTATCTTTCTGTTTCTTCTTTCAAATCTTGTCCTTTGTACTCTTTTTTTTTTATATACTGGTTTTGAGATTATTAGACACACAGGCTAGAGATAATATACTGATATTACATAGATTCAATCTCATAAGAAGAGATTGAAGTTGCCATCTTTAAAATTAACAAAACAGTACAAGTGCTTTATATTAATCAAATTCTTTTTTGCTGGGAGTATAACTATGTCAACTGAGGTGCTTATCTGTTCATGTTCTGTTCAGATAAATTACTGCTAATCATGTCTGAGGGCATGTTTAGGAGGTTTTTGACTGGTAATAGATATTATACCTTTTCAAAACTATCATAAATATTATCTTGCAACAGCTATATGTCTGTATAACATTCATTAAATTGAATTATTTCATAATCATTGCCACCTACTGTGCTGCAGTAACCAGGCCTAAATTCATGTTATTATTAGTCTGTGCAGACTACACTTGAACTATACAGTAAATGTTTTTGATATGGGTATCACAGTCTCACCCGCTTGACTATCACTGTATATTCAGATACTACAGTTGTTAGGTATTTATTGCAAGATTGTAGCCTGTGCTATATATTTAAACTTATTCCAATTTCTTATGGGAGTTGGCTGTTAGCAGGAGAAGCAGCAGAATGAAAGGTAGGGTTTTCATTTTTCGTTGGGAAAGACAGTTTAAAGCTGGGAGAGAACAATAGGAATCAAATTGATTCAGATTACAAAAATCAAACTTTTTTGACTCAAAATACACAGGTTCATGTGAGGTACTTTCACTGAGCTGTAATCCTGTTATTTTGAGTATCACTGACAAAATTAATGGCAGAATAGAAAGATAATCCTGTTGAGATACTGAAAACTTTTGCAAGTACACTTTGATAAAAATATGGCCTGACTTGGCTAATGTTGCAAGGTGTAGCCATACAAAGTGCTCCCTGAGAGAAGGGAGTCAGAGAGGGAAAAAGGAATCAGACAACTTGGCCATGAATTTCACATGATGATATTATGCTACCAGAAGGAGAAAAAGGGAAAAGTGAGGGAGGGGAAATGGGAGAAGTAATACTGAAGACAGTTCAGGTGGAATATATTGAAGGAAACCAGGGAACAGGCAGATGCAGAAGCTGAGAAAAAGTGACAGCAATGCTGTATAATGAGAAGTGGAAAGGATTAGAATAGCTTCAGTAAGCCTAGTAGCATAGCATTAACCCTGAGAAACCTAATGACATTTGGGAACTTAAACAAGGCCTCATATCTGGATGCTATCAAGGTAAATGAAAATCTTTAGCAGCAGCACCACTTGAGTTCTTATTCCAGTGTTATGACAGTTACTCGCTGTTCATCAAAAGACTGCAGTGTTGAGAGGAGGTCTGGATTATGCATTAAATATCTGAATAGGAAAAAAAAATCATCTTCTGAATGTACAGGAGTTCCTATGCCTTTCTGAATAATACTCCCCTCTTCATTCTCTTTGACAGGAGTCAGTTCAGTGTTTGACAGGGACTGAGCCTTAAAAATCGTCTCCAATCATCACTATCTTTATACTTTCCTCTCTGCTGCCTGTCTCGTGAAAGATGATTTCCCAAACCCAGTGCCAGCCACCAGTCTTCTTCAATCAAATTCTTCCTAGAGACTCACAAGTGTCACATCAACCAATCCGGCACCTCATTATAAAACAGAGGGTGAAACATTGGGAAAAGAAAGCAAACAGAAAAGAAAAATGTAAATAGCATCACTTCTTGGTTACCAGGTGCATTTTATCTTATCTCTCACTATCTCCCAGGCTGTAAATTCCTTAGGGATAAGGGCTGTTTTAACAAGTGCTTTTTCCAGTGTTTATCACCCCATCATGCATGTGTTCTAGCACAGTGACAAATCTGTCATGGAGCTACTTTTCAGTTGTTATCTTATGCAATATTACTTTGGGATAATTAATTATTATGTCACGTGATTTCTGTTTTACAATAACAAAACAAAAAAAATCAAGAAATTCTGATTTCATTGTCACCTTTCCAGTAGAAAACCCCAGAGATCAGTGCCAAACCTAACTTCTAATCAGCCTGCAACATGAGGTGATGCATGAATAAAGTGAGTATTTAATTTATTCACTCTCAGTTTCCTTTTGCTGAGATTTGCTGCTGCTTTGTTGATTTTCAACATGCTGGTCAGATTATAGGAGACTTGGCAAACTTAACTGTCTTTATACCAAATTGCAGAACATTTCTAAAAACTGTCCTGAAGTCAGGACTTGCCATAGAGCCCTGGATTCTGAGACATACTGCTCACCAATTAGCCAACACCAGACATTCAAGCATGTGTAATTTTCAATATGTCCATCCAATTTCTGTTTGGTTGTAATCCTGCATCATCTTTACACTTTAAGTGTGCTGATTTCAGGTGATGTCAATGTAATTTAATTCCAAATTCATGGCATATCAGCCATTTTTAACCAAGACCTTTCAAAGACTTATCCTTGAGGCAGAGCCATGTGGGTGAGCACTTTCTTTGCAATGCCTGTAGCATAAATTAAAATTTTTCCCACCACCTAACAGGAGGTGAAACTAAAGGAGGAATCTGCCATTTTTGCTTCTTATTTTTCTTCCTAAACCTCAGGTTTTAGAGTATTAGTTCTTCTAAAGCTACTTTAAATGAAAAGTGCCACTGCTAAGCAGAACTTTTAAGTCCTACCCCTAGCCAAAACCAGGTCTGAAATTATTGATTACTTAAAAGAACTTCTTTGGCACCAGCTGGCAGGCTACCGAGAAATAGTAAAAATGCAATAAATGGTTTATTTTGCTGGAGTTTGGTCAGAGTTATTTTCTTAGATGCTGCACATGAAAGGTTTAGGCAGCTGTAAGGAGGGAGCTGAGATCTCCTCTCATCTGGCGTGGGGAAACCCAGGCAGGGAGTTAGTGTGGGATAAAACAGGCTCTCCAGTCAGGTTTTCTACAGTAATTGCCACGAGGAAGTAAGGACTCACTAGAATGTACGTTTTGCTGTACATCCCCAGTGCAGAAGGGGTAAAGCAAAGGTAATGCTTATTTAACAAGGATCTATGCCTAGGAATAACATTTTCAGCCCTTGAATTCCATGTCTCAACGTACGTGACAGAAATACATCCATTTATTACAAGATGAAGCGTTACACCTAACCTATAATCACTGGAAGGCTCATTTTTTAAAAACTCTCCATTCAGTATTGAAATAAAGACTTTTTTTCCTTTAAAATGAAAGAAGACTGAAGACATCATGCTGAGGAAATTATGCAAATTAAACAGAGTCCATACAAACCAATTAGTTTCAAGATCAGAGGTGACATATTTTCTAACTAATACCAGTTTAAGCTTTTATTTATGAGCCTATAGATAAATATACCCTCACAGGTACATGTCTAAAAGAAGACCAAGTAACTACAGAAGAGGACCAGGTTAATTTTCATACCACTAATTTGTTAATACTAATAAACAATAACTTCTGAAGAACAGTTTACTGGTAAATTACAAAGTTCCTATTATTGTCCTGCATCTATGAGTTTACACAGGACTTAAAGACTAAAAATTTGCTAAGATCATGGACATAATGGCTAGATCCCTGGAGAGCCTTATAACAGAGCCTTTGATTCAGAATATACTACAGCAAGCATTCATTCAGTGGTTTTCCTTGTGTCCACAATAACACCACCTGCCTTAAAATGGCTGCTTTGAGTCAGCTCTCCCCCAGAGCAGACAGTCTGCTAGTGCTCTCCAGTGCATTGCCTGCTTTTAATAGCCATGTACTACTTTTTTTTTTCCCAAATACCACAGTATCTATTCATTTGGGAATCTGTGGCAAGCTGGATAGAGGCCAGAGAGTAGTCCCCCTGCTCTGACTGCTTCTGGCAGAATGGCCATCCACAAACCTGCTGCTTCGAGCAGAACTGCTAGAGGTACGTGCAAATTGTACTCATGGATTCAGAAGGAACTTTGCAGCTCTATGTTTTGTCCTTTTCAGGAACATAATTAAAAACAAATTACAAATCCTGAAGTATTTGGTGGCTGAAGAGGACATTCTCCAATTTTGTCTTTACTACTAAAGTATGAAATAAGTTCTATGAAAAGCATTTAAAAAAGGAAAATTTAAATGTCTCATTCAATTCCGCTCTTATTAAATCAGTTTATGTTCTATTTTCTCTTTTCAGCTGATTTTTTTTCACTCATCTGAAATGTTTTGATTTCAGTAAGTCACCATTTCAACAGAAAAAATTGTTTTCCTAAACAGTTACTCTCATTTCACACATTAATTTTCCTGCCAAAGAATTAGATTTTGCACCAGCCATCCCTGTAGGAAAGCTGTGCCAAAATTTTACTCCTCTGAGGCATAGATGCCTTTTTCAAATTTATTAGTGTATTTATAGCCACTTTATGCCTTCTTAGCATTGTGCCAACGTCATCTTTATGTTTGATCATTACCTTCTCTTTCCCTGATGAATGTTTTTGGGAGCAAGACCTCCCCCTCCACTTGATTTCTGCATCACTGTTTACCAGTTGTCAGTTTGTGATTGATTTGTACACTCAGGTGGTTTTCCTTTATCATTTCACAATCGTGAATTCTCAAGTTTGTGGTAGATAATCTAAGTCCCCAAGTTTATGACCTTGTTCTTCATATACTCAGTCGCGCCTCAGTTTTGGTAGCTCTTGTGGTCAATACAGCTTTCCTTAAATGATGTTTGGATATCCTTCTGTATTTATGATATCCCCAAATCTTACCATACATCATATTCTCATAAAAGGATGGTTAGGAAAACTAGTGATCTAGGACAGAGCAAAGACAAATATTTGCAAGATTCCACTGTTACTCTCCTTCAGCTTCAAAATTTCTATAGTTCTTTCAGCATCACCCTTTGAGTTCTTGCTCAATTTAATGAACTTACACTACTTTCAATCTTCTACAGTATACTTTAATTTTTACTTACATAGAATAGAAAGACTATATACCCAAGTCCAGATATATAGAATTTCTGCTTTTCTTTCATCTCAAAGAATCACTTCTCAAAGTAAAATATGAGATCTCATCATTTGTCTTCATAGTCATTGAGTATTTAAAATCTTATTGTGCTTTCCTTTTTCCTCCTCCCTTTCTCAGTCATAAATATGAATCTCATTTAATGAGACTGTGATCACAGTGTTTTTCACAGTAAAAATCCATGTCCCTGTCAACACACAATCTTTTTCCATCCACCATACTCTAAACACAAACCATGCAGAACCACAGTTTATCTCCAGTTTAGACCTTATACTACCAGTGCACAGACATGAACGTGTAGGGACCTGAAGAACAGGACATCTCACACCTTAGGCTTTTAACACTGACTTCCAACCTCCTACCCTTCCACACTGTCTTCTACCACCATCTCCTTCCTACTTTAGTTTTCTACCTCTCTCAGAGAACCTTAAGCCAATGTCCATTGCCTCTTGCTCCATTAGAAATTCTTCTCCACCCAGGAACCATGCTCTGCCCCTTCTGCATTTTACTACCTTGGCTCACATTTCTGTACCCTCAGCTGCTGGTGGAGCTTTCTCAGATTGGCTGGGGAGCAAAGAGGAAAGCAGTTGTGGGAAGGGTAAAACTTGTGCCCCTCATTAGAATTTACTCTGCTTCTAAACATGCTTTTACCCAGAATGAGCCTCTTCCATTTTCCAGACACCAATGCTAACATTTGTGGTGTCTGGGAAAAAAATTCTCTTGAGCCTGTTTGTAATATAAAACAAGCTGAAAATGAAATACAAGATTCAGTTGAAGTATTCTTTCCAAATTTGGTCTTTCCGGGAAGTTTGCTTCTCTCATACCAGTTTGTCTTTAAGTCTTAGGTCAAAAAAAACCAAACGAAAACATATCAAAAGGAATGGGCCTTAGCATCAGATGAAATTGCTAATTATTCTTTATTCAAAGTAACTAAAACGAAATGTTAAAAATTTCAGCGTAGAAGCAAACAGAAATAAAAAGGGTAGATAATGAATCCTTCTCATGGCTGCTGTAACTAACCCCCCCTCTCCCAGTTTGCTTTTAGCATCTCCCCAAAACTCTAGAAGTATTCCACAGCACCTTGTAGCCTTTGCAATGGTAGTTTCTGTAGCACAGTGCAACAGCTAAAACTTCTGAAAACGCCTGATCCTTTAGGAAACAAATAATCCATGTTTGCTTTGCCTGCCTGAATTCATGTTCTTGTGAAAGATGAGACTCCAAGAAAACTGCAAGTAGCCTCCCCCACCACACACACACACACATACACACACACACACACACTAAAACAATAGCACTGGCATCTGCTTAAGGACCAGTAGAATAGGCCAATGATTTTGGGGGCATCACGTCCTTTAGAGCAGTTCCCACACTCAGGGGGCTGTCAATGGTGATGCCAGTGAACCGTTACGCAAAGTCCCCCAAACACTTTGTAAACTCGGATCCGGGAGGACAATGGTAAAGTTCAGTACTGGAAAGAGATAGTGTGCTGAATGCACAATGCCAAGCTTTGTCTGCAGGGGCTTCTGTTGAGGGAGAGGGCTACTTAATCTCCCCACTTGCCCTGGGGATTCTAGCTGTTTTAATGTGTCCTTTTTGAGAGCCTGTGAACTGTAGAATATAGGCTGGTAACAACTTTCTTTAGGATTGCCTCAGCAGAACCAAAAGCTGCCAACGCAGAATACCAGCACAGTGGTGCTAATGAGCACAAAGAAGACCTTTAACTGTTTTTACAGCTACCATGGCTAGAGTTTCATGTCACTCCTTGCTGAAGGAACTAATTCTTTGGCTTGTTTTATATGAGCCTAGCTTCTATCACACTGCAGAGGATGGCCTCTTCACCCATTTTTCTTCTTCTTTCCCTCTTTTTTGAATGATAATAAAGCCTGATGCATCTTTAATGAACTGTGGGGCTTTCAGAGCTTTTTCCCCTCTTCTTACTATAAGGTGTAGATACACAGTGCATATGTACTGACTCTTACAAAAAAGAAAAAAAATATTATTGATTTGTCTAAGGATGAGTGGCATCTGATATATATTTTAACATTCAAGGAAAAACTCCTGAAGTCAGTGAAATTCCTCAAATGAGAGTAGAATAAAACGATAATCTTTAATTCAGACATGTTCCAGTATTTGCATTTTAAGAAAATATTAATGTTTTATTGTATGCAATTTGGGCCTTTGGCTGTTTATTATCTATTACAGGTGAAACTGTGCTCTGACTGAGAAAAAACCTGTAAAAATTATGGCATATATAAAACTGGATGCACAGTGCAAGAACAAAGACATAAACCCTAAAACAATAGAACAATATCAGAGCCACCTTTTAGAGGAATGAATGAATTGAGGTAATTAAAGGAGTCCTACACATAAACATATCAACTCAATGGCTTTCCACTGTCCAACCAAAAATGCTTCCTTTATTAGTTACATACCACATTACTTACATGTGGACATAAAAAGTATAAAACATTTTCACTTTAGGCTTTGTGAATGTTTCTCTCTGCATCAATCTATTGACTGCACTTGTCACTGCTCTCACAACAGGCTATGGGAACATTTGTGTGACTGTTATCTCCTTCCCTCTAGGTATCTAGACACCATATAAAATCTGCATGTGCATATAGCCATATTGGTCTCTGCATATCCTTTTGTTTCCTTTTTATCCTTCTTCACTTTCCTTTTCCTTTCTACTTCACTCTGAATTTTTGCATTAAAAATTAAATAGATACAGTGCAACTCAGGTTGAAGTGTTAATGAGATACTCAGGGCAAAGGACATGTTCAAAAGCTGTAGTTAGCTGCTTTTTGCAGCAGGAGTGTAGGACAAAGAAGCACAGTTATTCTTTGTGTGTATATTAGTACTTCATATCAAATAATAAATGGGCCATAAGCAATGGATTCTTGCACATGCAAGCCCAAAACGCAGCTGCACGTTTCGAAGCTCGCCAGTTTGTTGTTGTTCTTTATGAATGAATATCCTTTAGGGTCCCTTGAGAAATCAGAGCAACTTGCTCATATGGCCAAATCAAAAACAGGCTGATCAGATTGAATCCACAATCATGTGGTAGTTAATCTGGAAGCATTAAATTAACTTTACTTTTAGTACTTTGGGGCTTTCTCTATCTTGAAGCATTTATACACCACTAATGTTTTATGTGGAAAGCTCTGCTGTGAAGCAAACCTGCTTTAACATATCCTGATGCCTCCTGAGATTAGCCAGCAAGGTGAGAACTCATGCTGAGACACCAGCTTTACACCTGTATGTCATGAGCCAAATTCATGACCTATTTTAGTAAAATGTTGCACACTTCACACTTACTGGCCCAAGATGGTCAATGAAGTCAATTAAATAATGTGGTGTAAGAAGAAAAAAAAATCATTAATAAAAAGCTGTAAAAACTTTCCTTCTAATTTATACTAGAATCATGGGATACAGATTCAGGTATTTAGCAAAAAGATAAACTGTGCATAGGATTTTACAGGCAATGGAGTTTTGTTTGGCAACAAACATTTGCTGAGAACCAAAATTTCATACAAATGCAGTAACTCAGTCCTGGGTTTTTTTGCTCAAGAATTTCTAGGGAACTAAACCAAGTTCTACAGGGTCAATATTCAGATTTCTTTATGCAGTTAGCCTAACAGAGCAGATTTTCCCTAGAAATTTTTGTCTCAAGTCAAGCACAAGCAAGTTGCTCTCATTTATTTTTTCCTAATGGTATTTTGAACCAAACCTGTTCTTACAGAGTGTTCCTGACTTTCATGGATGATTCCAAAACACATAGCTAAGATAGCTGTAGTGTTAGTGATGCCAGCATTTAATTAGTCACAACCTCAAACAAAACAAAACAGAACAAAGCAAAACAGAGTATGTTGGGTTTTGAAGACAAGAGGAAACATGCAAACATGATCTAATGCAATAAACTACTAATGAAAACCATTAAATTTATTCCAAAACCTTGCAGGCAAATATAGGTTATCTAATCCATGAAAAAGCTGTAGGATGAACCTGCAGAAAGGTGGGAAATACCTATTGCTTGGCTTCCACATGGGATAAAGAGTCACGAAGAACTATAAACCTAGTTAAGTTTGCTTTGAAGTGCTCTTATGGCACTGGGTCAGCTTATCTCTATCTGGAGCAAATAAACGTTAAAAGATGTGATAGTAAAGAAATCATCAGTGGCATAATGCTTCTAAAGGCAGGTTTTATGTCACCTGCCCTCACAGGCCCTGGGGTGGAGCAGAAGTGAACATTTCATGAAAGGAGGATGAATGTGGCTGCAGTAAGGTCATGTTTATTGGCTGACAGAACATAAAGTTGGTAGATTGACATGTGTCATAATGTTTGACTACCTTGTGGAGAAGACACCACTTTGGACAGCAAAGACTTAAGGCAAAGTCTATTTTCTAGGCTCTGACAGTGAAAATTAATCTTTGTATTAGCAGTCAAATTTCTGACCTAAAAAGAAAAGTTAGTTGGCCACAAGAGATTGAGTCTGGATTCTCATGAAACAAGCAAAAAAGTGAAGAGGCAGAGAAAGGGAAATTAATTATATGAAAGCTACATCCACATTTCCCTCTCTGAAGCTGAAGTCCAAATGGAAAAGCTTCCATGGTTTTGCTGAGCATGGAGCCAATGCCTGTGGCTCTCTGTGGATACAGGGAGCCCCTAAGTGACTATAAACTTCAGATACCTGCATGAATGCAAATATAGTTACGTTCACACATCTGTGTTTTATTAGATCAATATTGGTTGCCAAAATAAGTATTATTATTTCCACTAATAAATAAATAAATAACATTCTTAGGACTAGTCAAATACAAACTCAACCCTGCTTCTACAGAAAAAAGCTAAGGTCTTTTACTTTGGGCATTATTTTCATACACAGAGAATGAGTTACTTGGTAATGGAGTAATACAGTTTCCAGAAATTATCTTGTAGAGCTGCAGCAGAATCTTACTAATTTATCCTAATTTATCCTAATGAGCAGCAGTCCCATTTGTGAGCTATATCTTGTCTATATGAGGAAATGAATGCACTGTGAACTAGCATGTGAGTGCTACTCAACACCAATTCCTTGTATGGATATACTAAGATCTAGATTCATCCACCAGATTTTGGGCATGTAACTGAAGAATCCAAGTTAGGAGTGTAAGAGTCCTGAAGTTTTTTTTCTATTGCCAGTGAAGAACACATTTAAAATTTCACTTATGCTCTAGAAGGATCTTTTTTTAGCTATTATCTGCATAGAGTAAATGAATAGTTTTCCTCAAATTAAATACCAAAAGTTAGGTGAGATGTATCCCTATGTAAGGGTGCTCTGAGATAGTGAGCCAAATGTATGCAAAGGGCATCTTGTGTAGGTGTTGGCCTGGGTCTGTAATTGTTCCCTTTGTCCCCAGATCAGCAGTGAACAGTGGTTTGTTACTGTGACTGCTTGTGTTGTGCTGGCTCTCTATGTAAAAAAGCAGAGTTCTGTCTTCAGGGCTGTCAAATCAATACTTCTTTTTCAAGCTTTAAACATTCACAGATTTCTATGGAAAAAGTATAAATAAAGAAAATATAATCCTCAGGCCCTTTCCCTCTTTCACTCCCACCCCAAAGGACATTAGTATATTCTGTCTGGTCTCTTTCAGCCTTAACATTTCCTGCTACACTCAGTGAAATTAAAACAAAATCACTTTTACAAACATCTAAATGGAAAAGTATGGAGTTTGTCATTTCCCTCCTTGTGTAGGACTAATTAACAAAGGTTTTTTGTGAAAGCAAAAAGCTTTCCTTTTTTAGAACTGGCTTGCTCCTCCTTACTGATTCCCAACTGTGGTGGCACAATCCAGTATTTTTGAACAATGATGAGAACAGAAATAGATGGAATTCAATAAAAGCATGAATAATGGCAACCAGAAACGGAGTGGTGACATAATCTGTCTTCCGAATTGCCTGGAGATATAGTCCAGAAAACACCACATTGTAACTTGTATGTTGTGATCGTCTCTGATAGGTATCACCAAATAATCTACAGGACAGATTTATCCACTCCAGTTACCATTTAAACATTTTTTAATGAAAGCTAGCTTACACACTTATGTCATATATGCCTTCAGTTCCCACTTCCTAATGATTATCAGCTGTTTATTTTCCCTCTTGTGCTTGAAAAAGTGGAGGTTCCACAGTGTTTTCCATGTGGTGGTTTCTGAAAACACACTCAGAAAGGATATGCCACATGAAAAACATTGAACAAACGTGTTTAAGGGGGCAAAAGAGATGCAATGCTCAGAATGATGCACGAATATACAGCAAAATACAAGGGAACAAACAGAATGTGGTAGGAGGCTGGTAAGATTTCAAAATTGAAGGAAGTGGATGAATTCATATTCGAGAGAACAAGCCCTATTTCCAGTTGATGTTATGTTTTGTTTCCAACACCAAGCTTTAAGAATGTTTTCTCAATACTATATTAGGGTATCAGAAAGATGAATACATTTTTAAAAGCTGTATCTGGTTTTTTGCGAGTTTTTTTGTGTGTCATAAAACCCCCTATAATTCATTACTAGTAAAACAATCTAAGAGAGAAGATGCAAAGTATTCAAACACTGATTGAATTGACAGTTATCAGTGGGATATGCCCCCTTACAATCTGCTTATTATTATGGCTTTTAGGGGAACAAGAGATACATGGCCTTTAAAAGCTGTGCCACGATTTATCACAGTCTTCTGTTTTCATTTGTTTGTGACTTTCTGAAAGAGTCTTTTTTTGGGCTGAGACCTCTATAATTGGTCTCAGCACAATGGAACTCCTCCTCACTCCTCCCTCCTCCCTTCCCATCCCCCTGCTTTCAGTCTGTTCAGCATTTTTGTGTTAGTGGTGAGTGGAAAAAATAGCACTTATTAGAGACTTTTTTGGGGCTTCACCATGATTCAAAAGCTGCCTAAAAAGAAACCAACAGAATTTTTATTTGGCTCTGAGAACAGTGCAAGCTGCCCAGTTTAAAGGTGCAGTCAAAATATTCTGTCAAACTGCCCTTGGAGTCATTTGAGTTATCTTTGCCACAAACAGGTAAAATACTTCTAGTTCCTTCCTGCTCACTGACCTAATGCCATGCCCACAACTCTCTAGAACATTTCCAGTTGCAATTGCCAAAAAAACAACTACTGGGAGCATAGAAAAGTCAATAAATCATCAAGATCAAATAGAGTATGGTGGAAGGAAAAGGGGATTTGGAGCTACTGCAATGGTTTGCAAGACCTCTCCTCCTTCTTTCAAATAAACCTCTGCATGATTTTCATCTCCACTTCCTTTACAAGCAGCAATAAGTGCTGCAGTTGACCTGTCCTCCTCCATCTTTTTTTCCTTCTTCACATCATTTCTCCTGATCTTTCTTCTCCATTTTCTTCTATCCCTTTGTGAGATTTGCTACTTGGAGTCTAAACTTTTTCTCTTGCAAAACCACTCCATTTGGTTTTGTTCCACTGCTAGGGCTTAGGTTTAGCTGGCAGTAACACACCCTCCAAGAACTGTCAGGCTCCATTGCATTGACAAAAAAGGCAACTGTGGAAGAGAGCTCAAACCCTTGCCAAAGTCAGAGGTACAGTCCAGCCACACAGATCTAACATGGTGTTTTGTACCAGGAGGCTGTTCTTTCAGAATCATGGAATTGTTTAGATTAGAAAAGACTTCTAAGATCCTTGAGTCCAACTGTTAACCCAACATCACTATGTTCACCACTAAAACACGCCCTCAAGTACAACATCCAGATGTTCTTTTGAACACTTCCAGGCATAGTAATTCCATCCTGGGCACCTTGTTCCAATGCCTGGTCATCTTTCAGTGAAGAAAATTTTCCTAGTATCCAATGTAAACCTCCCCTGGCACAACTTGAGGCCATTTCCTCATGTCCCGTCCGTTGTTACCTGGGAGAAGAGATAGATGAGGTATTTCTTGAGTATTTATCACTACAACCTCCTTTCAGGGTGTTGCAGAGAGTGATAAGGTCCCCCCAAAAGTCTTTTTCTCCAGGCTAAACACTCCCAGCTCCCTCAGCTGCTCCTCATCAGACTTCTTCTCCAGACCCCTCCCCAGCTCCGTTGCCCTTCTCTGGACACGCTCCAGCACCTCAATGTCGTTCTTGCAATGAAAAGCCCAAAACTGAACACAGTTTCGGATTCGAGGTGTGACCTCACCAGTGCCTAGTACAAAGGGATAATATATGTTCAGATTGATCACATAAAACTTTTTTTGCCCCTGAAAGCATTCCCTAACCTTTGTCTATAATAACTGGCAAGTCTTTGTAATGATTCCTCAGTATATGCAAGTACAAGGTTAGGACAAGAAGACATTGCTTTTAGTTGGTATCCAGAGATATGATTTCCTTGCCTATACTTAATCACTGTAACATTTGATGTGGGCTCAAACTTCAGTCTTGCTTCTCTTTTTCCCTCTTGAGTTTTGAGAAGTCACCTGGGCAAAGATGGGCCTTGGAATCACCCTGCACCAGTGGAATGGCCCTGATATCACTCACATTCCTCCTCAGCTAGGTGAGGTCAAGGGGAGAAATAATCGCAGCCAACCAGTGCTATGTTGCTTGCACTTGATTAAATACACTGACACTACCATTAATCAAAGTTATGTTTTAATGGTAACTTCACAGTGAAATATATGATTAATGCTGTTGATATCAGAAGAATAACCTTCTGTTATCTTGCAACCACTTTGTCTTCTTTACAATGATTGGCAATTCGCATTTGAGCGTATACATGAGTGAATGAATGGACATGTGTATTTATTACTGCCTTTTATCTATTTATCCACAGTATCTGTAATACTGATTTGCTTCTCTAATGCTGCCCCATGTAATGTGTGCAAAAGCAACTTTGTTATTTACATATGTAAACCAGCAGTGCATGCTTTCAGAGCAGCTCACCATCCCATTCCCTGCCACCCAAGGGAAGTCTGGGGCAGCTGTGTAACAGCACCGTGCAGCAGGAGCTGGAAGATACTCTGCTTCAGAGAACTCCGCTTGTCTGAGGGCACAAAACATGGGTGTGAGGGAAAGAGCATATTTGGCATGACATTGATTTATGGGGTGCAATGTACTCCTTCTGCATACCAAACACAGAGTGCAGGCTGGTGTGGAGATCAGCAAAGGTGAGGCCATGCTTTACTTCCTGCCCCCTTGAGAGTCTGCTCACCCAGTAAGGATGAGGGATAAAGAACTCTCTGTAAGCACCTGTTTCTCTGTTTTTCCCTTTTCCTTCTCTACTTCTGTCATATCCAGGAAGAATATAGCCCATATATTAATCCAATATCTAAAAAAAAAAAAAAATTGCANAGGAACTGACAGAATTTGGCTTGATTACTGAAAACAGATGTTTGTAGCACATGCATCATGTGTTAAAGCTATGTTGCATGAAAGATAGAGAAGAGAAAACTCAAGTTTCATCTCATGCAGACTTACAGGATTCCACTAGAGGGAGATGAGTAGAAAGCAGAAAAAAACTTCTCTATCCAGAAAGGATGATGGAAGCATGATCCTATTTTCCCCTAAACTGGCATTTTTAGGTATGTTGCTGTTTAGGCATTCTTAAGTAACCAGAATCCACCTATATATGTTTTTCAAGGTGTTTGCATATTTATGCTAGAATCTATGGATTTCAGTGGCTTCAAAACTGTCTTCTGTATGAAACTGTAATCTCTGCATTGGAAGACCTCATGTTCAGCTTTTTATGTTGAAATTTTGGTTTACATGTGTCTTATAACTGAAAAATACAGATAAATACTCCAGAAATACTGCTACTGGATCACACTAATGTTTTGCTTTTGTCTGACTTCTCTACGTTTTATTGCATATATTGTAATTTGAGTTTTCAGGAAATAAACATGTAAAATACTCTGTTTTTATGGATTTTAGATTATTTCCCTTATGAGAAGAAGATAATTCTCTGAAGGAGAAGAAAGCAGAATAGAGAAATGGCAATAAGAGTTTGAAATCATGTCTTAATAACTTAGTATCTTACAGTTGATAAAGAGAAACCAACACAACACAGGCACAGTGTAAGAAAACAGGGAATGACATATAATGTCACACCCTGGAATTTACAATTTTCTCTCCTTGTTACCATTCAGTTATAACCATGTTGCTGCTATGCTGCCTTTTCGGAGCAGAATGTCTCCCTAGACTCTGTATTTACATGTTTTTCTAATGCCTGCGCAAGAATACCCTCCACTCTTAAAAGGGGTGGTACAGGCCTCCCTATATAATGACTCTGTTGGTTCATGATGTTACAATAACTCTGGCTATTCTATGCCTAGAAATTGGAAACTGAGAGTGAAACACTGATGATATAAAACTGGGAGATTTAGCCAACCTGGAGAAAACCGACAAGACATATCTCTCTCTCTCTCTATATATATATCTCTATAAATATATATATCACACAGTACATATGAATACAGAAACACACACATTTATTTTAGCACGACTCAAAAGAATTTCCTGATAATGTACACGTACTATAAAATATATTCTATCACTGTCGGATGCTTCTTTTGCAAATGGGTCATCACAAAAGCAGTGTTCTCAGTGACAGTTTGTAAAAGACTGAGTTCTTTTGATTTCAGAGATTTCACAATCATCTTTGCAGGCTTTAAAAGGATAATTGTCCACATTTCCATAATAATTTGCCTTTTACTTCTGAATACTTTAGGCAATAATCTGAACCTGGCCCAGGTTGCACGCAGAGCAGTATAATTTTTAAGATAAAATAACTGGAAAAAACAGAAGAATTTTTGGGGCATTTTCAAGCCAGGTGCTTTGCCCACCAACAGGAAATAATTTCTGATGTTTCAAAAATGTCAGATTTTCTGTATTCTTATCAAACACAGCCTATCTAGTCCAGGATCTGGCCTCTGGGACTGATGAGTAACAGGGAACAAAATCTCAACCCTAACTTCATATAAGACAATTTAAAAAAAAATAAAAAATTAAATACACTATTCAGTGCTACAGATGCAGCCCAGGATATGATTTACCAATCAGCACCACCAGATTCCTTTCTGCAGAGCTGCTCTCCAGTCACCCCTCTCCTAATTTATACTTTTGTCTGGTGTTAGCCACTATAGGTGAAGAACCCAGCATTTGGACTTGTTAAATTTCATCCCATTAAGCATTGCCCCATTCTCTAATCTATCTAGTCCTCCCCCTGCAAGGCTTCTTGTCCCTCAAGAGACTCCACTGCACCTCTCAGTTGTTATAATCAGCAAACTATTTTGTTCCTCACATTTCTACAAGTTTCAGCAGAGAATAAATAGGTAGTCACTTCTCCACACTCTGACCAAACCTCTCCCAGCAAATCTCTCCCTCTCCAAATCTTTTTACCATCCTTCCAATATGCTTAGTAGAGGTGACATTCTTTTTTTTAGTAAGTAGTATAGCAGTGAGGGAAAAAAAAATAGAGCTTGTTATGCGAGGGTGTAAAATTTACTCACTTGGCAGGCATGCTGCCTCAAAGTACTGCCAGTCAGGTAATTCATGGCAACTTGTGTCCATGGAGATATCACCTTCCCACTCAAAATGACTTGGGAAACCAGTGGTTGCCTTTCTGTCTCATAGGTACAAGAGTCCAATGTGGTCCTGTGGCAGGTGGTGACTCCAGCCTGTCCCTAGCATCAAACCCCAGTGCCACAAATAACACCAGGGCACTAATGACGCCACATTCAGAGGTTTCCCCCACCTCCATCTGTGCTTTACAGCAGCCACAGCTGTGTGTGCACTCTCACCGTAAGTTCTTCATAAGGGAACAGCAACTGAGTAGTAAGAGAAATTCACAGTTTGTATTGAAGTGTACTGGAGTTTTATCACCAGGGACAATGCACTGTGGAAGGCAGATGGCTAAAGTTTTGTTAAACAAAGCTATGTGATATCAACTGGGTTCATTTACTGGCAAACAGATGTATTTTTCAAAAGCTGACATCTCTGCCTGGCTGTCTTTCCTTCTCTCACTCAAGCAGTAACACACATCAGGGTGTGTTGATTTTGCTAATATTTATGCTACTTAGATTTGGGAAAGTTGATAGTCAAATGGTATCCTAGATATTGATTTCTGGAAATATAAGCTCTGATTTCCTAATAGCTCTTCTCTAGAAAATCTATTCTGAAACTTTTTTTTTTTATTATTTTCAATTGCAAATTTTATTTGATATGTTTAGAATTAGACACTTTTAGAATTTCCTGAATATTCAGAAATACTAATCTGGCTGTAAGTTTAAACAAAACAAAAATCTTAGAGACAATTTTTTCTATCCTATGAAATACTCTTTTCAAGGGTACAAAAAGGCAAGCTTTAAAAAGAATGCCAAGAAGAGAAACTAAATAATTTACCCATCTAAAAGGTGAAAGCTGTAACCTGGAAAAATTAGCATGCATGCATCTAAACTCATTTTTACATCTATTTACATTCACATGCATTTGCATCCAGAGAGATGAATCATCAAGCATTTTCATTCTGGGAAGTATGTTGGGAAAGCTGAGGTGAAAAGAACAAAGTACAGGGAAAAAAGAAGTACAGCTTTTGTGCTACCTGAGAATGGTGACAAATATTTTTTTCTGTCCCTTGGGAGTTACTGTCTCCAGAAGCACAAAACGTGTGTGTTCTCCACTCAGTTGATCCCTGAGCATATTTATTCATAAATAGGGGTGTTGACATTACTGTGCACTCACAGAGGTGTCTCATTATTTATGGTACTATACAGCAGCTTACACACTTGAGAGTGCACCAAATGTCTACAACAGGATACAAGATACAGGAGGACAGAAGGGAAGTGTCACTAATTTGCTTTAGGAGAGGCAGTAGCAACTCAGTTTAACTTCCACAGTGATTTTCTTCCAGCTTACACTTGGTGCTTACGCACAAATCTTCTTTCAGCCGAAGCCGTGTCAGCTGAAGAAGATTTATCCACGAGTCACTGTCTAACACCAGCTGGAAGTCAGGTTCCTACACAGTTGCTCCCTAACCTGTTCAGTGCAAATGAATGATGGGAGCTGAAGCAGTGACGTGCACGTCTCCCTTTGCTCATTGATTCTGGAGCGCTGGCAGGAGCAGCTGAGCCAGCAGCTCGCTGGGGGCCATTCCCTCTGTACCCTCCGGGAAGGTGATGCGAGGGAAGGAGAGGGAAGACCAAAGGTGCAAGATGAAGCAGATGTATGAGCAAGGCCAACCAGTTCAGGCAGATACAGCTGTTACCACCAGCGGACAAAGACTAGTGTAAAGGTTTAGGAATAGGTGTCCCAGTAAATATCCCTGCTTTTTCAGTACTTCTGCAGGGCACTCGGCAGGAAAGTACAAGCCAGGCGTAGGCTGCCCTGGAACATCTTGGCACAGTCTAGGTCACTAAAACTTAACATGAACACAGGAACACTGACTGGATTTTAAGCCCAAAGACCATAAAACCATCTAAGTTGTGCAAAATAGAATCACAAAATAATTTATTTTGGGAAAAACCCTCCAATATCATTGAGTCCAATCGCTGAGCAATCACCACCCTGTCAACTAGACCATGGCACTGAATGCCACATCCAGTCATTTCTTGAACAGCCCCAGGGATAGTGACTCCACCACCTCCTTGGGCAGCCTGTTCCAATGTGTAACAATCCTTCACATGAAGAAATTCCTCCTGATGTCCAACCTGAACCTCAGCAGCTTGAGGCTATGTCATCTTGTCCTGCCACTAGTTGCCTGGGAGAAGAGGCCAACCCCCACCTAAATGCAACAGCAATTTAATTTTTTGCCTTTTCCTGTGCTTAAAAACCTACAACCCAGAATGAACTGCACTGCCATGACTTCAGGTTTTAAGCATTTGAATGCAATGGAAGGATGAGGAATTCAGTGCTTATTTGGTTATTATGTTAAAATGTGTTGCTTCTTTCTCAATCAAATGTCTGTTTTTTAACTGTACTGCTCTATGTTGCCATGTTCCACATCAAGAGCTTTTTAGTGAGGATGGTAACACACCGTGATGAAATTTATCCTTGATCTTACTTCATAATAAGCTAAATAAACCAAGGTTATTACTAGTCTTCCCGTAAGAAACACAGAACAGACTGCTTGACTCTCTCCTGCATCCATTTTTCCAATATTGTCTGATGTAACAAACATTAAAAAAGTGAAATATAGAACTCCTTCCGTCCTGTAGGTTTGCATCTAAAATCCCAAATTAGAGAAATTATATCACAGGCAGAGTAAATGGCCACAAAACTAGGGTTTATCAGGCTTTCTATCTGTTTAAAATTCTGAAATGTGCTTTTAGACTGGAGACATATGTTTCACTCATCTACCTTTTAAAGCTATGAGTGGGAAACTGTGCCATATATAAGCTATAGTGATAGGCATTTTATGGGTGTATAATTACATTATTTGATATAAAATTATGATAATCAAGCATACCGGGGTGGATCATTCTGTAGTTTGAACACACAAGTGCTGTTTAGAATGAAGACTTATTGAAATCAATGGAAAAATCCTGTTGAATTCAGTGGGGCAGTTAGCATTTTTAATTTCACAGAGAAGGGTTAACAGCAAAATAATTAATTCTTTTCAGGTTTTTTTTTTTTTTGGGGTTCTTACTGTGCTATGTAAGAATGTTCACAGATCTGTCAGAAAAGGCAGACATTGAACACCTATGAAGGAAACTCACCATACATACACAACCCCCTCTCATTTTGCCTGCAGACCTTTCGCAGACAATTTGAAATGCTGAGCATTACAAACACAGAAAGCTGGATTAGCCACAGAGGTGCTGTGCAGGCTGCAGCCCTGGGTGTTTTGTGTATTTTATCCTGTCATGACCTCTGCTTTTATTTAGGATGGAGTTAATTCATGGCATTTCTCAGCTGTTTAAAATCTGGTCATTCCTAGCAGATTTTCCCATACAAATTGATTTGATAATACATACATTTCCAAAATAAATTAGCTGAGCCACAAAGGCTGTTTAAGTTTTTACCATTCAGTTCTGAACCAAGCTCTGGAAACACATCAGATTTTTTCTAGCAGTAAGTCAATTTTTATCCTACAAAACTGACCCAAATATCTTATTTTCCTTTAATAAAGGTGTAGTCCTCTTATAATCTCTTAACTACATACAACATTTTATATGAAGCTGTGAAAATTCAAGACCACTAATAATATGATGTGCCTCTTGTTCCCACAACAACAACAAGAAAAAAAGAACACCTGTATGACTTTTAAGCCACAACACTGAATCATTTGGCAAGAGATCAAACAGAGCATCATTGTTTCCAATTGCTATCCATTTATGTGCTGCCAAAACACATTATACTGCTTTAAAAGTGTCATGCTGATTACCACTTCCAAAGAAGATTGCATTTCTACAGGTGATGAGCTCTGCTTCATTGCCTCTGTCAAAAATGAACACTTGCCTTGTTAATGCTCTCTCTCACAGGTTTTAAAACACATAAAAGGGTTACGAAGTTCGTCAAAAATATGAGTAAGATTATTTAAGTGGTAGTTTTGGTTGGTATAAGATCTAGTAGGCTTAACCTAAATAGCACCTAGGCAGGTGTCGATAATGTAATTTTGCAGTTTTCTAAAAGATTGTGGTCTGAGACAACTGTGACTGACGTCAACAGATAATTTATCAGTGAAATTTCAGTCAAGCCCAGAAATCTCTTTCCAAATGAGCAAGATACTTAAGGGTATGAATGGATTCATTTTATTTGCATGATTGAAGTTGTACATGGGAATTGGTCTTTTGGTGAACTGGGCTTTCAGCTGTCAAATTTTCTGACTAGTCACATTTTCAGAACTTCGGCATAAAATCCATTTACCTGCATGCAAATTAAAATTATTCAGACACTCACAACTATGCACCTACATAACTTGCAATTACAGTGCCCGTGATTTTTGGACTTGCTAGGTTTGAATCTACCCTTCATCCTCTCAAATTACAGGGCATCTGCCTCTTAACTAGAGGCTTAATGCTAAGAAGTGTCCATGGAATAACATTGAAATGCAGCATTTCAACACTAATTTATACCTTGTATCTCTAAGTCATTTTCATGAGTAGCATTAAGTGAATTTTATAAAGCAGGTGTAGCATTCATGACTAGATTATGTCTTCTGGGTCAATTTGAAGGAAGAATATGCCAGAGAACAAATGGCTATGACATACAGAGCACGAGGAAGGATTTATGATGAAGCATAAAATAGGTCATTAACAAAATAGACCTTTTTTTGCTTACTTTTAAATAAAATAAACCCCCCAGACAAACAAAACCAACCAAAAAAAAAANACCCCCAGACAAACAAAACCAACAAGAAAACCAAACAAAAAACCCACAAACAAACAAAAAAACCCACCCAAAACAAAAAACAAACAAACGAACAAACAAAAAAAAACCACACAAAAAACCAAATTGCTTGCATGGACTTATGAAAGCTTTTTCAGAACACACATTTTATAGCACGAAAGAGAAAAGAAAAACTGTTTAGTTTCTCAATAGTGCATATCTGACCAAGATTGTTAGCAAGACTTCCAAAATGAGAAGAAGAAATTATAAAATGATACCCTGAAAAGTTGTCTTAGGTGTTTTACAAAATGAACAGAAACTCTTTCTCTACAGAGTTTCTAATATTTGAGGCAACTAAGTATGAATAGCAATGGGGGAAGGGAAAATTATTACAAACAGAATTACCACGAGGTGTCTTTGCCACAATATGTTTCTGGTTGCCTGAACCACATTGTTGTAATATGTGAAAATCTCTAGTGCTTATATTTTTCAACAGGCTTTCCATCAGAGGCAAAATTTGAATGCTCTTCACACAAATATGGGAAAGCAAAGCAATCTCTTAACAAAGATTGATCAAATTGATCTTATTTTCTTTTCTACCACAGTTAGGTGCCTCTGCACACTTAGACCTGATTTGCTTTCATTTTCACACCAAATCAAGTAAAACTACAAACACTAAAGCATCAATGAAAAACAGCTTAAACATAGTCAAAATGCATTTTTTGACTAAAATTTTCTTTTTTTCAATAAGAAGCTAAAGAATCCTTCTAGAGGCAGATAGTTTTGTTTAAAAGTACATGAAAACAGAATCTTGTTGAAAATAATGTTGCAAGAAAATTTCAGCCTAATAAAAAATGCATAAATGTTCAGAAAATAATCTGGTTTTGGACAAATCCAACAATTGAAGTTTAAAAAATTTCCAAGTTTCCAAACCCTATATTTCCAAAATGTAGGGTTATTATTAAATTCTGTAGCAAGCTCACTAACACTGAAACACTCACATCAGTACAATCAAGCCTATATACACTTAATGAATGGGTTTGGAAAAACTACTTTTTGTTAACTGTTCTAAGCCAAAAATTGTATCACTGTCACAGCAGGGGGGTTCAGATCTAATTTCCCTAGACCATAGCACACATCTACATGTAATCATTGGAAATGTTAAATGTCAGAACCTGCCCTAAGGATTTATCTTCTGGGACCTACCTAAATGGGGACACACACTCTCCTCCTGGTCTGTTTTGGCCAGCTGCTTGCAGAGTTTCAGATTAAGATACAAGAAAACTCAAAGGAATAGATGACCTCATGAGATTTCTACTCCTTAGTGTAGAAGCCTACTAAGGGCAGTTTTATATTTCCCAGCTGTCAAAGTCCTAAGGAAAGCCTTGCATTAGCTAATTTAATATAAACAAGTACCTCCAGACTCCATTGACTTGGCTAACATCAAGTTTGCACTTAAAGATCTTCCAGAAAACCCAAAAATCTGAGTTTATTTTCCACAAATACGTGTGCAATGATTCCACAAATTATAATCTTTACAGAAAGCATTTAACATTTCTTTCCAGAATGTATCTGTTTTAATTAGCTGAATGTGATAATGGAACTTTGTCAGTTTTCAGGTTTCCAGCATTTAAACCAAATATTTTAGTTCACAAGGATGGGAGCTGCTCTGTGGGATAGTTGTGTGGCAGGTGGCAGCCTGCTTTCTTTCAACACACACCACGCATGCATTCATTAAAAAAAAAAAAGGGAAAAAAAAAGAAAAAAGAGAAAGCACTGAATAAATTCCAATTTGGCATGATTATGTGATGTGTGGCCTTGTGTGCATGGAAACTCACCTATTGGCACTTGCAATTTTAGTATCATGTAATTAAATTGATTTTTTTGTCAAGTCAGTTTTAAACTATGTCTTTGAGGTAAAAGGCCAGTGCATTAATCCACTGCGGTATTTATTATTTAAATACTAATCAAGAGGTCAATTAATGTTTTCATTGCTTTTGCAAATGAGTAATGGAGTACTGCTCAGAGCTCTTGGGAGAGTCTACTGTTAAATAGGAATCCAATTTCATTCCTTCTTTTTAAAGGGTCCTAAATGTATTTATTATGCAGCTCTTACCTTCTATGTAAGTGACTGGAGTGTTTCACTTGAGCTCTAATCCCTATACTGCACATCCAAAACCCCAAGCTTCTCAAATATTCTAGAATTCTAGTTGCACTTTTCAAGTCCATATCTATTTTGCTGTAAAAGGGTCTGATGAATATAAAGCTGATTTAATTATAAGAAGGAAAGTGTCTCTCTGTGCCAGACATGAACTAGAAAGTTCCTATTTGATTCATATTATCTACAATATTGAACAGAAGGGGAAACACATTGGCAAGGGATGATTAGCCCCTTTGTTAATGGAAAGCCCCTTTGCTAAAATTGATTCATGTGTATGGAAAAAGAGGTTTTGATATATACATTCCCGACTTTACTAAACACCTATATAAGCTCTATTTCCCCCACACATTAGGGATAACATTATTTAATGGATTTTGTGTTCAAGCCAGACTTCCAGTTCCTTTATCTTATGGGAGTCAGGCTTGAACAGCTACTTCATTATCTAATGCAACTCCAAGACTGCTATAAAGTGATTGTGGTGCCATGTACTTCTCCTCATAGTTATCTCAAGGTTTTACAACCATAAATTGTATAAGTCTTTTGGCCCAAAAGCATGCTGGCCATCTCAGCTAGGAGCAGAGAGCCCAGATGTCACAATAGGGGAGGACAGGTTCAAAATCTGCATCTTAGCACAACCTTGCTCACTGTCTCCATGGCATCTGTTACTTTCCTCTCTCTTTCCTTTGTTCTCTTGTGCAAAGTGGAAAAATCAGATAGACAGGGAGACACTGATATTGGTTCCCATGAAGAATATATAGAACTTTTTAAAAACTGATACTTAATTTCTTCCTGCTACTGCATTTGGTAACAGCTAAAATCTGATTTCATTATTGCCTCTAATGTTATACAAGCAAGGAAGACCTATAGGCATGGCCTAGAACCTCTTAAATGCTTCAAATCCATTCTTCAAGTTAGGTCTCTATATTAATGTTGACTAATTAGGCATTTAGACTAGATTTCTTTACCTAAATGAGTAAGGCTAAGCAATGGCAAGCAAAATTCATTTCTCTAACATCTTAGTGATCAAAACTAGTTTTGAAAATCCCAGAGAACACATTTCAGAAGCCATCACTAGTATATTGATGAATAAATCAAAACCAGAAATATATATGTACAAGTGACAGTTTGAGAAGAACTTTTAAAAATTTCAGCCCCTCAGAATAACAGCTTTACCCCAGCAGAGAGGAGAGTAGGATTCAACGTGACCATTAAAAAAGAAATGGGAAAAAGACACGTAGCCTTAAAAACTGGGAACATGACTGAGCCCTGCACTTATACTGAAAGAAGACAGAAAATTCCCTTCATGTACTTTGTGTACAACAAGGCCTTCTACTTAAGTTGCAGGCTGTCTGCCTCTTTTTTGACCTTGCTCAGCCAGCCCCCATCTCTGATGTATGACGTGTGAAGCAAGGTGCTGAAATGCAAATAGGACTACAAATGAGGATCAGGGATGCACATGTGATGCTGGGACCTTCAAAGAGGCTCTAAAAACAAATCCACCATGGAAATCCAGCATTACTGCTACTCATCAAGACAGGCGTGTACTCAAGGCAATCAAGTAGGTTGTCTATTGCTTAGCAGAGGTGGCTAATTGGCAGTTCTCCACATCCACTTGAAGAAGGGTGCTTAATAATAGGATTTTCTTTCTGTCCTCATATAAGGGATGCATCTTCCTCACTGTGCAACTGACTTTTTTTTTTCATCTTACTTTTACCTGGAACTGAAGCTTTGAAGTCTAGGGTCCTGCTGTCAGGGCTTATTTCCTTTTAGGGGTTCTTGCTCCATTCTCAGACTGAAGCAATACAAAAGAATTGAAACTGACAATTTTTTATTACTAATATGTTTTTCACAGTTTTTGAGCTTCATATTCAAAGTTTTCTTCTCACAGGAAAAGAAAATCATGTTTACTTTATATTACAGTAAGACCCAAAAGCTTACGTGTGGCCAAGTGCAATACGATGCTCTCAAAAAGGCAATTTTACATTATTCCTAACAGTTCTATTTCTGAGTGTGCTGGATGCTTAGCCAAGATACAATCTCACAAATGAGGTTCAGAGTATGACTACTGTTAATTAGAAGCTGTTAACAACTGAAGAGAAGCATGTGGTACCAATGCTTCCATGCCAGTTAGAGAGCAGGGCTTCCTACACGATGAGAGGTTACTCACAGGGTTGCACTGGTTCCCAAAGTCTATTGTTGTTGGCAGCCATGCTGTAGGGACAAAGATCCTATCAAGTGTGTGCAGGCACCGAGCCATCCTGACAGATGGCTCCTCTTGTGGGTAGAGAAAGTGTGTATTGTATGCAATATGTCAGGGCAGTGATGCCCCCTTAGGACAAGTGAAGTGTCTGCCTTACCTTGATTTTCCCCACTGCCATTACTGACGCAGTTGTGAAGTCAGTGCATTTTAAGAACGTACTCATAGAGAGAGTTCCAGTATTCCTGGCCTTGGCAGAGAGCTTGAGAGGTAAAAAGGGTAACAACAACAACCCCATGACCACCTTTCATCCTTCAGCTAGAATATTCCAGTGGGATGAGCCAAAATTTTTTTGGTAGGCCTGCCAAGGTTTGTAAATATGTCGAGAAGAGGAGGAAACACTGTGATAGTGCCTGCAACTTGAATGAAAATCACATGTGGACAATTGACTCTCTGGTGCTTTCAAGTGAGGGAGCTTTCTGTGTAACTGCTGCTGTACTGTGGCAAAGCAGGTCTGTAACTGGAGGTATTTTAGCCACACATACTTACTTCCCAGTAAGAAACAGTACTTTACTGAAAGCTTTACTGGGGTACATCAGGCATAGCCTTGCCAGCTGGTTGAGGGACGTGTCCCGCTCTGCTCTGCACTGGTGTGGCCTCACTTTGAGCCCCTGTGTGCAGTTTTGACACCACAATTTAAGAAAGACATAAAGCAATTGGAGAGTGTCCCATGGTGGGCAATGAAGATGGTGAAGGGTCTGGAGGGGAAGCTGTATGAGGAGCAGCTGAGGTCACCTGGTCTGTTCAGCCTGGAGGAGACTGAGGGGAGACCTCATTGCAGTTACAACTTCCTCAGGAGGGGAAGAGGATGGGCAGGTACAGACTGATCTCTGCTCTCTTGTGACCTGTGACAGAACCTGAAGGAATGGCCTGAAGCTGTGTCAAAGGAGGTTTAGGTTGGATATTAGGAAAAAGTTCTTCACCCAGAGGATGGTTGGGCAATAGAATGGGCTCCTCAAGGAAGTGGTCACAGCACCAAGCCTGACAGAGTCCAAGAGGCATTTGGACAATGCTCTCTGGTACATGATATGATTCCTGGGGCTGTCTTGTGCAGGGGCAGGAGTTGGAATTTGATCATCCTAGTAGGCCCCTTCCAACTCAGGATATTCTATGATTATTCTTGACATTTTGTCTACTTACTTGCTTCACATCAGAGAGTAACATAATGCTTCTTGGCAAAAAAAAAAAAGTCACTAAAACTGAGACTAGGAAAGTTATTTTTCTTAGAATGGTGATAATTTTAGCTTTTTTTTCAAATTATGTAGTAATTGCCTGAGTATCATTGGCCATGAATAATACATGACAGCACATGGCATGAGAACAAATGGCTTCCTGAACAACCAGATCAGTGAAGTCTGGTTTCCTAAGGATTTTTTTCCTGCCTCCTCTCCCAGCATCCACGCTGGCACAATGTGGTGCTCGCTCTCCTTGTGATCTCAACGTTGCCCACAGTGTCATCAGTTTTCCCACAGTCCTCCTTGCACATCATAATTATTCAGCTCACTCCTATGTCTTCCATTTACCCTCTAGGAGATTTTGGCTGGCCAAGAGTCCCTCCGAGCTTGTAGGCAGCCTGCACCCGCATATCTGTTCTTTTGTCAAGCAGTCCAAACTGAATGGGACCTGCCACTTGGAGGAAAAACAGGATTTCCCCCTCTGTCAAATTTAGTTGACATTCAAATGTTAAAAACAGGACTGTGATCAGAGACATTCTGTTAGTGTAAAAATGCAGACAAATAAAGACTGCTTTTCCCCTTGACTCTAAAATATTTGTATTATTTTTATGTAGTAACCTACCTTTGGAGCAACTGTGCATTTGCTTTTTGCTTTGCTACTTAACATGTCTTTTTAAAGATTTTTTTGACTCCAAAATGTCTGATTATTATAGTTTATGTTCTATACAGAAGCAGTTCTATACCCTCTTCCTTCGCTTTTCCACAGAGATTTACTAGTAAAGGCTGAAGTACATAACAGTGTTCGAGAGGACTCATGATTTCCAGTGTGTCATGCTTCTGAGCATTTATTCTGTTTTCATTACTTAACTGTGCTCTCTAAACGAACTGTCTGTCATTTAACAAAATGTAATGTACCTCCAATAAATATTATTCTTTCATATTTACTCCAATACGCAACATTTGCAACCATCACTTAAAACGAGGCTTTTCCTTCAGAAGTGTGAATGTAAGAGGCTCTTTCCTATTCAGCTGGAATTATACAGATCATGAATTCAAGAAAAAATGGAAACCACTGTAATCGAATTAAATCGTGAAACACAACCTTTTTATGAACCCTTGTAATTCACTGCTTGTGGAGCTCATTCTTATTTAACCAGAACCCAAGAGACACTATTCCAGAGCCAGAATGTAAAGCTCCTGACTGTGTACCTTGCTGTGAATGTGATGTTGTATAAAACTTACAACATTATTGGTTTGCCAGTAGCTTGTTGAAGTCAATAAGACGTTTCCTGAGGTTTGTTTCACTTGAGAAACTTATTCTTGATTTCTATTGATTCCTTCTGATGTATGGTAGCAATATCAGGAAATATTCTATTCTCTGAGTTCCAAACAAAGGTGATTTGGGAAATTTCATGTATTTGCCTTACTGCTTTATGTGATTATCTGTGAAAACATTATCTAATATTTTTAATATAAATAGCCAAGCATTCTCCATCCACTGTAACACTTTCAATGCTCAACCCAAATATAAATCCATTCATTCTGACATACAAAGAAAAAATATTCATTTCATCATTGATTTCTGCTTATGTTTACATTCTGCTTATGTTTCCATCAGTGGAAATTAATATGATAAATGCACTCATCTGTGAAAATCTACATGTTTTAATACACAGCTTCATTTTTTTTTGTTTTGGACCAATAGTGCCTGCACCTATCTTGTAGTAAAGAGAATATGTGAAAATGAACTACTCAAAAACCTTATTCATCTTACACAGAGGTTATTTATCAAAGTATTTATATTTTGTCTTTCATATTTTTATTCTTTTTTTTTTGGTAACAAAAGCCTGCATTTTAGGAGAAGAAATCTTATTGAATCTAAGGCAAAAATGTTACAGTTTACCAGTTGAACAGATTCCTCTCTACTCTCAGAGGTTGCTAGAGGTGTAGGAAACTCGTAGCTGCAGAGTAAATGACATCTTAACCCCTTGAGCAAAACAATTAGTTACTCTTACATTTACACACCTATCTCAGTAGAAATCCTATTGACTTAAATCCAGATAGATTTCTTTCCACTAGTTTTGATATAGAATGTATTTGAAGAAGAGGTGTGGAGTTAGGCAGAGGTCAGATCCACAGCTATATGGAATTGTAGGCCTGGATCCATACAAAGCTTTGTAAGGCTTAATCCTTCCTTTTGAGCAATACTTGAGTCCTTTGAGTAAAGGACTGGTAATCAAAGGAAATAGCCCCTGAATTGCTGGCACTTTGGAACTGAACCACATCTCCATAAACAATTGTGAATTCACTTGGAACTCTATAGGTTAGAATAATTAATATAAATGGGACCATACCATTTAGTGACGTGCATGCAAAGTTTTAGTATGGAATAATTCAAGACAGCACTTGGCAAAGATCAACAGGCCCAATTTAACTAAATTTATCCAAGCCAAAGGGGGGTCTTTAATGAGATTTGGATCCTTGTAATTAACTTTTGCCAAAATGATGCTTCATCTACTGGCATTTCATACAAATCATAATGATTTCCCAAAGACATAAAAAAATAGATCCCTGTGTGCAGCATCCTATTTTTTTTCAACTGCTTGATTATAAAAGAAAGCCCCAGGAATTTTATTGAGAAATCCTTGTATTCTTACTTTCTAAGTGGTAGCTAATAACACAGTCCCTTCGATACTCCACTCACTTGAATATAATGAAAAGCTCTAGGGAGATCATTTAAGAAAATTAATGCTATGGAGCTACTACATAAAATTCAGAATATCCTGAATAGGTTTCTGAAAGAGATTTTTGATATATATCGAGCATTACAGTAAAATCTCTTTAGTGAATTAGAATTTTCCATCATATCACACTGAGAGCCATACAACATAGAACAAAAGGGTAGTGTGCTTGATTTGGTAGCTGTGAGGAACTTCTATCAATAAATCAGAAGTTCGCTGAACACAACACATATACCAGGTACCTTTGGGGAACATAAAGCTGTGCAATGTAGTTAGAGGGGAGCAGTACAGTTAATTTCTACTATTTTAGTATTATATTCCCAGGCTTTCATTAGACAATCATTCTTTAAAGGGAATTTAATTGTTTCAAATCCCTTCTGATTCTTGCCTGTACGAGAAAGGACACATTGAAAATACAAACAATGTCAGAATAACACAAAGTTACTGCTTACTGATTTTATTCTGTGGCACTATTTTGGCTTTTTATTTGAATATTTTGCTTGAATGTTTAGTTTCTCTGCTAGGGGAGGTTGAGGTAAAGTACATTTAAAATCAGACCTTGTGTTGGCCATAGTTACTTTAAATTAGAAAAAACACACATAAGAAACAATTCTCAGATTATAGAGGTATTGAAGACACATTGGCCTAATTTTTTTGCATCCTTAGGTTTTGCTAAAAGACCTTTCAGTGATAAAGCACTGAAAGATTATCTCCTGTGTGACTATTTTAAAGAATATTTATGTGCTGGGTCTGTTCTTGGATTTAAAATAATACACTAATAAAAATACTTCATTTACTAAATTTTATTAATACATTTAATTTTGTTTCACATAAATTTTTATATATTGATAAATAATAATTAGCCCCTTCACTTAACAACCCTGATAATGAAATGTATAAAATGTTACCACCTTTACACTGTAGATAACATATTTATTCTTCATTCAGATAATTTTATGAATGCTCTTAGTCAAAGAATTCATTGGTTTGGAAGAGAAAATAAGGTGGGTTATTGTTTTAATTTACTAGTTAATATTAATATTAATATGATAGATAATTAGACTTAATTTTAAAGAAAATGTATGCACTATGGAAAATTATTTTTCATTAATGTACCAGGAAAGTGGAGTTTGCTGTACCAATGGCAGCATATTTTAGGTAGGTCTATTAATATAATATCCTTGCCAGAATAAAGAAGAAAATGTGTAAAAAAAAGGCAAAATACAGGAAAAGATCTACTACTACTAGATTTATCAAAGTAAGATTTCATTTCCCACTAGAAGGTTATATTTTCTATTTCTCTGAAAAACTATTTAAATGAGGTCTCATTAGCCTCAGTGGCTGGTGCTCAAGGTGTGCTGCTAGGTTTGCTAACCTTTTGATTAAATCCCTGGAGGTCTCTGACCTAATTCTTCTGTGCTGACCATCTAAAACATGTTCTGATGCATACTGTTGTTAGGGTACTCCCAGAACCAGTATAATTAGTGAGCCTTAAGCTATTTAGAGTCGAAAAGGGAAGAAACCATTCATATGGAAACTCACACCCTTGGTGTCTCTCAAAATGGAATCAACAATCACCAGTGCAACCCTGGGAGCTTTTAATATAAGCTTGGAAGATTAATTTTCTCTTTAACTCTCTTTCAGGTTTGCTTAACAAATATTGAAGTTTACCAATAAAAGAAATTATGTAGACAGAGCAGAATCAGATGTTATTAATAGTTGTACAAAGGAAGGACACGAGAAGTTGTAATTGTCAGCCTTTTTTTCAAGTGCAATTGTTATTTAACCGTGTTGGGAAGAAAAGGTGTTCAAATACTATTAGAATATTTGAGTTTTGGTAGGTTTTACATATATTGGAAAGAAGTACTCATCTAAGTAAAAAGGAAGCTCCTCTCTGTGCTGTTTTGAGCAATATCACTGAATGTCACAAACAATGCTGGTCAACCTGTGGCTTCTCTATCAGTGTCATTTACAGAATCATAGAAGGGTTTGGGCTTGAAGGCACCTTAAAGATCATCTAGTTTCAACCCCCCCTGCCATGGGCATGGACGTATTTCACTAGACCTGGTTGCTCAAAGCCCCATCCAGCTTGGCCTTGAACGCTTCCAGGGAGGGCACATCCACAATTTCTCCTGACAATCTCTTTATTATAGGGCAGGGCATTCTTAATCCTGACCTAAGAGCCCCAGAAACAGATGGAGTCTGGGAGTTGTCACTCAGCTGAGACCAGTTACCCCCTTTATCTGCTGCAGCATTTTCAGTGCTGGCCGTGTTCTCTCTCTTGTATCTGTAACTAATGGAGCTGCTTCTGAATCTGGGTTTGATGAGTATAGAAGGGAAAGGAGAGGAATGAGGCACGAGGGCTGATAGGGACCTTGGGGAAAGGCCAGACATGGCAGGTGCATCCCAACAGCAGGAAAAGCATCTGTGTTGTGCCAGCCCTCCCCCATTACCTTGCTTCGGACAAAGATCTTTGGTCGAGAGCAAAGGTACAGGCCCAGGACTTATTGGCAGCATTTCTGGGGCCTCTACCCCAAAATACAGAATCTCTGAGCTCAGAGCCCCTGGTGTGGTGATGCATGTGTGTTAGAAGATGCTTGAGGGGAAGGAAATAACCCCAGTGCTTTATCTGCTCACCACTCCTTCCCACCTCTCCTACTCTATGTACATGGGGACGTGTAGAGAAGACCTTTTCTATGGCTGCAGTAGGACACCTGGCAAAGGGACACAGGAGAATATGAAAATTGATTATGTCCCTTTATGTCTCAGGAGGAAAGTTGAGGATAGGCAACTCTCTCCCTAAATAAACTCTTAAACCAAGAAATGTGCAGTGTTATTTTTAAAGAAAGACATAGATACACACAACTCAGAAGGCTACATACAATATTTGTCATGTCATGACTCTTAGTAGCTTCTAACCAAATAGTTACATTTCTACAGAATACAGAAAAGTACAGGAAGCCTTCAAACTGTTCCAGTCCTCCTCAGTTTCACTCCCAGACTTTCATTTTACTACTATCCATTTTCCTTCCATCCTTCTTCCTTGTAGTGACACTAAGAAGCCAAACTCACTGACTCAGCAGGAAATACTAACTAAATCATTTGTAAGGAGCTCTTTTGCAAGGAAAAGATTGGCAAATCACTTGAGCTCTTGTAATTCTCCACTATTGTTCCCTTAGAGTAGAAGAGACAAGTGGCCAGTGGATATTTGCAGTGCTCCCCTCATTAATTTCTCTGTAACACTTAACCACAGATAAGATTCAACTTATACGGAAAATTTCATTTATTCCAAACTACACCTTATTTCACAAGGGAGGCTCAATATAATACGAATTCTTGACATGACTGCATTGTGTGCATATGTTTGGATCAAGTGATTTCAGAAGAATCCAGAATAATTTTTATTCCACTGTTCTCATCTAGTAAAAGGTGAAAAAACCCGCACTGATTCTGAAATACAGAAGAGCAAATTCAAAATGGGTTCCTATCAATTTATTAAAAAAGCCTCTTATAAGAGAACGACTTTAATTAAAGTTTAACCATACTGATAAAAGACATATGTAAAATCCACTTTTTCTACTATTTGAGTGCTCTAACATAGTTCTGGAAAAGTATATTGTTTACCTCTAATGGATAAATAAACAAAAAAAAATATAATTAAGAAATGCTCCATACTTCACAGGACTGGACTCTTTACTATCTTGGCAGGGGAGAGAAGGAAACTACATTTCAATAGCTGCTAGAGGACTTCATGTCCTATGTTGTTCTAGTTGGACTCGTGCTCTTGACTCAGTTTTTAGCAATTGTTTTAAAATAGCTTCCAATAGCTAGTATTTACTGAATCCATTGCTTGCTGATATAACCTGACTGTACTTGGACGGGCATTGGATCAGTCTTACCATGAACAGATGTGCCGTGGCAACAGGGAAATTAATAAAGGCAGCAAGAGATTGTAGTGAATCATAATTTCTCATTATATTTGGTTCAAGCTGTGTCCTGACGGATGTAAAACACTTCCCAGCACTGCTCTGCCCTGCCAGCACCACTGCAGAGCCTATCACAGGGACACAGCTTTAGGAATGCTAACTCAGCCATTTCAAACTGCATCACTTTGATACATTTGTCTGCCCCAAACACAGCCGTCCCCGCTTTGATCAGGCTGCCAAAATAAATGTGTCATGACGCTTTTTCTTTATCTCAGTTCAGCTTCTGGACAGCAGACTTTAAGAGCATCTGCAACTACAAAAAGACCTTAACCTTAATACAAGGACACTTTCCAACCAAGGCAGAAGAAAACTCATAAATGTGCCATCTGGGTATTACAAAAGAATTAATTATTCAGATTTTAAAACTAGATGTGTTCACCCTTCAGAGAAGTTTTATAGACCTATATAAGAAATAGATCTCAATAAGTTTATTCTTTCCAGGTATTATATTTACTGTCATGTGGGTTTAAAAAAAATAAATCATCTTTTCTGTCTATTCTGTCCTCCTCTGAGACCCTACTCTCTTGATAATATTCATAGTTGTCATGGTTTGGATCAATATTCAGCCTGTTGGCAAGCTCAGAAACACAGAGAAGTTAGACTTGTATGTACACCTGTGAATAAGCCTATAATTAACTTACATTGAATTTATATGTAAATTAATTGGTTTATAGAGCACATATACAACAGAAACATATTCTAACACACCTGTATGGCAAAAGCACATTGGTTAAAGTTCTTATATTATGGGATCACAGACTGGTTGAGGTTGGTAGGGACATGTGGAGGTAATTTTGTCCAGGTCCCTTGCTCAAGCAGGGCCACCTATAGCTGGTTTTCCAGGACCATGTCCAGGTGGCTTTTGATTATCTCCAAGAATCAGGAGTCCACAACCTGTCTGGGAAGCCTGTGCCACTGTTCAGTCATCCTTGCAGTGAAAAGGTGTCTCCTGATGTTCAGAGGAAACCTCCTGTGTTTCAATTTGGGCACATTGCCTCTGGTTCTGTCACTGGGCACCACTAAAAGAGCCTGGCTCTGTCCTCCTTTCACCCTCTCTTTAGGTACTTGTACACGTTGATGAGATCCCTACATATTATTACAAACTTTAGTGCACTTTTAGGTCATACTGTCTATTGTTAATAAGCTAAAAAAATGGCTCTCTGTGCTGATATGCTGAAGTGAAGCCTGGATTATGACTGCCCATCTGTTAGCTATGTGCCACATGCAATCTCATCTGTTACTAAAAAAGCATACCTCCTTTACCTAAAAAAAATCATTTCCTCTTAATGTTCCTCACTTAATTATAAAGTCTTCCCCCTTTGGTATGATTATGCTGTTTGCCTAGTTTGTATACCCTTAAAAGATCTTGAATTTTGAAGGATTTCCATCAGGAACGGTCTGGAATCATAACATTGTGATTAGTCAGAATTTTGAGTTTTTTCCTCCAAATCTTCAACAAACTCTTGCAAAGCCCCTCACATACATGTGTGTGTGTGTGTGTATAAAATGTTGAGTGTGATACCTATATCAGGTCTATTTTTAAATTTTATTTTTTTTAAGAGAGGGTTTATTTAATTTCTCATTTCATACAATCTGATTGATCATGCTCTGGATACAATTTTATGAATGAATTCTTAACAAACCCAGAAATACTTATATGTATGCATCTAAACTTTGAATAAAAATCCAGTTAACTCATGGGTGATACTGTAAATTCAAGAACTGAAAATCATTAGAGTGCATATTGTGCAACATTATTCACAGTATTCCCACAAATTTTCACAGTATCTTTCCCAAATAAGATATCTATTTGATCCGCCTTAAAATGGTCTGGAAGATATAATTAAACAGCTAAAATTTGAAGGAAAAAATAGCCCCAAAGCCATTTTGCCATTTTCAGCCTGCACTAATGTGATGGTCATTAAAAGTGGTCTCTAAACTCTATGTGGTACTTGAACACTACACAGTAGTTTTTCCAAGCGAAACAGGCATCTTCCTGCCCCACCAGACTTTTATGCTAAATTTGCCGTTTGGGGTTTTGTAACAAATCCAGAACACTAACTTTATAATCACTTGATCAGTAAGTTTGTGATCCCTTCAACCTTCTTTTTTCTTTGTCATATGCTTCCTGTCAAAGCTTACTGCACCATTACCTGTTTGGTTTTAAGAAAAATAATCTACATTTGAAATAATGAAAGACCTCATTACACACCAGAGCACAAGTAAAACAAAATTACTGAAATTGAATCAATTATACTTTGCTATCCAAAAATTTAAATCTACTGAAAAAAAAATTGCATTTTCTTTGGACAGTACTTATTCCTAATAGAAAGAGCAGAATCTTGTATTTGGGTTTCCACTAATCCAGAAAGAAGATAGAGGAATTTATTCTGCTAAAGATTAGACAGTTATAAATGCAGAAAATAGTTTTTGCAGAGGGTTATTTTTGATAGGTAAGTTCTGAGTGTGTGAGTGGATGGGTTATTCCATTTCAAGCTTAGCCAAAATGCAACACTTCTTTTTCTGATGGAGATTCAGAAATTAGCCATGAAAACAGGACAAATAATTAAAAAAAAGGAAAAAAAGGAAAATAGGAGGATGAAACAACTGGAATGTATTACTTCACATGAACCATCTGATGAGAATAAAAGGAGGAATCTAAGAAGAGTCAGAAAATCTAGTAAAAATGCTACTGATTTGGAAGAGATGATTTCAAAATATTCATACTTAATGAATACTTAATATACTTAAAATACTTAAGGAAGAGGGGGGCACCCTCCTGGAGGGCAAATTAATTTTGGATTTTCCGCAATAAAGAAAGCAGCAGTGAGTTTTAGTAGTACTTTTTTTACTGCCTTTTAGGAAGGATTAGACAAAAGCCCTATAAATAATATATTCTCCAGTAAATTGTACCACAGAAAAACGTTTCCTTTCTTATACAAGGGTCACTGAAAATCAATACAGTTTCTTCCAAAAAGCTTTCTACAATGTTTTCACACTTCTAGGTGATGGTTCAACTTGTTACGGTTTATGGACAAGCAACATTCAGGAATCACACACACAACAAAGCACTGGAAATAAATGGCTGGTAGCACTTCCGGAGGGATCTGATAAAAATAACTCTGGATCTTCTGACAGATGTTAATGGACGAAGCTGTGATGCTGGGACATGAGTCGCAATTTTATACAGTGCAAGAAGGGGAGATCAGTTTTGATGGGAAATCCTCAGCTGAGAGATCCTTTGTGTTTTTAGACTTCCATGTGTTGGGTTCACCACTGTCTCCCATGAGATTCTTGTATCCAAGTAGGGACACAATGGTCTGGATGGGTGAACCACCACATGAGTAAACACTTTATGATACATTACCTCGAAAGCCTACCTAGAGGAGAACAACAAGAAGAGGGACCTCCAGGTCTATCCTGGGACCTGGCCTGCTCAAAGTCCTTATCAGTCACCTGAGGAAGAGGGGGGCACCCTCCTCATGCTCACAGGCAAAACCAAACTGGGGGAACCAGTCCACCTGGGCAGAGCCAGACTACCTGGAGGAATGGGCCAAGAGGAACATAATGAAATTTAACAAGGACAAATGAAAAGTCCTGCTGTGGGAAGGAAGGATCCACGCAGGCTGGGTCAGCCAGGCTGGGGAGCAGCTTTGCTGGGAAGTCCCTGGGGCTGTGGGCCAGCAGCAAGCAGAGCATGAGCCAGCAGCAACCTGGGCTGTGTGAGTACACAGGTGGAACATCAAGGAGAGGGATTATACACCTCTACTCAGCACTCACCTGGAGTACTGCACCCAAGTTTGTGCCTCCCAGTACAGGAAAGTCATTGATAAACTGGGATGAGTTCAACAGAGGGTCATGCAGAATGGTCAGGGCTGGAGCACTTGCCTGGGAGGCTGAAGTAAAGCCTGGATTATGACTGCTCATCTCTTAGCTATGTGTTTTTCAGCCTGGGGAAGAGGCAGTGACAGGGGGACTGAGTCATCTGCCTGTCCTGACAGGGAGGCCACTGAGAAGGTGGAGACATGCTCAAGTCAAAACAAAAGAGGTTCAGACTGAATAGGAGATTTTTTTTTTCCCTATGAGGACAGGCAGGCAGTGGAGCAGATTGTCCAGAGCTGCCAACCCTGTCCTTGGAAGTTTTCAAGACCTAAGTGGATCAAACCCTCAGCAGCCTGGTCTGACCTCATATCTGACTGACCCAGCTTCTTCAGCAAACTGGACTAGAGACCTCCAGTTATTGCTTCCGACCTGAATTAGCCTGTAAATCCATGATCCTACATGGTAATTATTTTGAAAAATTATCAGCTAATACCTAAATTATAGAAAACACATTTCAGCATTTTTATTTTTCTGTGCTATTGAGGAAACTATTGTAGAACTATTGTAGACACAATGAATGAGTGTTGTCATCTATACAGTGCATTTCACAGCTATGTATTTAATGTAACCATATGCATTACTAACTTCCTACTTCTTTAAATAAAACTATTTGCCTGGCTAAAACCAAAGACTAACTTGTATAACACACCCTGATGAGGATGGGGGGTGATCTCCTCTTACCTTGCTCATCCTGTGATAATTCATAATCTTTTGACCTACTGGCAGAAATTTGCACTTCTGAACATCTTCACAAATTGCTTTGCATACTTAATTCACTGAACTGACAGCAGTGGCTGAGGGTAATTTGCTCTGTCTTTGCTCTTGCTAGGAGGCCCTCAGCAGAAAGCCTCTCATCAACTCCAGGGGTTCCTGTCTGTGACAGCCCAAATGGAAAAGAGAGAGTATAAAATGCTGTGAACGCATTTTGTTTTGATTTTACTTGTCTCATGATTAATTAGGAACACGTGAACCCAAGATTAAAATGCTCATCCTGGGGAATCAAATCTAGCATGAATGGCCTATCATAGCCTATCACAAATTTAAATCTTTGGAAAAGAGAATTCAAACTCCTCTCTGAAAACTGCTCTAGAACCTGCTGCTGTATAACATCCTAAATTTCTACCCTAAATTAACCAGAGCCCATTTTATAACTGCTTAATCTATTGTCAAGTGGTAACATGAATAAAAGTTTAGAATCAACCCTTATAAGAGCACACATTTTGAGCACTGTTTGAAGATGGGCTATTAATCAATAACTGAATTTCTTGAATAGTCAACGTGCTCTGTAGGTATTTTTTTCTTCTATTAGTTCTCTAAAAATGAAGGCTAACAACAAATGGCAGCTACATCTCCCTTTCATTCAGTTCTCTCTCAAAATAAGCTTTCTATTCCCTGATTATTTTAATAGCCCTTTCCTGCACCTTCCTGAAATACGGCTGTTTAGAACAACTCTCAGCTATATAGGGGCACTTACTCCTATTAAAGTAATTGATAGACAAACTCTTCACACAACATTGGGTGTGTTTCTTTCCTTTTTTTTTTTTTCTTTTGCAGGGGAGAAGAGATGGGGGAATAGATGTCATTGTGAATTGGTTTGATGGCTACAAGAAAACTCACTAACTGGTTGAGAAACTTGGGATGTTCCCCTTGATTCCCGTTTTAATAAAAGCTCTGCCTTGAAGTATAACATATTAACTGCAGGAGGAGATTTTCTATGAACTTCTTCATAAAAAATGACAGTGTGAGATTTATGTAAGTGGGAGTATCTGTGCTCCAATATTGCTTCTGTAAGTTTTACTTAAATTATTATTGCCTGAACATCACTATAATCAACAGACAATTCTATTGATTGGTGTTATATTTTAATACATATTAAGAACAAATCCTCAGTATTTGTGTCAGAAAAATGCTTGCAAAGAGAAGCACAAAACTGAAAGGACCTTTTTGACAGTTTAGATTGACATGGGGAACAGAGAGATTGCTGATAGACAAGAGCAGGGGATTTTTTTTTTTCTCTTTCTTTCTTTCTTCTTTTTTAAATAAGCATAACAGCATCCATCTGTTCCTGGATTTAGAGTGCAGATGTACTCTAAGAAGTAACTTTGTAAAATTGGTATCATGGGGCTCTTTGTTCATTCTCCCAATGACTCAAGAGCACACTTGCTCAGCTGGTAAGTTTTAAAAAAGAGAAAGACTAGGAAAAAGGTCTTAACTGCAAGCTTTGCATGTATCCTGAGATGTAAAAGTCAAGCTGAAGTCTACTGTGTATTACCACTAGCAACAAGGATTCTGTAACTTCAAATAAATTAACGTGGCTGCTCTCTGATCTAGTGATTTGTTCAGCTCTGTCAGATGTCTATCGGTTCTGCTGTGCAAACAAGTGTTTGTTTTTCTCTACAGGTTGTTGGCATGATGAACTCAATGCAATATGAGACATGCCAATAGTTTACTCAGGATTCTTGTATGGAAATAAGATATTTGGGTTTTTTTCCAGACATCTCTAGCAACCTGTTTCACATGGGAAATGACAGCCTCCTCCATATCAAAGATATCCACACTCTGCAACACAAATCTTCATCCAACACTTTTTGCACCCCATTAGCCAAACTCCTTTTGTCATGTTTTTTTCCTCCCAATTGTTCTTTTTTTAAACTAATCCTTAAACAAAAAAATGGTAATTTAGAAGAAATAGCAAATTTTCTGTCAAACGTTCCTGTCATCCTGTTGCATTTTATAGCTTTTTCTCCTCTCCCCTCTTCCTCTCAGCCAAAAAAATTGTATTTACTATCTTTATTAATCTTAAAAAAAACCCCAAAACCTCCATTTCTCACAGTTTTAAGTGTCAGTGTAGATTTTTACCTTTGATGTCAAAGAAGTATTTTCTTGAAGGTGTTTTCTGAACTACCACTTCTCAAGACAAGCACTATATAATGCATAGCATAACCTTTGTAAAATTACTGGGTTAAAGGAAGAAATGTCTCAGAAATGGCCATGAAATAAAGAGAGATTTCCTCTTGATGTCTTGAAATGCTCACTGAGGGCAAGCTGCCTCATTTGACATGGGACAAGCAGTGATCCACTACAAACAATTCTCCTGATCACATAACAACATAGTAGTAAAAAAGAAAGGTAATGTGAGAAAAAGGAAGGGCATCCCCTGTCACAAAAAAGAACACCACCACAATATTTTCATTATTAAAATCGGGGGGGGAAAAATTGAAGACTAACTTCAGCTCACAGATGGGAACCACAGGATTTCTTTGCATACTGGAAGAGCATTTGAGAAAACTAGGGGGGAAGAAAAGTATTTGGAAATATCTCTTTAAAAAGTCATGAATCTACTTAATGAGGAGTGGTGATCCTTGCCTGCAAATGTTTGAATATAAAGTGTTAATTTAACAAGCCATCATTCTGCTCTCTGTAGCACAAGTGATACTCTGTGATCTGTTAAATGATCCCCAATATTTAGGTCACAGTTGATTTAACAGGAAATGTGCTACTTCCTGGGATATCATGCATGCACACACTTCAATAGCACAGCACAATGCAATCTCAGAGATTACTCTGCAGCCGTTGATTGTGTGGAAAATAACTGAGGCTCATACTTAACACTTACTGCCCTTGCACTATTTGGGGGAGGAAAGAAGAGGCCCATTAGCTAAGAGTGAACATTTACTTCACTATTCAGGCTGGCAAACCACATGTGAAATCTGATGTGGAAATACTAATTACTTCAGTATTTTCTTGAAAGTCTGCTCTAACAGGTAAATATTCAACAGAAAAGTATGCTTAGTACCTTCAGCCAAGTTTTATCCTATGCTCTTCTTCAGGCTTCCTCACTCCATGCTACAGGGTTGTGGCTCTCAAAGCTTCTTTGGCACTGGGGGACATCACTCAACACATCATCTGCTCCATTTGACAACTAAGTACAAGCCTTTCTCTTGGAAACACAGAGTTTATTTAAGGCTCTTCCTTCTAGGACTTTTTTTTTCCAAATCTCCACCTTCTGAGTTCCTCCAGTGTCTTAACTAGGATGATTTTCCGTATTCCTCCTCTAACACACAGTGGGAACTCTCTTAGATCTTTTTCCTCACCTCCCTTCTTAATCTGTTTGTCCCTATATTTTCTCCAGGACTTAGGGGGAAGAAAAAAAAAAAGGTAATTTTAGGGCTTCTTTATCTTCCAAAATAACTGTCTAAACAGTAGCCTTGGCCTGACATCTCCACAGCCTAAACCTGACAAAGAACTGAATTCCTACTTGCATCTTCCATTCCACTGCCTTCTTTTGCCTTTCCTTTTTTTTGTTGTATTCTCAGGTGCACCCTCCTGTCACGTGGTTCTCATTTGACAACCTAGATCTAAATCGATGGAGAGGTGGAATTACTTGTAATAATTTTTAGGCATCTACAGCACTTCTAGTCATCTAAAGTTTTAGTAAGAGAAACAAGCACTTCAGGAAACTGCTTTGAATGTCTTCCTTAGGACAATGTCAATACAACAAAAAGTAAATCATAAGCTTTTATCACTGTGATTTAGCCTATTCTTTATGCACATAGTTAAGAAAGCTATTTAGATTTTTGCTATTACAGATATTAACTATGCAATTATTTTCCCATTCTAGCCTTGACACTGTGAATGGTCTTTTGTGAAGATGTAGGAAAGGTAATCTTTCTGGTTCTTTTTTTTAAACTGATAGAGTTACAGTTAAAAGTTTTTGGTTTTTTTTTAAACCTAAGTCCTTTGATGAATCAATCTAGCTACAGATGTAGCTGGATTAAGCATGTTTAAAACAGTGCCCATATGGTCACATCAGCTCCTATATGTTTTTTTGTTCTTAGAATTTCTCAGGTATTAAATATGCAAGACAAACCCATCCCATAAACTCCTTCAGTCTAATATCAGTGTCATGCATATGGAACCATCCTCAGTGACTGAACCTCCTTTCTTGATTAGTTATTTATTCAGTCCCTATTTATGTCTATTACAAATATTTTTTGAAAGTAATCATCTTTAATATAGATGCATATAAAGTTGGGTCTACAGTTAATAAGTAGTAACAATTATTTTGATAATAAGACCCTGATGATTTAGAAAAAGTGCAACATCTATAAGATGCCAGTTTACTACATTGATTAGGGGGATTAAAAAAACTAGTAATCTCGAGTTCAGTCCTACAACATAATAAGAATCATGAAAAGTCAAATGGAAGTTCATAATTTTCCTGTAATAGAAGTCGTGAAATTTATCAACAACTTCAAACTTCAAACAGTTTGGGTTAGGCTCTCCTCCTTCCCCCTCTGAAATAGATGTGTTTACTGTTTAGTACAAGGTTACTTCTCAGGTTAAGGGCTCATATCCACAAGGGAGACAACAAAACCTAATGGGATAGTCAAAATTCTCCTGATTTAGGAGAACAAACAATACTGATAAAGGGGGGTTTTATGAGACCATACTGAAACACTCTCCACAAGTCACATAAGTCCACTTAAAACCAGTATGAAACTGCTGCATATATTTGTCATGGAAAACATATATGGAAAAAAAGAGATGTAGGAAAAAGTTATAATCTTTAATCCTGAAACTTCCCATACATGCAAATGGTTTGCTTATGTACCTCACAGATTAACTTCTATGGAACTGGACGGAAGATGTGCCCTACATCACTGCTCTCAATATGAGTAACAATGCATGATCATATAGTATGACAGCAGTTATGAGCTTGTTTGGGTTTTATCCATTCAGACACCACCTGAAGATAAACACACAATTAAAAAATTGCTGTTTATTTTGCCTGTGGGAACAGACATCCTGGACTTAATCCGAGTGATTTTAGGAATGAGTCAGAGAATTTTCTGTACAAACAAGCTCCTAGAATGGTTTTCCATTTGGAGAAAGGAGTTCTACAGGTAGGATAGAAGAAAAAATTGATCTAAGAATACTTCTGTAAAATCCAGGAGTTCCATATTAGGCTCATAATTAGAAAAAACTGTAACTTTACCTAAAAGATTGTATTACAATTAATGTTATTTTTAAACAACCTTACTGATTATTACAGAAACCTGTTGGACTAATTTTAATAAATGCCCCAGGGCTTTTGCATATAAACTGAGATATACACACATAGTGCTACTGATCACTATTACATAGTGGAGAAAAAATACTGGATCATTAAATCTTTATACATGAAGAACTTGGTTTTTCCTTTATTCAGTGCTCATTCAAATAGAGGCACAAAATCTCCAATTAAACAAAACCAGCCATCCTCTAGGTTTTAATTTTTGTTCAGTTTGTGTTTCCCTCTAACTTAATCCTGACTTTTTTGCTTGCTTGGAAAACGCCTATTAAAATATGGCCTAGAGTTAAGAACCGGAGCCTCTGGGGAACTACTAGACCAGGTTTGATTTTGTCAGTCCTCTCAAATGACCCCATTAGTCTCTGAGAGGCAGGTTAAACAGCTGCAACACCCCACAGAGGCCTTTCTTGGGGATGCAGCGCCCAGATGCTCACATGCACCTTGATAAGGGTGAAGGATCCTCATGGGTGAACACATGCAGAAGGGTCTGCACTCTGCTCGGGTTACCCTCCCATGTCCCCATGCTCAGAGGGGAGCTACTCTCTTAAACACTGCCTTAGGTGCCTTAAATATGACCCTGAAAAGGGGGGGAAGACAAAATCTCCGTTGTGGAGCAGCACTGCCTGCAGCCCCTGCACCCTCTGCCCGCCACGGCCCACCCAGTGCACTTGCTGTGGGAGGTCCTGTGCCAAGCCTCCAGCCCTGCTCCCAAACACAGGGAAAATTAGGAGGTCTCCCTCTAAATTCTTATCCACATTGGTCTTGTGGCTAAGGGAGCTTTTGGAGGGCACAGGGAGGGCCCCCTCTCCTGCCTCCTGGGCAGGTGTGAGGATGTTGGGTGCAGGAATGTGCCAGCCAAGGACCAGCTGCAAGCTGGGGATGGGCAAGGGGGCTGCAGGGGAACTGATTGCTCATCTCTAGGTAAAACTAAGCCACTGTATTAACAAAAGAATGACTTGTGGTCCCAAGTAAATCAGTGGCTATTAAAAACACAAGACCTAGGGGTCACGATTCGCACCCCTGTTCTCTGAGAGCAAAAATCTAACTTACCATGAATCAAAAAAGCATTCTTTAAGCTATATTCTCTCAATATGATGACCCCATATGCATCAGTGGACGTACACATGCCAAACTGGGAGAGTGGGTGAGAGAATTTAGAAAAAAAAAAAATTAATAGGAATATTCAGAAGGTAGAAAAGTCTAAATAATCCACATCCAGCAGAGTTCGTGCTATGTTTTCCTAAGAAAGGATCTTGACTGAAGGGAAATTTGTATTGCTTTTCTTTTTTACCTTTTCAGAAAAAAAAAAAAAAGAAGTATTTTAAACTGGAATAGAATTATGTGTCAAGGTTTTAAACCACATGCAGAGATGATTGTGAGAGGCAGGTGATGAAAGCTGCAATCATTTTAAGTGGCATATAAGAGACCTGAAGTTTTATGAATAGACAAGAAATTGCTCCCTGTCTCTTATACCTGCCTATCCTCTTCTTGTACCCTGTAAGACTGTCTTAGTTATGAATATCTGATTCACACTGGACCTCCAGGAGCTCATGAAAACCCAGGACTTTGAAGCTGAGCCCAGGCTGTGGTCAGTAGCATGACTCCTGGAGCTGGGGTAACATTTCAGTGTGCAAAGGAGTTACAGAATTGGGTCCCTCAGAGATCACTGCTGTAACACTCCGTATGGTGCTGCTTATCTGTGGCTTTTCTTATTTGGCCTAGAGACACATTTCTCCAGTTTATGCAAAGCAGAAGTCAATGAACCAGATTCTTCTCCAATCACAATTTAGTCTCACTTGGATTTTCTTTCCTGCTGCAATATATTTTACTTTTGTTTACAACAGACACAAAGCAAAAAAATTTCTCTAAATAAACACATGGAAAAATCCCTGTGGTCTTTGGAAAAATTTCTCTGAGACGATAGATTGCCTCATGCATTAATATACACAGTTCAAAAGAAAATAATGGGTGCATTGTTTCAACAAGAGAAATTTACTTTAAACGTTTAAATAATTGAAAAGTAGTAACAGACACCACACACAAGGACAGTCATATTGGTTAGTCAAAAAGCACAATAATATTTCCCAACAATGTTGAACTTCTAGGGTGATGGTGAAAGATAGCCAGCCAGCAAAGATGATTAAAGAAATGTGTACAGGTGGTAATGGCAGATGTAGGTGGAAAGTGTCAGAAGTAGGCAGTCAGGAATATTTTGGAAAGGTGCACTCTACCTGTGTAGCCCAGCGAATTGTCGCCATTATCAGAGGTGGGGAGTGGTGTCCCGCTGTCGTTCCCCCTCTCTAGGTCTTCGGAGTCTGTCGGAAACAACACCAGAGCTGCTGATGGGGTCACAGGAGTAACAGTAGTTGCCATTTTGATCACAACACGTCCAGACACAATTACATCCACACATGACAGCCAGAGCCACAGTGCCAGCACACGGCACACCTCGTCCTTCCCCCTCCTGCGTGGTGGAGCCCAGAGAAAGGCGTCCGGGAGCATCGCCCGGGGTCCCCAAAATGCCCACTCTGCCCACTCCAAGTGTCACTCTGCACCCCGCCAGGCACAGTGGCCACCCTGCTCACCAGCCAGCGCAGGCTGCGGGGAGCATATGGGGCCGGGCAGGCAGGGGAGCTGAATGCTAGCATTGCTAATTTTCCACCTTATTGTTAATCAAAGCTATTGACTGTGATCACTCCCCATCATCGCTTCATCTCCTGGCAATTACAGACTCAGGGGACTTCACCTCTTTGTGGGGAGGATGCGGGGGGGAGTGCGGGGGGGTGGCTGTGTCTTGGCAAGCAGAAGGGGGGCTGCTCTACCTCTTTGGGAAGATGGGGCAGGGGAAAGAGGGTAGGGCCCCTCCGTGAAAAGGCAACAGTTTAGCTGCATAAGGAGCAAGATGCATTTTCTCAGTTCAAAGATGATTGCAAGGAAACACTCCATTTTAATGTCACATATAAAAAACAACAAAAAAGGGGAAGGCAGCTGGTCAGCTAAACACATAAATGAACACTTTTTAAGACCCCAAGATAAACTGCTGATCAAAACACCACAAAGCACCACGAAGATAACTCATAATAATGAACTAAATCATTCGAAGTAAAAAAATAAAATGAAAATCCCACTTGCTCTGAAAACAAAACGGCACAACTCAAAGGAATTTGTCAACAACATGACTACATATTTTTACTTTTAGTGAAAAACTGTTTATTAAACTTAAATCCTATTTTATTTACTTTTGATAGTGCACTGTCCAACAGATAATACCTAAAAAGAAACATTAATATTTTGTTCAGAAAAAACCCTGCAAGAAGCAAATATCTTTGCAATGATGTCCCTAACACAACAATAGGCTGCTTATTTCTGTTTCTCTGTTGACAGGTGTCAGATAATTTATTAATTATTGTAAAGACCCTGAATAGGAAAGATATGTTTTGCCCTCTCACACAGACATGTTCTGGACTTCTGTAATGACTGAAAGTTACTGTTCCTTTTCAACAAAAGCCACATGCTGCTAAAAATCATTCTGAACTTTCACAAAACCCCTAAAGCAACTGTGTATGAAACTAAAATAGAAAAAACTTGAGTAGATTTTTTTTTTCTGGATATCTAATTTTCTAGCTCAGTCAATTTCATTTCTAAAATGTGACATCAAACATTCATTTCCTCCATTTTTGTTTTTTAAACAATCTTACAGAGACAGCATCCTTACAAAGCAAAATCTTTTTAAGGAATTACAAAGCAAAAACATAAAGAAAACCAAAATCCTCAAGACCAATACACTCAAGGGGACTTATTGGCAAAAAATATTTCTCTAAAAATTTTTTATAAAGAATTGATAGCATGCCTTTCAAAATAGTGTCGTGCAAATTAAGAAAATAAAAGACCAAACAACAAAAACCGAGGCAAAAACCAAGATGATGTTTCATCTTGGCAGATGAAAGAAGTGAAAGATGTTCATTTATTGGCCCATTCATCTTTGCTGGCTCACTAATGGCCAATGTCACGTACATCTTTAAAATCTGCTCTGAAAATGGCTGCAGAGTGACTGAATCAACACTCTGCTTCTCCAGATTGCTCTCTCATTTGCATTCAAGGGTTGATTGGGTCAAAGTTTTAAATTACAGCAGTAAAGGACAGAAGTATGGGACTTTTTATTAAATTAAATGGCAGAGGCTGTGCCTAATTTTTTTTTTTAGGGAAAATGTTTATAATTTTCTAGGTTGTCCCCAGACTGAGATTTCAGCCAATGAACCTGCTGATCATCATTTTGAAAGATTGATTGCCTTCCAGGAGATTTAACCAGATACTACTCATAATGATGGAGGAGGAAGAAGATGCACTGAAAGCTACTGGAAGTGTTCTATGTGTCACTGTAATGTCTGCTGTCATGTGCAAAATGTAATTGCATAACAAATTGAACTTTTTTACCCAAGATAGTCCCTCAGACATGGCATTCCAAGCAATGGGCTATCCTCCTCAGAGCACCTCACAAAACAACCAATGCTAATGCCCTTTAGCAAAGCTCACTTAGAAGGTGCAGCAGCAGTTTCCAATTCAGAAATGCTCTGCATTCAATAAAGCCAACAGGACATGAAAGCAGCAGCTTTAAAAAACCAGCCTACAACCATTTGCACTTACTTAGGCATTAAAATCTTGACTTCAATCCCTCAGTGAAGGGAAATGGGGGCATTAATCTCTTTTTAACACTATTGATATTTACGTGATATCTCTTAGTGACAAAGCACTTGTTATTTGTAATCTAAAACTACACAGACATTATTTGCTCTCTCCTTCTTTGAGAAATGCTACTTTCCCATCTGATACTGAAAATTATATTCAACTAATGTTAAATTATGGTCTCATGCTGAATATTACTTCCTAACGATGATGGCTGAAGTTCAGTTCTTGCTGTGGGTGAATTCTACCCAAGTCACTGAGCAATAAATCTGCACCCAAGTCCTATATTTTGTGCTGTTGCCCTCTGTGCTGGGCTGAATTTAATTTCAACTCTGTCACAAGTTCCAGCTTTGTTTGGGAGTCCGTGTTAAAAATTAACAGAAGTAAATACTATTGACTTAAGTGGCACATTTCACTGTAAGACTGCTGTGAAGGCACTCTGTTGAATGGGTGGTAAAAGGCCTGAATGTTAATGACATATTTCTTTAACTACAGTGCTGTAGAATCAAGCAATTTTCAACTTGGCTTTCCTAAACACAATGAAGGATTTTACATCATCACACTTTTTGAAGTATTTGCCATGCCAAAAATGTGAAGCAAACAAACTATAAAACTAGGAACAATTCACCTGATATTTGAAAAATTTACAGCTCAGTCTGAGTCAAAGCACAGGCTGAACTTGGTGCCTCACCCCTCAAAGAAATGCCATAATCACTCTGTAAGAGGTTTCACAGAAGTGAGAGAGAGATGTCCCTCAAAAAAGCTATCTAATACGGCTGGACATCTTGGTGACAAGAAGATTTCAAACCAAGATCTCTTACCTCTTAGCTGCTCAAAAAAAAAAAAAAAAA
>VYXB01006066.1:538135-842477 GCA_013397135.1 Pachyramphus minor
AAAAAAAAAAAAAAGGCACCTGTTTTCATTGAAAAAAAACCCCTTAAGCTTTAAAAAGGTGCCTAGGCAGTAACTGCTTCATTATCAAAAACCACCCCCAAACAACAAAACCAACCAAACAAGCCCAAAAAACAACACCAGAAAACCCCCAACCTCTACAAAACAAAACCTGATATTTAATTCAACAAAAAACTACTTTACCTGTAACTATGCAAAACTTCAGGAAGAAGTCAAATGGAGTTGCCCTCCCCTTTTCCCAAATGAGTTTATTTTGGAAGAGGAAGTTGAAAAGCGAAGCCTTGACCAGGGATGAGAAAATAAGGCACAAACCACCACCCCTTAACAATTGCTACTACACTTTTCCTTCACAGAAGCATTTGAGAGATGCCTCATTTGAGAGGGGGAATCCCCCAGAGCCACCACTCACTACGTTGGGCAAGTAACTCAAGACATTAAAGAAACCCAATGAACATCTATTTTGACTTGGTAGGAGAGTGCCAAGTTTACCAGCACTGAGGGGTCCAGCTTTTTGGTGGAACTTTTTCAGGCTTAGTCAGCCCAAGCACAGATGACACCTTCAAAGCAGTAAGAGGATTTTGCATAATCATACAGATTCAGAACAAATTTAGGTGGTCCAATGGCAGCTGGAAAGCACAGAAGATTTACATGAACACGGAGAGCCTTTTCCAATAAAATTTCTACTGAAATCTCTAAGTTATTCCACTTTATTGGACTGCACCAGGAGCTACCAAACACCACTCATGCTTTAATTTACATATCTTTAAAATCTTCAAAATAATGAGAAAATCCAAATACTAAATGTTTAGTATTGTTACTCATTCTCTTAGCTCCTACAACACCTCAGACCAGACAGACACACTTATTTTTGCAGCTACTTATATTCAAGTGTGTTGTGCAATCCTAACCTCAGAAATTGTATCAAACGTTTTTAATTGTGGCTCTGTTATTCACAGAAAAGTCACCAGTGAATATTTTTTCCCTCTGGTAACTGCAAGTGGTGCCATCAGTTATTGCTTCTTTTGAACCAGGAGATATGTCTGTATGACACGTTTTATTGATGATGCATCCTTAAAAATCCCCAAATGATTCAATATTGATGCCCTGGCCCATCCTCCTGGTGGACATAAGGAAAAATCGAAAAGAGCTAAACAGACATAACTTCTTACTGCTGGAGGAATCTCATGTATCTGAGTTTCCATTATTTATCTGAAATTCAAATAATCTTCCGAGAAATGTCTGACTACAAAAATAGTAACTGTTACCTTATTTAATTCCAAAATCTGTAACTTCATTATTTCTTGTTATGTTTCTCAAAATTTCATTATCACCATCAGCATGGGGGTACAAAATTAGGGGGAAACAGCATGAACAGCATTTTGCAAATGAGCATTAATAAAAGATTAGGAAGAAGCAAATGAATATAAACTACTATCAATATCAGAATTGTGTTCTACAAATTGGATCAATTCCCATTGATTCCTTTCGAGTGATCTAGACAAATTCAGGAAGAGACATCAGAAAAAAAGCCCAACTGGGACTGCATCAAACCTAAACCTAAGATGAGGAACTAAATTAGTAGCCAGGGCTTTTTTCATTTTTTTTTATTTTTTCTAGGTTGTCATTGGAGTTACAGTAGAAATACACTATAATATGTCTTAAGGAATATTTATTTAATTCTATTTCTTCATTTGGTTATTCATAATGACAACACATTTTATGCCATCAGAGTATAAGTAAGGATAGTACCTAAAGCAGAACTACTATTAAAAGTCAAATTAATATATCTGTGTGAAGTAACTGTTGTACAGGGAACTAATATCTAAGATCACATGCTTATTTAGAAAAATACAGACAAACTTTCAAGAATGTAGATCAATTCCTCAGATGTGGAACAAAAAGGAAAAACCTATGTGCAGAATTGGGAATAATTAGGCCACCCTTAGACTATCACTGCTTGGTAAACACTCACAGCTCTGTATCAGAAGCCTATGTAACATAAAGCTGGTTAATCTGATGAACATCCTTACCAATGTTTCATATTATCTCAAAGGAAATATTCTATTATTTTTCAAAAGACTTAATAGAGCACCTTTACAGAGACTTTCAGTCCGTTAACTTGTTTAAATTGGATAACTTCAGGGAGTTATGACCATTTTCATCAGCTAAGAGTCTCCACGAGTAATAAGAAGTCCTTCATTAAAAATTTACACTGCTCAGCTGCCTCATTTTAAAAGTTAAGAAAGATTTAAGCTAAGGAGAAAAGGCAAGAATTTGCTCTCACATAATGCCCTTCATCTGAGGGTCTGGCACAAGTAAATTACAAATAAATCCAAAAGGATGCTTTTTTTATTAATAGCTTGTACAAGTATGTTCTAGTAATTCAATCAGTATTATACAAATAAAAGGTACACATGCACAGGTACAGAAATGTTATTCATTACTCATGAAAGACATTTTTCTGACTAGAAAAGAACACTTCATGGTGTCAAAAACCCCCTTAGAAATGGATTTTTCTAAAACAATGAAGAATAAAGCTTTTATTTAATGATTTGAGTAGCTTTTTTTTTTTCTGCCTTCAAAGAACAGTGCATATGACTGAAATCCTGACAAAACCTCAGTAGTGGGTGTTATTTAAACACCCTTCCTTTCCTTTATTTTCACAATTCATTAAATAACAGTTTTTATCTCAAAAAAAGTAAATGAATGAGGACTTCAAGTTATGCAAAAGCAGTAAGGAACCTTGCTGTAACCTTTCTTATTAATTTATTTATCAAGTAGGTGTCAGACAAAGGTGTTAGCAACTTCAACACAGACCCAGCAAATGAGTAGCATAACTATGATTGTTGGGTTTGTTTTTGTTCCCTTCTTGTTTTTCAGTCTGCAACACTTGCTTCCAAACTCCAAAACCGAAGTCTTATGTGGGATTGGTCATGCAGGAAGCCACATGAATCTAATAATTACACAGCAACATTACTGACTGAACACTTCAATTCTCAAAATTTGGTGTTTAGCAGAGGGCACATAAACTTGCACTCAAAGACTTCGATGCTCCAGAGACTCCCTACTGTCCTTCTCTCCACCTGCCCTCACACCCTGACTTCTCCCAGCTCTTCCCTGAGCCGTCCCTCGTAGATCTCTCCTGTTGTGCATCTGCTCCCATTCCTTTCCCTACCAGATAAACCCGAAGGTAACAGCCATTCAGGCGAATTAAAGGGTGCTGGAAGTGAGTTAACAGGTGGTGGCCCCAGCTGCTTTAGTTGCAGGGTATAGAGAAGAGACCCATCACCAGCCTGTGTAAGGCACTATGATTAATTAGGGACAGGAAGCCATTTTCTAAGGAGGGACAACCAGATTTATAACAGAATTTTCTTCTCCAAGGTAACAATCAACTTTTCTCCAGAAAGTACAAAAATAAATGACTTGTTCTGAAGTGCTCACTGCTCATCTTGACTATGTTCAATATGGTATATGCATAAGACCTACCTGACACGGATTTCTCATCAGTATTTTCTATTTTCTTTTTACTGCAAGCTCTGAATTATACCTTACTTTAGGGAATTTCCTCTCTCTCAGAAGATCTCTTGTTTTGTTTTCTTCCAAGTAAACTCACACGTTTCTCAAGAAAGTTCTGATCATGGTGGGAACTACTATCAAGACATTTAAATAATAGCAACTAATACCATGTACAGTTGAAGAACTGGTTATGCAAGCTTCCCATGCAATGCTCCAATTCCACTGGACTTCTTGCAATAATCCCCTAACTATTTTAATAAACTCTCTGAGACTACACCCAGTCCTCCAGGCATTAACCCCTGGAGCTGCTGCTTCTATGATTTCAGCACTACAAGTAGGTTTTGAAGCTGAATTATGCAGCTGCTTTACAAGTAGCTGCCCCCAAAATAGTAGCAAAAAACCTGGGTTCATTTTTTCTTTACTGTAGAGATAGAACACAGCAAAAAATCTACCATGCTTAATTACCCCTTATTTTGTTCAGCTGAGTGGTGAACTTTAGGAAGCTGATGAATTTCCTTCATTAATGACTAACAAAGAAAATGCAGGAACTAATTCAACACACCAGCAGCCTTACAGTGACATGATTTAAAATTAAAACTACCATAAAAATGAATACTGAAGGGGATGCACACAATTCAAGAGCTGAGAAAGTCCTTCCTCATTCCCTTGCTTTTCTGTATATGCAAAGTCATCTTCTGAGTTGTCAAAGACATATCTGCAACACAGCTGTGTCATTTACATTTTACTGGTCTATCTGCAGAGCTCAGTACAAAGAATAATATTAAATCAATGTACGTCAATGCTTGTTTATAGAAATAATAGATATAGTTGCACTAATACACTGTCCAGCAAGGGACTACACTGGCACATTAAGTCAGCTTATAAAAACAGATACTTAAGCAAGGAAATCTCTCTCTGATACCACAAGAATCACATGTCCTTTTGTTTCAGAAGACACTCCTAGCTACATTTCTATTTGTTCTGGTTTGGTTTGCCTACCTCTCCTTTAAGAAGTGCAACATTTTGAACCATTTTGATGTTTCCAACACGTTTTCTACCTTCCAACAGATACTTCAGTCACATTATGATTACTGATACCCTTAGCACATGGATTTCTCAAGGAAATGTGTCTGGTTCTTGCTCTTCTCTGCTTTCCCTTCCTTTTTGCCTCCCACAATCCCAGCCCCTTGGCTATGACAAAGAAACCAGCACACAGGACCGGCTCTAAAGGTTCCCATCCTTTCATACCTAAACCCATTCACACTGTGTTTAACTTGTCCTCAGTACAAACCAAAAACCTGCTATAGCCTATGGGGTGATTCAAGGATTAAAAAAATGAAGGTTTAACCCTGTGGAAGTTTACAATTAAAATCTTTGTGGCCTACCAGGAAAGTTATTTGGTAGGTAACGCACAGGGATGATTTTGAAGTGAAGTGAAAAGGTGACATGCAAGGTAAACAAATATTCACACTGACTTGTAAAAAGGCATGGAGCTGAAAAACATCCCATGTCAACCAGTACTTCTCTACAGGAATAAATTTACAGTAAGCTACAAGCATCATCAAATCACAAATACATATCCATGCAAAGAGGTAGTAAGTCGAGTCTGTCCAGAATTCCCTTTCCTATTCACATTCCAATTGTATTATATGATTCTCATTTGCAACACAACTTTTTTTTTTTAAGTCCAAAGAAAGTCTTTTTTTTTATTGATACTAGGTAGAGTTAAGGACTTCTGGAAAATTTTTGTCTTTTGTTATGAGATCACAGGAGTTCTCTGTGTAAAGCCCTTCCAAAGAGCTACTGCTTTTGTGTGGCATAAGGAAATGTATTCTACAAAGGAGGTTTTTGAGTTTGTGCCTCAGAGAGAAGCTGTACAACAGGTGTTCCTCCTTGCTTTGTTTACCTGAGCTGACTACTCACTGCTCAAAAACACATCCTTAAGAAAACAAATGATGGAGCATGTAAGCATTTGCCTGGAAAATTTGATATTAGGCTGAAGCCCTTTCTTGTTAAAGCAGCAAAATGCTCCCATTGACTGTATGCAGGGTTCTGTTAGCACAGCTGTGAATACTTCAGGGAAATGGGAGAAAGAGCCACAAATAAAGAATTAGCAATTATTATCTAGCTCATAATGAAACATACACATATGTCCCAATCAACTTAATAATTCTCAGTCTAAACTGGGAAAAATTCATAAAATAGTGGTAAGTTAATTTAATAGTTCCTAATGGTTCTTTAGCATCTTCCAGCTGGGAATCTCATTTCTCAGTGTGATTAATGTCAGCCTCAAAAGAAAGCACAAGGTCAAAAATGACTCCAAGTTTATGAACTTAAACTGCAGACAAAATAGAACAATGATGAAATTAAATAGCCAAGGAAGGGAACAATCAATAACTCTTCTATCTTGTCAAAATTCAGCTCTGCAAAATTAATACCAGATAAGAAATCATACAACACAGCAAGGGGTACTTGGGTTTACAAGGATGTACAGATTTCTCTAAATATTGTCAATTTGTAATATTGTGCACATTGAGCGTAGGAATTACTAGCTAGAGGCAATAATTTTGAAACAAAATAGGACCTTCAATAGATCCACAGGAACCCCCCGAAATAATTAGAGCTGTAACTGGAAGCACAAAGCCCAGAGCAATAATGTATGAACAATGAAAAATTATATGTTTTAAACTACACAAATGAGAACAACACCAGTGCAAATAACAAAAGCAGCCACATCAAAATTTTGATGGATAACATGATATCACAGGGGTAAAGATGGACCAAATCACATATCTATGTTCAAAAACCAACCAGACCTTTGAGATAAACTGCCCAATAAGACATAACCTTATCAGAAGCTTCAGTTGTGCATTGGTAAATGCAGAACAACTAAATGGCAAATAGAAGGAAACAGCTATGCCACCCCTAAAAAGCAAAACCAGAAAAGCCATAGTGCTAGAGACCAGGAAATTAGGCTGCTCATAGTAAGGTACTCATTTATCACAACAGTAATGAACTGAAAATGGAAGCACAGATGACTACGAATTCATTGTGTCAGATTTACGTGTAGAAAGTTTCCCAAGTGTATCATTGCTGACTAGGTCACAGCTTTAATATCTCTGACCTAAAGTACAACACTGCAAGAGTGACAGCCTGAAAAAAGAAAAATTTCTTTAGCAAGCCCTGATTGTTTGTTTGTCCTACCTTCATTTAATGTGTTGGTGCAGCTGCTTTGGGCAGGAAATAAAAAATACTTCTGAAGCAACATTATACATATCATATGTTTCTAGCGTGATTGGTTCCATATTGTTGGGGCCCTCAAGCACCTCTAGCAGAGATCCTCAGCAAATTTAAACATGTCAAACTGGATAAAATCAGAAAGAGATGCTTTATCCCTGTGCAGCTAGGGTGACTGCTACCCAGCACTGGAATTCCAGCAGGGAAGGTGATGCCCTGGCTTCCATCTGAGCACTGTGTGCTCCCACAGGCTGCCGATAAGGGCACACGGCCTGAGCCCTGAAGTGGCCCTTCCCAACTCCTGCATGCCCTGGAGCCCTCAGGGTTCCTCTCTGGTAGTTCCTGGCTGAGACCTCAGCCCTGGGGTGCCCCAGCTGTGGGGCACCACACAGCACTGGGGCCAGCAGCTCCCAATCCTTGCTGGGTACTGGTGGGCACCAGGCTGCTGAGCACAGCAGATGTGGCACTAAGGCTAAGCAAGTGTCCCCCAGCAGCATTTTTATTATCTAGTCAATATAGGGAAGCTTATAATCAAGTTAGGTCTCCAGCTGAAAATGTCAGTTCACTATGAAGAACAACTTTTAAATACATGCAGTAGAGTTTAAGTATATATCACATAACAGAGTATATCAGAAGATCAAGGCATGGATAATCACAGAGCATTGATCCAGACCTGCACACATAACCTATCAATTGCAAACAACTGGTGGTTCATAACTCAGTGATACACCATTACTACTATTAAATTTAAAAGACTGCAAGCTGTGTCTAAATGTTTGCTAGTTTGGAACTTCAGCATATTATGATATTAGATATTTCTAGGCATATCCAAGATTATTTCAAATAGCATACTAAACTCCTACCACACAACAACAGAACAAAATGGGAAGACATTTAATATTTTCACAGCCTTCAAGTTTATTTTATCTGTTTTGATGTGAATATAGGTATAAAAGATTATGGGAAAAGGGGACAAAAGAACAATACAAAACCACAAATACAGTACAAAAACAACCTAAAGAAAGAAAAGCATATTTTGCATATTGAAGGCAATTAATCATATTTCATTTTAGGAGGCCAGACTACAGAAAATTCCTGGAAAAACATTGTAATTTCAGAAGGCGCTAGATGTGAAAAAAAAGAAAGTAACACATTGGATCAAATAACACATCCAGCTAGAGACTGATCTGACATTGAACACTAGTTACAAAGTAAAGCAACACAGAATGGTATTGTTTTATTACAACAATTTTATATTTTAAATAGAAAAAGAGAACCTCAGAAGAGAGTGAGGGAATTTAAAACAAAAGAAACTACTGAGTCTACCACATCATGCCTATTGTTCAAGCTTTACAGTTTATCTAACTCTACCAAATATTGTGTTGCTGTTGTTCTACAGCTGCAGAGTGATGAAGGAATTGTGATCTAATCTTGAAAGTTTAACACTGGAGATAAATAAGCTGCAAGTGTACATAAGCGCTCAAAACTGAACACAACTGAAGCATTAAGCAAGTCATTGAAAAAGAGCTTATATCTGAGGTGAAGACTATTTCAAATGTACCTCAGGAAAACCTCCTAAAGCTGTTAAATATTTTAGAACTTTTTCTTAGCTACAAAACACTGAGCAATGAAAACAGAAACATTTGTCACTACAAGGAACATAATTAAAAGCCATCTAAGAGGTTTTCTTTATAGTTTTTATATTTCTAAGAGGTTACAGCAAATGGCTATGATTTTGAAAAATGCATTTAGTCTCAGTAAAGTATCCACTGACATATACAACATGAATACAGTTTTACGTTCAGTGATGAAAGAAAACTGGGTAAGAAACTGAAATAAATAAATAAAGTTTTCCATAAGCATTGACAGAACATTAACCAGTTTTACACTGATTGGCACTCGTGCCTAAGAAGGCTCCCTAGGTAAGCTACTGTTAAGGCTTTTCAAGCTTGAAACCTGAACATAATTATGTTTGACTCGATTCAGGCTGAGTGTGTCTCAGGGTCCTGCCCCCTTAGTCATCCCAATCAAAATCCTAGACAAAACCTTCCCTGCTCTCCTTGAAGCCTCCCACCAGAGGTATCTTTCTCAAGACAGCCAGAAGACAGAAGTTGGCGTGTAGCAAACTCTTGTCCTAATATGGAGACAAAATGTAACTGCATCTCACACCCATTGGTTCAGACATACCTTTGAGACCCCTTCCATCTTTATTTAAGATGCTAATTAAGATTAGAAAGGGAATAGAAAACACTCGAGCAGGATATCCAAAAGATGCTGACTCTGTGATAGCAGAAACCCTATTCTGTGGAAACTCAGACTAGAGTAACACATCTCCCAGCCCTTCCTCATCCCACTCAGCTGAATTTATCAACATACATTTCATAATCTGAATTTGTAACATGAATACAAATTCCATATTTTGTAAATATGAATGACTGATTCCAATTCCACTATTTGGATTCTCACAACTGAAAATACAGGCTATTCATAAGTAGAAAAAAATTCACCTGATAAGAAATGCTACTGGCACATGAAGATTTTTCTGATGATATAGTATCAAAGAAAATTTAGTCGAATTTAAGCTGGCCCTTCATTTATCATATCCTGTGGGCAAGTCAGTTAATGACTATATTGATTCTCTTTTGTGTTCATTCTTTCACTCCAAGGTGAAAGTAACTATATTAATTTTAGAGAAAAAAATATTTCAGTGATAAATGTTCGAAATTGGCGTTAAGAATGATTATTATACAAGGGATTTGCTGTTCTTAAATTATAGGACACATTCATATAATCACACCAGGAAACATCAAGTAATACACACTAGATGATCCCTGGAAGTAGTATATTGCTAGGAATTAAAAGTGACTTGAACAGAATTTTATCAGCTGAGGATCTTTTATATGTCGAGTTTTACACAAAACTCAGGGGTACTGGTCTGCTTTTGAAATTTTGCTCAGTTAGAGAACAATATGAAATATGTATCTGAGAATAAGGTTTCTTCAACCTACTAGTATCTGAAGATGAGGTGAGGGAAAAATATTCCATTTCTGCACACATCTGATTTCACAGGCAACTTACAGGTTTTGTTTATTGCTCTCACTGAAATGTAAAGAGCAGAGAACATGACTCTTGCCCTAATGTTTCTCTGTTTTGAAGAAAGATGATCAATGGAAGGAATGAAAATTAACTTTCTTCCAAGGGGAGAAAGGATGTGCTTGCACTTTGTGCAATTGGCTTCAGTCTGTGCAGAAAGGTATAGAGTAGATAAAACTAGTGCTTGACCAAAACACAGCACAACATATCAAGTATTACCCTATCAACACAATATGTCTTTTAAAACTTCTGGAAGCAGTGTTGGTATTTTTCTTTGATCCTCCCCTTACAAAATATAACTATTCTTTCTTGTGCAACTGGTTTTCATTTTTCAACTAAACAGCTCCAATAATCATCTGTCCTTCATTCAGAGACCAATTCAATCAGGCATTCTTTTATTTGATGTGTATTTAGAAAATTCAACCTTTGCAAGGATCTTTTTATATATTTTCTTCATTTAAAACCCCTCTTTCTCAACAGCAAAAATTTTCCCCAATCAGGCCTAGAGACCCCTAACATTTTTACAAACGCTTCAGTGTTTAGATTTTGTTAGCAGAAAATAAGACAAAGTTTAGGATATATCTTCGTGAAAACTGTGTTCACAAAGGCTTCCCCTTGCTGCTTCAAGGTCACCGTATTAAAGGAAGCTGCAAGGTGGTGGCTAAGTTTCTCTTACGATCTTATTTAAGCTCTTTGGAGGAAAGAGAGGGAGCAGAGAGAGCACAGACTTCATCCAGTGTGTGGCTTCTTTCAAGAAAAACAATCGATTTCTTTCGCATTTTTATTACTGGGGGAGACCAAAAAACTGAAACATCTGAGGAAAACAGAGCCGGACATCTCTCATCGCAAGGACACACTCGGTAGAAGCCCGGGGGTGTCTCACGCAGCGCTGAGGGGCGGGAGGGCTCCAGAGGAGCCCCCGACGGGCGCAGCTGGGGCTGGAGCCCCGCGGAGCTCAGGGAGGAGCTGGGGAGGGAGCTGCCAGGGGCCCGGCGGAGCTGAGCTACAGCTGCTGCTGGGACGGGAGGAGATGAAATTATAGCGTGGAAGGGGCAGGCGGGGAGGGGAGAAAAGCAGACAGTCTGAAGGGGTGAAAACACAGAGTTTCACTTTTGTCCCTCTGATATTTTCAGGAATCGCTTTGAGGGGATGAGAGCCATCCCTTGTGAGTCTGATTCCTCTCTGTCCTTACACTTTTCAGGCGTACAGAGACAACAGAAATAAAGTGATAATGAACAAGCATTGAAAACAGTACAGACTGTTGCCTGAGCCTCAGTGAAATGAGTTGAGCCAGATACAGGCTCCTTCAGCAAACCTTTTGACCAGTTAATTTAGTCAACAGCAATAAATAATACACAGTTATGACATGACATCCTGCACCACTCCCAACCAAAAACCCTTGCAAGTCAAAAAAACTCCTGTACAGTCTTATGGTCACAAAGCCACAAATTTAAAGCTTCAGAAATTGTGGAAGTGAAGCTGCATAACCAATATTACTACAACTTCCCAAGGCACATCTTAAGTCGTTAATTCCATGATCCTATCAGAGTGTTCTCCCAGTGCAGAGAACAGATGATACGCAGTCAACGAGCAACTGAGGTACAAACTGTTTGATGTATGTGGACATTGAATGCTGATTAGGAATCAGACTTCTTCAAAACCAATAAATTTGCAAACACAACAGCTGAATGTTTTCCAAATATGAATTGATACTTTTCCCCAAAAAGTTTGCAAGCTGGAGGAGACATTGTTATCACCTCCATTTTAAAGCTGGAGATCTGAGATGCCATTGTGTTTAGAGTCAAGTTGTCTGAAGAAAGTTGCTCTCTTCAGATTTCCACAACCAAGGCTTCCAGGTCCAGGTTTAAAAGCCTCTAATGCTGGGGCTTGTATAGGGAGAAAAAGCACCAGTAAATGTCTCAGTACCCTGATGATCTCTGTGTTTTGGTGCTTTCAGTCTGCTGCTTTATAGTACAAGGTTGACTACTTTCAAAATTTTAGCCTAGCTAGCCAAAGGCACCAAGCAAGCCAAAGATATTATAAAACCCAATGGGGACATCTCCTGCCTTCATGAACATTTCCAGACCAATAAATAATTAGCTGATTAACACACAAAGAAACATTTCCAATTTTTAGGAAAGGATCAGTAAGCACGTAATAAATTTTTCACTAAAAATTAGTGTGTTTAATCTGTAACTGTTAAAATTAATCTGTAATTCTGAATAAGACTCACATTTAATGTTTGCTTTTGAAAAATACATTTAAACATCATAATCTTTAAAAATTTAGGTTTATGTTTACGTGGCTAATATGAAAACAAATATAAAATGCAGACTTTGATTGCTGTCTCTTATTTTTCTCTCTTCTTCCAAGTCCTTCTCCCAACAAAGGAAAATGTAAACCCTAGTGCCAGTTGTAAGTATTCATGTGGAAAAAAATTGATTGCTGAGGCAAAGTTCTGTATGTGCTGCAGCAAATAAGGTCATGCTGACAAAAGTTCTTTTAATTTACAGGAAACAGTTTGTGACTGATTGCTTGGGAAGAAAACAAAGGAGAAGTTATTTTAGAGAATGCTGTGGCTCCTGGAATCAAGACAGCTTAGAGAAGAGGAACTCTTAAGGAGTGACAGACATTTTCAAAGAAAGACTGCTAGCCTGGAAACCATCTCAGCTGCTAACTTCTAAAATCAAATATCTTAATCTGTCACTTTCTTGCTGAGTTACCATAATCAGATCAATAGGACTCAAATCCAGACAGGTACCAAGATGCCAGACACCTCTGTGGATCTATTCCTGAGCCTCTCTATATCAATCTTACAATCTTAGGAATAAGACTAATGAATTATACAATATACATGTCCATAGCAAATTGAAATTTGTCTTAATGTCTTTATCATTACTATAAGTTACAATATCCACAGTGTTTCAGTAAGAATCTGAAGGCTTGCCAAGTTATGAAGCATAAATTTATCTAAGACATTTCCACTTAGCCTTGTTAAATGTTGAATGTTTAAGAATTGTGTAAATCCAATTCTTATCTTACTCATGGTAAGCTTCAAAGGGGGCACTCACTCTATTGTCGTTGTAGCTACATCTTCAGAGACATCAACTGCTATACCCCATAAAAGAAATAGCTTTTGTGAACATAAATTCACCAGTATTCCTGAAAGCCAGCACTTTGCTGAGCCTGCATAGGTATTCACTATTTTGTAAAATTGTGATTTCTCACATAACACCATTCATGTCTTAGAAGAAACAATAGGGATTTCCTTTGGCAAAAATAGAAATACTAATATGTTAAGTATTCAAAAATGTTCTTTCTTTAAGTTTCTTAAATGATCAAGGGGCAATCTTAAAAACTCAGCTTTCACAGTATGAGACACCTAAGCTACAAAATATAACTGTGCCTATCAAATATGAACACAACATCCCAACAGATTAGTTTTTGCATTACTATAAATTAATGTAAAAATTGTTTCTGGTATTCCTGAGGTACAACAGGAGCCCCCAGCAGCATTTAAACGTGACATTTTGAAATATCACTTAGTGTGATTCTGAAATGTTACAAGCTGGATATACTTTCCTTCTTCCCAGTGTCTCACTGCATGCAAACCCCCCATTTGCAGAAACCTCATTAGCAGCTTCTGAGACTGTTGGCTCAGGTTTTGCTAATTTCTATTAAGAACTGAACTGCAAAATGAGTGAGGTTTTTATTCTCTATTTTTATTCTATATTTTTATTCTCTATTATATGGAAGCACCCACCAAACTGATTTCTGGGATCATGTCTAGGTGAAGAAGACACAACAGCTTGCTCTTTTGTAGCTTAAGGAATTAGTGACATCTTAAATATATCAAAAAGTCTAATTTGGAAAGAGTAAATAATATGGCCTAAATATTTTTGCTACATGAAGCTGGCCTAGCTGCAGCATGCCCAGGTTATCCTCAAGACAAAGAAGTCCATACAAAAAAAATCTTGGCATCTACAAATGCCATATGGAGGGTCCATGTGCCATTGTTGTGTGGTTAAAATTCTCTCCCAATTTCCCCCCCCAAGTTATTTATAAAATATTGACATTTTTGCCAGTTCTTTTTCTTTCAAATCTGAGAGAAGCAGAATTACATTATTTTTGAGTTCCGAAGCCGAGAAAAATAATTAGCTTGAAAAACTCCAGCTACAGTGGGAAATGGCTTTTACAGGCATAAAACCAGCACGCTGTTAAGGCCTGGTGTTGTGGGACTTTCCACGGCTTGAGGCTAATGGCTCTCCCCAGGCAAAGCTGAGGATCCATCCTTTCTCATGGTTTGGTGCTCCTGCTTCTAACCTTCATGGTTTGTTAGCCAGGTGACCTTCAACCTTTGATCCTGGGAAGGCTATTAGTGGTGACACCAGGAGATTTGCCTCAATAGCAGGGCTGCAGGGGAGAAGTCCCAGGTGCACTATAAATGCACCTTATCACATCATCCTACAATTAATCAATGGGATATCAAAATACACTCAGAATGTGCATATAATAAATATATTATGAATAAATACATGTGAATATAAATAAAAACTGGCATTTAGGGGAGATAAGTCAAGCTGCATCCATTATGCTGCTGTGACCCACTTTTATGCATGTATTTCTCACTTACTCTAATCCCAAACAGGATTTATGGGGGTACTTTGCTTCAAGCAAAATCTTAGTGCCATGACTGGGGAGTGTTCTTTAAACAAAACTATACAAATCAATGACACAAACTACTAGAGAAAGTATCTATGTGTTTCAGCAGCTTTTGTTGAACTGGGGTGTAATCCCAGCTCTTTAGACTACAAACTAACATTTCAAAACTTGGGACAGGTTTCACTTTATGTCAGGGAAACAATTCAGCACCTGCCATATTTGGGGCATTACTGTAACATCAATAATAAATAACATCCCAGAGCTTAGAGCTGTTTAAAAGGATTACCATTGAGAAATAAAAGAAAAAAATGTCTACCTCTTTCTCATTGTCATTTTCACTGGTTCTTCCTGTCAAGATTCTCACTGGCATCCTCTAAAACATTTCTTTCAGCATAAGAGATTAAAAGGAAGTTTTCTGAAAGCTTTCTGGTGAAAATGTTTCCCTAGTTAAATTCTGCTGTGCTAGATGTAGTTGCAACTACAGCCTGCTGTAATAATGTTGTGTCTAGATGTAAATTTAAAATAATTTCTGGAATTACACTTTTTTCTGTTTAAACCATAATTAAAATGAAAGTTTAATTATCCTGCCTAAGACAGGAAGAATAAGGGATATGACAACAGAAGGTCAAAAGGAGATGCCAAAAGAACGTGTTCCTTAGAGCAAGTAAGACAAAGCAGTATTGTTTTATTGAGTTTATGGAATCTGAAATACATGTTTCACATATAAAACAACATGATTCAAAACAGCTGACCTACCCTTAAAGAGAGTTAAGGGGAGATTTTATTGATATTTGCATCTCAAAATGACTCCATTGACAAAACTGTAACTTGAATCAAAAGCCTCATCTTATAAAGTCTTTTGTGCTTTCTGTAATATGCTGTGGGAAGTCCCATTGACCTCATGACTTTGCAGGATAAGCAGGAAACTACATCTTTTCCTCTTTATAATTTAGCTGACTTGTGATCCAGTAAATGAAGAATGAAGAACTGCCAGGCTTAAAACTCTGCATTTTTATTTGGGGTGTCAATAATTACGTGGACTCAGTGGAAGGGAAGGATAGATAACAAGAGCTGAGTCACAAGGAGATAAGAAGAAAAACAAAATTTGGCTGAGAAATTAGCTCCAGCTGCTGACTCATAGAAACACTTCTCAATAAAGTTCATGAGGATGTTGCATACAGATTCAGTATGTGTGTGAGACAGCTGAACAGCCCATGGATTAAGAGTACTAGACTCAGTTAACATCCCTCCTGAGCTTTTAATTTCTAATGATTATCAAGCCTGAAAGTTTCTCCCTCTCTCTCTCTTTTTTTTTTTTTTTAAACCATAGAATTTATGGGTTATATAAGACACAGAGTTTCTAGGGAGTTCCCATGCCTGTTTTGGCAGTATGGTACCCTTTGGTAATATTATTACATAAACAATCATAAAGAAAGGGGGAAAAAGCATTTTCCAGGCTATTTTTATAAACTTAAGTAGTTGAAAAATAAAATATTGAGTCTACATAACAAATACCTTCTTCAGTACTGAGGGAAAGATATAAACTCTAAACAAGCATAAAATTGGCCTCCAACTTTCTGCTCCTCACATTCCACTGTTCCCAGCAACACAGGCAAAACCTTTCTTCAAATTTCTCCATCATCATGACTAATGGAGTTGCACCACTGACAATAACATAGTTTAAAAGCACCAAGACAGTCAACAACCTCCCTTGTTACAGTCTCCAAATAGTAATATGACAAGATGCATAAAATATTCCAATTTTAGCAGAAGGTTGAACAAATATTTAGGTTTATCCCTTAAAACACCAGCTAAGCCCATACTTTGTTCATTTTCATAGGACTTAAAGATGTGGTTAACAGCCTTGCTAAATGAGGATAAAAGTGCTATGAAATTAATACTGGTTCTACATTTAAATTTTCTGGTGTCTTAAACGAGACAGACTTTGAAAGTGCTTTGTAAATACATTCATTTATTATTATGTATTCACTAATAGACTTATTCTGGGGAGTCCTTTAATGGCACGGTGCAGATTCCTCAGATTACACCAAAAAATCAAAATACCTATTATATTCAATGTCTTTCCTGTAAACTAATATGCCAACTTCCACAAATGCTTACTATTCTCTCTTTAGAAAAAATTGATATCTTTTAAACCTCCTAATTACAATAACAAATAAAAAGCCCTTTTTAGCAATAAGGAAGGAAACTGGCACAGAACCATAATAAAGAAAAGCCAGCTGAGGAGCCTGCTAGAAAACAATACTATGTATAATTGGTGTTTAATTATGCAGAATTAACAAATGGCAGCAGCAATGGTTGTATTACTTGACCAGGGCTCTCTGCCAAGTCAACAAGCTGGTTTTAATGTAGGAAGTAACCCATTCAGTTATCTGGTGCCTTTGAGCAGGGCCCTGACTGCTGTGTTCTCCATCTGCGTTGCCAAAAACATTTAGCAGAAGAAAGAAATCTGTTGATTTGCTAAAGCAAGATAAATTTTGGTCATTGATATGGGTGAATGCACCAATAAGATCATTAAAAAAGTTTTCTAAACATTTTATTCATCTGCTGCCAATGATTTAGTAACACCATGAGAGCTCAAAATACTAATTAGTATGAATTTGCAGGGTTGATATATTATACAATAGAATATCGAACATGTTTATTTGAATATATTGCTGCCACTAACCCCTCCCCTCTCCATACACATATATTAGAATGTACTTAAAAACATGTTTAAATATTTATGTTCTCTAGAGCCTCATTACATAATTTTCTCCTATGGTAAGCAATGAATTTGCATTTTATAATGAACACAGCTCTGGTGATACATATGATGGGTTCCTGGAAAGTGTGTCTGCCGACGTGCCCACACTCACAGCTGACCTCCGTGACAAACCTGAGCACCAGCCTCACCAGTAACATTTGGTATTAAATGTAGATAGCCAAAACCTTTGGGGGAAGGAGAAGGCAACAAAAACTCTTGAGATCCCCAAAAGCCTGTAGCAGTCTGCCTCTTCTTCTGAACTCCTCTTTCATGTGTAGGTTCTTTGAGCGTTGCCATCATGATAACAGTAACAGTAGCAGATGTACTGTCAAATGAATGAGAAGCTTCAATGAGATGTGCATTGACACATATCCCAATGTTGTATATTTATGCTGTTTGCAGGAAGGCAGAAAACCTAATGAAAGCCATGGAGAGAGAGGCAGAATTTGTGTTTTGGTAGGGCAGAGAATACAGATTTAAATTAAACAATTGGGAATATCTCTGTCACCCAAACTCCTCTACAAATTTGCATAGACTAAAGTTCAGCTGAATAGCTGGACCTGACATGGTTAAGAACCTGACTAGTTTTCTCTTAGGTCAGACCAGGATTTAGATTACTGCAAGATACGCTGAGCTGCTCTCATCTGAAACTCTGGGAGAATGATTAATTTTGTCCAATCTTTCTCATGAAGAGTCATTGTCACAGAAATCTGTTTCAACTGAAGAAAAATTAAGATCAGAGGCTTGGTCTTTGATGTCAGTGTTTCTCAGGATGACAGAGTACATGCAAACCAAGGGCAACAACCTGTGGAACACCAAATGCTACACAGGACTAACTGGGGTCCTCTTTTACATCATTAAAAATAATAGGCTTTAGCATTCAATGCTCATTTTAACTCCCACCTTTACTGGAAAAGAACAGCAGTTTTCTCCTTCCCCTTTTTCTTTTTTTGCTGTACTTTTTCAATGACACTTAGCATCATAAAGAGCAATTCTTAAATCCACAGCATGTTATGTTTGGAAATAGAAAGTTAAATAAAAATTGTGTGCGCACGTACATCAGTACATGACCTTACAAAGTTGAGCTACTTCCAATGCAAACACAAGTAAATCTGGACATCCTCATATATTTGATATTTTATAGGGCCAGTAAAACTTGATCAAAATCCACTTATACTTGTTGGTTGTGTGACTTAACCTTTAGGGTAGATTAATTAGATTAACAGACCACATACTGTAGATTCCAGTACTTCCTCACTGGCTATTAAATTACACAGAAGGAATTATGTTTTAAAGTCCTGCTTCCTTAAATCAAATTCCAGCCGTCACCTTTCTTTCATTTATTAGACTGCAAAGCTCTTGTTCCTTTTGTAACAAAAACTGAACCTCTGTTAAATTCCATTCTCAGTACTTGAAGTTATTCATGATTGCTGTCCTTAGGATCAGATAACTACAGAATCTGAGTTTACACTGGTAGAACACACTCCTTAACAGGTATTTTACCAAGGGAGTGAAAAAAAGTGCCACATAACTTGTGAAGACACAGGGAGCAGCAGAGTATTCTTACTTTGAAGAGACAAGTTTCAAGTCATGCCCCACACAGTGGAAGCTCAGGGAAGCCTCTGGTGTGGTGAAAGGGAATGCCCAAGTTGGGAGACAGGTACTGCTTGAAGGAGGCCTGTTCAGCTCTGAGCAGCAGAGCAGATAATGCTCACATGCAGAGTGCATCCTGGGGAAGGCACAGAGTTGGGTAAATGGGGCTTAAGAAATACCTCTGCAGCTTTCCCAGCACGTTGACTTTTCTTTCTCCAAATGTTGTCCAGACAGTGAGCCTGGGCAAGCCCACAAACATGAGCAGAATATCCAGTATTTCCCAGAAAGCACCAGAGAACAGCTACAGGCATAACACAATGCAAGAAGTAAGGTGAAGAAAACAAAGTTTTGAGCTTTCTCGCACTTGTATCTACCTATAGGCTGTTTTCCAGGGTGTCACAAACAGCACAACTACTTAGGGGAATACATAAATATGTCAAACTTTAAAACATAAGATCTGAGCTAACAACTTTGTTCTGAAAAGGCTGCACAGCTGAGAGGAACACAATAATAGCAGTACCAAGGGAAGGGCTGCCCCCTGCACTCTTGTGATGCAAGAAGGGAGAAGAAGATGAAATTTAAAGATCTGTGACACAAGAACTTTACTATGAACATGTAATCTACTGCACAGCTGCTGATGGACACTCAACTACCAGCATGGTCCTGCTGTCAGAAGAAACATTGAAAGAGTATGGAAAAGTCAGTGATAGTGCCCTTTTTAAGCTTTTTGGATGCTCAGACTAGCTTTGAAGCAATGCCACACAATCCAGCACTAAACATAGCAGTGTGTGCCCAGCTTTGGCCTCTATTAATGCTCCAGACATTCTGGGCTGTCCCACTAGGGCATCAGAAACACTTCTCATCGAGACACTGCAGTCCCCTTCTTTTTCTGCAGCTCGTTTCTGGCTTGTGATATTAATTTTGCAGTACACACCCAGCTTTCTCACTGCATTTACTGCTGACACAGCTCTTTCTTTGCTCTCCATATTGCTGGAAGTAGGTGCTGGCAAGTCCCCTTACACTTGTGCAGTTGTTTCAGCAGCAAGGCCAACCCAGACCTATGAATGACAGGCCAATTGCCTATGAGGGTAGCAACTTACCCACAACTGTATTTCTCCAAAACTATGTAATTAAACCCATATGCCTTTAGTAAATAGAAAAGAAGTCTTAGGGAAAAAGCTTGATGATAAACACAAAAGAATCCTTCACCTTACTTTACAATGTGCTAAAAGCAACCTACTTGTACACATTTTTAAGAGAGAAATTTCATTTCATTCTGAGCAGGCAGGCAGGCAGAGCCTTTGAGCAGCCTGAGACAAGGAGGGGTTTGGAACAATGGATGAAAAAGCAAATCCTGACAGCCCTGCACTTGTGTGATCAGGTAGCAGAGCCCAGGAGGGGAGTCTGCTAAGGCAATTAGGAGCAGGTGACGCTTGCCAAGAGAGACTTCAGTCTCTCTTGCTCTCAGGCAATTCATGTTAGAGGGGCTTTTGCAGATCCTACAGAGGAACCCAAAGCTGCCCCAAACTTGTCAGAACTTCTTCAGGATATTGAATCCCATGGCTGGCACAAAGTATGGCAAGCTGTGGAGAGTTTTTACTATAATCATGATAGTGCAATAAAAACATTCTTTAAATAGTGTTATTTTATTCTATTGGACTTTAATGCCCTGCTGATGCTGACACCTTCATGCTTTGCACAGCAGGAAAAGGAAACGCACATATTTTACACTATCTATTCCTGCCATCCTAATTTGGATGCCATCTACACCCTCTATGGTGGGAAGCTCCTCCATGGTGATGTAAAGCACCCCAAGTAAAACCACAACTGGAAGAGTCTCATTCATCAAGTACTTGTCATCTGGATAAGCAGCTAAAATTGCATGTCTAAAATAGGCGATATGATACTGCACTTTAAAATGCTAGAGGGTTTCTGCCCCCAAATGCTTACAGATCTAAATCAGAAAAGAAGCAAAAATGACAGAGGCTTAATTTGTTATATGCCACAAATTAGCAACAGAGAGGGAAACAATGCCCAGTGCCTGTATTCCATTCATCAGACTTCATTTGCACAGCCAAAGTCCTTCATGTGGCCACATTTCAAAATGTAGCAAAAATTGTCCTGCTACAGAAAATTCTACCATGAATATTGCCAAAATTAAAAAACAAAACCAAAACCAAGCAAATAACAAAAAAAAACCCAAAACAAAACTATAAACCAAAAAAACTCCACATCCTTCTCCCTTCCTTGAATCCAAGAAAAATAAAGTTCTTTAATGCCTTCATCCTCTCCCTTAAGATAGAAATCTGCGTTATGAACTCTATTTTTCTCCCCTTTTGATTACCATAGCGAATCTGGGTGGAGGGGGGAAAGGCACAAAGTGAAAGATACATTCTTTGAATGAAAAAAAGAAAAATTCTTAGTGTCACAGATGGCTGTCAGGATGAAATGAAGCTTGTGTCTGCTGAGGGAATCAGAGCTTAGTGTGAAATCTGAATAGAAAGGAACATAGCAGAAGGCAACATTTCAAAAGGAGTTCAGCACCAACTGGCATTGTGAGGGTTAATTTACTGCCAGGAACTGCTGGGCTTTTCTTTCTCAGTAGACACACAATAGACAGCTCCCAAAAGTACCCATCATAATCACAGATGCTGGGGATTAATGTTAAAATGAAAGCTTCATGAATATTAAAAATATCAAAACTGCTAATGATGTAGCAGAGTTTGGAATAACAACCAATCTGAAAATCTCAGAGTGTGCCATGCAGACACAGTGAGACACTGTCCTTTTAAAACTGATTAAACCTACTCAATTTGTAACAGAAAGAGGCTTATGCATATTAGGAGCTGAATTGACTGCCAAACTTTACAAATTGCACAGGCTAATTACCATAATTAAGCTTTGGATTCAAGAAGAAAATTCCATTTATCTCAGAATGACTCAGTGGAACTTCAACAAAGAAGGCAAAGTACATCAGATGTTTGGCCTCTTTTTTTTTTTTTTTCCCCTGCACCTAAGTGGTGTTTCAAAAGTGGTTTTGAAAAAAATAATCAGTGACAGCATAGAAATACTTTTGCTTGAAAACTGGAAAAAATTGCATAGTTTAGGCATCTGATTTTGGAATTTGTTGTAAACCCTTCCCTACAAACTAGCACAATATGTTCTATTTTTCAAATGTAAAGAATTGGGGGTCGTGCAAAGCCAACAGCCTTTTATAACCTGAAGCCACACAATTCCTTTAACTGTTTTATCAGTTTTCTGGAGGACACTGGGAAGGTGTTTGATCTGCTGGACTCTGCTGCTGCAGTGCCTGTTTGCTCTTAGTCCTCTCATGCTGATGCAGAGAAGTTATTTTGAAGGATGAAATAACAGCTACCACACTTTATGATAAAGATTACATGTTATTCTATTACTTTGAGCTGGATCCAAAGGTTTCCACTAATCTCAAATGGGATTTGGAACTTCTCCTTAGGGAATGCTTAGTCTGTGAACAATCACAGCACAGCTGTGAAAACTTTATTACAAGACACAGAAAAATGTCTTGCTCTATTTCCTTTCCTATCCCAATTTAGGATGAAAATATAATATGAAGGGCTTCCTTGAGCTTACCTAAACTTTTAAGTCACATATGCATGAAACAATGCCTGTACCCAGAAACATGATGCAAAGGAGAACACTGAGATACTGAGGGAGGATTAATCCTCCCACATACAATGTGACTGACTTTTCACCCATCAGTTACTTCAGTTTTGTTTGCATTTATCTAGCTTTTGTTTCTATGATGATGCTTATACATTTTCAGCTCTCTTTACAGAAGGAATGCCTTGAATAAAATGGTCCTGAAAAACTGCATGTAGAGGTTCATTTCTAGAAAATAAGCTATAACTGCATTAAAAAAACCCACAACAACAACAANTTAGAAAATAAGCTCTAACTGTATTAAAAAAAACCAAAAAAACAACAACAACAAAAAAAAACCACCACAAAACCCCCCAAAAACGCACACACAAAACCCCCCACAACAACAAAAAACCCAAGCAAACAAACAAAAAAACCCCAAACAACCCAAACCCAAAACAAATTACCAAGAACTGCATTTAATTCCCCACAGAATGCAGGACAGTTATACCAGATCTACCACTCTTGACACGCTGTAAATACTGGTAAAATAAATGTGAATTAAAACCGTAGGTAACCATATAACAGAAAACTAGGTAAAATAAAAAAGATCTTCATGTTTAAACATGATTTGGTGCATCTGCTTTGGAAGAATCATGAGGCCATCAGAACAGAACTCTGCAATGAGAAATGAGAAACAATTTCAAACTGCAGACGGCTGTGTGTGACACAAAAGAAGAGGGAGAAGAATCCAGTGATTCTTGTGTATCAGCATAGATGCTTTTAGGACCCCCCTGAATTTGCTGGGGCACATCTTTATTAAAGATTCACTAACATTATAAAAGAACATATTCATATGAAAGTGTGTAAGAGAGAAGAAACTAGCAGCAAATTCTAGACTAGTTTATGCATTCATCAAGACTAATTCAAATTTTTAATGTGGTATTATTCATCTCATTTATACAAACCATACATGTATTAGAAAGACTAATTTCATGTAACAACTGAGACACAGAAATTACTACCACGTTTACTCATTGTGGAATCAACAGAGATTATATTAGACCACCAGGTCATGGTTTCTTATAAAAAACCCTTTCCATTTATTTATGCCATGCCTGTCCCTCTTTTATGTGGCTGCTTATACAACCAAATCTGAGACAGCCATCAGCTGAAATTCCCCACTATGCAGACTCACCATCCTGACAGAAACACTACTCTGCATTCTAAATAATCAGAAAGCATTCACTTCACATGCTCAAAATTAAGCTTGTGTTACTTTGTGTGGTGGCAGAAGAAAGTCGTGGAGACCCTCTCATCATGAGGTATTTCTAGAAATGGGATATGTAAGTGATTATGCTGACGATGCATGAACGTGAGCAGTTTTGTCTGTTACTAATTTTGTACATGGAAATGTATCAGTTTCCTTGTATGAACTTGTATTCATCAGACAGAGCAGAGAAATGCAAGCAGCAAAGGCATCACACAATCAGAGACTTATGCCAGTCTCTTATGTTCACCACTGAAAACAAATGAAAACACCTACATTCGTTATCTATGAACATCATAAGGAAGAGATCCTTTCTCTTCTTACTTCATTTCAAGAATCTTTTCCTGTTCTTGTGTGGAGCTATTCCAAAAAACACATGTCATTGTTACTGAATGAAATAGCAATAGAATAAGCTGCACTATAAACCATTCTAATACGATTATGTCACATTCTTTTTATATCAACCTGTTATCGGAGACTCCATTTTCTCTCTTTTTTTTTGTTTTTTTTTAAATCCTCAACAGTCCTGTATCCAATGGGAAGCTCAGTGGCCTGAAACTGCACAGGGAGCTTGCGGCAGGCAAACCACTGAGATGCCTTTAAGCGTTCAGGAGTTTTCTCCTCAACAGAACAAATAGGTGAGTGGCTTCTAAAGACAAACAAAAATATGCTATTTCATTATTCCAACAGTGAGGCTCTTTCTGACTGAACTGAAAATCACCATTCACAGTTCAGCACCTTGGGTGTAAAATGCCAGAACTTCGGATGCCTGTGCTTCATCTGATCTTTTGTTTGATGGACCATTCCTTGAGTACTTGTGTCTAGAATGAATTTGTACAGACAACGTGCTACTTAACAAAACAATCTCTGTGCTTTCTCAGGAAATTATTCCTTGTCCTCACTCTGAGGCCAAGGAAAAAATCTTTTTATTTATAGGTTTGTAAACAAGCTCTTAAACCTCATATTACTCGACATTTACAACCTTTCCAACTAAAAACCCCCATAACCTAAAGAAGGTCAAGCATAGTGAGGTGCACATGGCATGCAAGATGCCCTACTGCAGAGGTACTCGCTATTTTTATCCCTTGGATAAAAACAAGGAAGAAAAAAATCTAAATATTTGAGTTTTGAGTGGATGGATGTTCACAAAATGGTTCAAGATTTCACATAGGCTGTTCCTTTACATTGACCTGTTTGTTTTCAGTTTCTTGTTTAAACAAACTAGCAAAACCACTTAAAGTACCTCAATGCAATCTAAAATCCTAAGGAGGAGGCACAGGAAAGAAAACCTACAGTTCCATAATTTATTGCCTGCAGGAAACAAATGTCTTCATAATATTTAAAATGGTAAGGATAGAAGAATTATCTCTTACTGAAACTACATAATTAATTTCATCCAAATGATTGTTCTATATTTTGCAGTTCTAGAAAGAAAATAAAGGTGTATGTACATGTTTTTAGAGACTGCAAAGTTAAAAAAAAAAACCAAAACAGAAACAGCCAAAAACAAGGTGCAGTCCTAAACCACTGATGTTTCACCAGCTTAACAAAATGCTAAGGAGCCTTAGAAACTGGTATCGCTATTACAGTTTATAATATGTCTGTTATTTCTAGAATCCCTCAGGATTTTAGGTTTTCTTACCTATAAACCTGTTCTGTGAGGGTGTGCTAAAACCTTCAAGTCTTGCTCTGGTGTTCAGAACAGAGATACTGAAGAACCAACCCCTGACCCTTCAAAGAGCTAAAAGAACCCCAAAGATGCCTCCCTTAAGAACTCTCATTCTTGTGCTGGCATAGAAGGAACATGGCAATTTTACCAGCTGATGCTGATGAGGCTCTGGAAGTCTTATGAGAAGTATGCTATGGAACTGCACGCTCGACTGTTAACCTGTCAGCACGGTAGAGCACAGACATACAGGTTTTAAAACTCTTGCTTATTTTTAAAGTATTTCCAGACACCAAATAGAAAAAAAGTCACTCAAGACACCTTGAGCCTTTAGTATGAAAAAGTGTGGACATGATCTAAAAGATATGTGTAACAATCTACAGAGGGAGAAATTTGGGAAATACCTCCAGGCTGACCTGTAGACTTTGGAAAATAACTTAGCTTTATATTGAACTGTGGACTATAAATATGCTGAAATTTCATTTATTCTAAATCTTGAAATATGAACAGAATAGTGGCAGGACACAAATACTCTGAGAATTAAGGAATATATTGCCTATCACCTGTAGGTTACTGGTTCAAATTCTGTCCAATGAATAGTGACAGAAAGTCAATACAAAGCAATGGCTGTTCCATGAACTACATGTGAATCAGGTAAATAGCCCAAGAGCAGATCCTGGTACGACATAATTCCTGATGACTAACAGCTGGTAGTTGTAGCAAACCAGTCAAACTGAACTCCTCTCCAACAAAGACTTACATTATGAAATTATGCACGTGAAAGCATGGGCTGCACATCATTTGTGCTGCAGGTTCCAAAGATCCATTTACCGTCAAATGTTGCTAATGTGGCATGAGCACATATACCAAATCAATACCACCAGGCATCATATTCCAAAACTTCTGCTGCCGAGGGAAATACATTAACTTCATAAAAATGTTCACTTCAATGAATGGTATTCAGCAGTGCTCTTTTTTGCAAAGCAATAAATGAAAGTGATAGTTTCAAAAAGCCTGTATTGATGTTAGATGAATATTATATATTACTTAATATAAATACAATAGGAAGATACTACTCTTAGAGTTTTTCATTCTAATAGAACTAATAGGGTTTTTAAAACTTAAAAACTAAAAGCTTTAAGGTGTGGGGGCTTTTAAGAAATTGAGAAGGGAAAGGAAGAAAAGGCAGGAAGATGCTAGATGACACTCTAACTCCTTTTTTGTTTTAAGAAGAGCTGATAATTAGCAGCAATATTATGATTTTAATTTAAGATATTTCATTCTAGAAGTTCGTCTCTTGTGTATTTCAATGAATGACAACCTTCAAGTTAGTTTAACTCCCAGGAAACCCAAAGTAAAACTTTCCGGTGCTAGTGTAGCCAGAGCCGTGGGGAATATGTCCAGGAAGCAAATTCACTGCTGCTGTAAATCAAGCTGCTTTTTAAATTTAATTTCCCACGCCAGCCAGAGCTTTTGAGAAAATAGAAAAGCCAGCCCTGAACCAGCTATGCTGTAGATAATTGAAGGGATTCTGCTAATAGCATCTGGAAACACAGTTAAAAAGTTAAATAGTTTAAGTAATCAGAACATAAAGGACACAGTTTGGAACAGATTTCAGTGGCTCTAGAATTAAAAAAAAAGATAAAATGAATAGGTTCCAAATGAATAGGTTCCAAAATAAGTGATATCATCAATGCTTTTATTCATTGCCCTCCTCATCCAATATTTTCACTGTTAATTTCTCTCAAAATTGTATAAAACGCTGTTTCTCTCAAAACCTTAATCTAACTCAATTTTGCACTAACTTTAAGGCAACAACTTTCATTATGTGCATTTTTTAAAGAACCTCAGATATCTACTCAGTGAAAATCCTTGGATTTTTACTGTAGGTTACTCCACTCCTTTTCAGTAGATCTAGCTGCTTCTAACCAAAGTGCCTACCTCCTCCACAATCTTTATTTTCCATTAGTTCAAAGACAAAGAATTAAACCTCTGCTGTGCTTTTATCACTGATAACTTCTTCCACCGTAGCTGAGATGCAGTTTTACCCATACAACTTTTTGTGCTACAAAGAGAGGCTAAGTGGCTTTATCCTGGTTATAATACAGGAGGAATGCTTTCAAGGAGTTGAGGAGTATTTGCAACGCATTTAAAATGATAATGTAAAACATTTAAGAAAAACCTCAAAAAAGAAAAAAAAAAAAATCAAACAGCGTGCCCCTGCCAGAAACACTTTGTTTTGTGGCAAAGGACAACCTAATTTCTAATAACTTGTGAATTCAATGTGCACATAGTTAGCAAAACCTCTTTTCAAACCACACAAAATTGCCGATATCTGTGTCAAGGTTGGCCACTATTCTCCAGTATTGGACAATAATATTAAACACCTGCTTTTACAGCCTACTGGATGAATATGGCTGCTTTTGACAGACAAGTACTGGAACTAAACCATCAAATTACAAACCAACTTAATCTAGGGAGGGATAGAAGAGATGGAGAGAGTTGAAAAGGATACAGATGTCTGTCTCTGTGTAAGCAAGTCTTAAATCATGGAGCACAACATTATTTCCTGGCATCATCTTATAACGTGGCTAGAGACTGATGAAATACAGGACCAGCCACAGTAAATCTGATAACTGGTTCTATCAAGCCCAGATTTCTGGCTGTGCTGGATGTTCAGAGAACTAAAATATACCTATCTATTAGACAGCATTAGAAATGCAAGGAGACTTAGAATCCAGTTATGGTTAGAAGACTGATTTAACTTCTTTGTTTAGGAGAAAAGACTAAAAAGAAAAGATGTTACAAAGAAACCAAATGCACTGCACATCACGGAGACACACGAACATTTCAGCAACTGTTGTTAATATGTGTCCCAAACAACACACTAGGAGTGGAAATCACTGCCACATGTTAAATGTATTTAGGATGTGATGCAGAAGGGCAAGATTAGTACAAAAATTCCAAATATGTGTGGGGAAGGAGATAACCCCTAAGGAATTCCAGCTCCACATAATAAAGGTGAAACTGCTCTGCTCAGGTTTCTCCAGACTAGCTGCAGCTACACGTGTGTTGCTATTCCCACCACTGGTTTCATGTGCAGCTGCACCAAAATCTGAATGTGAGGGGAACCTGAGAACCCATCTGTGTTTACCATAATATCGCCACAGGCACTGGAGTGGCAAACATGCAAATGAGACGATTAATCAGGAGGTAATTACGCTTGGGTTACTCTTTCTGTTACAGGACTGCTTTGATAGCAAGATTAGGGATTATACATAGGAGCAGCTCATGGGGGAAAATGTCACAGTACCCTGTGAGACAGTTTAAAATCCTTTGCAAGTACATTCCCTGTAATATTTAGATGAATGTTTCCTTCATGTGAACACATTTGTATGTCATTAACTAAGTGAATCTTGACAGTGAGAAACAAGCCTAAAAAAATACTGATTTCCAAAACAAAACATTAAAATGGCACTTTCCAGCTGAGGTAATTCCCAGCCATGGGGTACAATCTATTTATTAATTTCCTTCAAGAACTTTTTTCTCAAATTGAGTGATTCTCAAGTCTTTCCATCTCTTAGGACTCTGATGCTGCAAAACAAAGCAGGATTCACTAAAGGAAGCATATCTTAAAAAAAATAAAAAAAAGAAGAAGGTGGAATGAGTATCCTCACCGTCTGTACAAAATGTCTTTATTTTGAATTCAGATGGGACATGTCAAAAAGTAAAGAAAATCTATAGCGGTTAAGTTGCAGACTAACAAGCAAAACTTTTGTGCTCAGAGTGTAAGTATAAGACATTGGAGGATTTCTATTTCCAAGTTTGAAAGAGATTTCTCTAGAGGATGCTCAGTGATAGCAATCAAGGAAATATATCCCAAGCAGCAACTCACAGACCAGCAACTCTGGCTTACTGATTGCCACAGCTCCTTGAGGACTCTGGAAGTAGCAGGAATTGCTGCAGTTTGGGACTGGGTGTTATTCTGCACTGTGCTACATCTAAGTTCATTCTTAAGATGTGTCGTTCTTATATTACTCAGCATTCAGGATACAGCTGACATCTAACATTCATTTCTGTAAACTCTTTAATCCCCTGTATGGTTACATGCACACACATTTCCTGCTTTTGAACATTTATAGGATCTGGTCAGAGACTGCCACAATCAGCTGAATAACATACATGTTAGAGCTAATTCAGAAGACAAGGACTTCAGTGTTTAGTTGCACTGATGATAATAAATCTTTGTGGCCTCGAGACTATGTTGTCTCTATCAGTTAAAGTTATTTTGCCCACTGAGAAGATTTAGTACACTTCACTGAGAGGGCAGCATGCCCAGGTAGGGAACAGACTTTCACAGATGTCAAACACAATAGCCTGGTCACAGGTGAGAGTTACACCGTGATTAGGATCACAGTTGTGGAGGTCTGTATTTGTGAAGGGACCACCAAATACCCCAGGGCCCATTATTTATATCCAAAATATTTACACTTGCACAGGTATCGTGTTCAGCTTTCACCTCCTGAAGGGCCTGGCTTTGCACAGCAACCTGAGCTGAGACATGGGGACTTCAGCACAGCCAGAGCCAGGCACAGCACATCTGTCCCTCACTACCTGGGCACCTGCAGCTCTTCATGCTTTCAGGGGGAAGAAATCTAGAAAGAATTGTACCCAAAAATAAATATTGCAAGAAACCGAGGATGAGAAGGGTAGACCTAAAATATTTTTTCCTTTGCAGGGAACTTCTTTGTCCCACATCTGCAGTGAGATGTCTGTGAATCACGTTTGAGAAGTGATGTGTGATTAGTGCACTCTGGCACTCATACAAAGGCACCCTGTGCAGGTTGACTACAACATTCCTACAAAACACTCCAGTGTGTCCCTTTTCCTTTTGCCTGGCCTTCTCACTAATGTGGCTGTTTACGTCTCTTGATGAAAAGCTCTGCCAGTGATTTTCCACTGGGCTTCTTCAGAGACTGGATGGTGGTTCCAAAAATCAGCCAGTTAGGAACTTAGCTGATTCCAATTGGGTTTGGAACCTTGGGATGGGGGTGTGTGGAAAGAAAGCTAAAATATGTACAGTGGCAGCAACTGCTCACAGGAAATGACAGCCTTTGTTGTGGACAGTCTCATGGCAGCTGTCTGGCTTGGGAGTCATTCAGAGCCTGGAAGAGCTGGCTGTGGATCTGATCCTGCTGTGCCTGGGTGAAGGCTGATGATCCACCGGATCCTTGCGTGCTAAATAAGCTCCTTCCTGTTCAGAAACTCTTCACTCCTTTCACCTGAATGCCTAAGCCTGTTTCCCACAGTGTGTTACATGAGTTAGGGAACTGAAGTTACGCTGCAACAGTCTAAAATTCGGAGCTTTTGTTAAGGAAGAGGCTTCCATTGCTCTCAGATGCTCACGTGGACCTTTATCTCTCTGAAACAATACTAACATCTGCATCAACCAACAGAAAAAGTATAGTAGCAACCAAAGCTAAAAATATTGCTTTTCCAAAATACCATTCAGTGCTTTGCTACCGTGACATTGCAAAGTAATCGAACACTCTTACAATTCACTGCAATTCCCTAACAACCTGAACCAAATCACAACATTGAGACAAGTAAATAAATAAATAGATAATAACTCCTGTACATGAAACTAATGAGACCACAGGATTTACATACATACGGAGTAAAACATAGTACATATAATACACAACAATTAAAACACAGAGTTAACAATTTTCAACCCCCGACATGAAACAAATAATCCTGGGCAATCACTTTAATATCCGTGCTGACTTGACGTTCAGGCTGTCTTATGGAAACTCACATGACTTCCTTTCGTGGAAAGATGAAAAAGCAATTTATTTGAAGCTCTTGGGCTGTTTTTCACTTCTAAATGGTAAGATGGGACACTGAATGGGCCAGATCTTCAGGGAGAATGTGCCTACAACAGCCTCTTATGTCGTGTGCCCAAAGTGGAACAGAGAATCAAGAAAATAGGTTTTATTCAAATTCAAAACCTTCAGTACTTAAGAGAGGAAACTGCATGGACAGAAAAGAAATGCAAAAAGTGACAGGCAATTCACACTGCTCTCTCTGCCTTGGCATATTTTCTTAACCCTTTATTTCATACCCTGAGAGATTTTTTCATTAGATCAACTCTTAGAAGTCTGTGGTGATCTTTGGGAGATTACTTCTATCCCCATCATTCGTTGTAATTGATTTTTTTTTTTAATATGAGCTCCTAGTTGTATCCTTGCTGTGACTACCTGCTTTGCCTTTTCCTGCCATTCACCCACATTTGTAAAACTTCTTTTACCCTCAGAGAGTAACAACATGTTGACAAAACAAGTAATTTTTTGTTCATCAGACCTGTAATCCTGAAAGGAAAAAAAAAATTTCTATGATGGCATTTGTATCATTTGAAATCCTAGAATAGATTTCACACAAGGTGTGTTAAAAATCAACTGAAAAAAATAAGATGAATTTAAGAATGCAGGACCATTAAATGATGATGCCAAGTGAAGCTTTACAAGCATAAGTTTTTCCAAGAGTTGATTATGCATAACATGTTTGTGAGGATAAAACTAGTAGCACACAGTATTTTATTCTGTATAACTTCTTGAAACAGTTTTACAGAAAACAAGAATCCAACCCCATTTAGAAGACTAAAACTAGGTGACCATGCTAGAATGCACAGGTGCAGTCAGGGTTTTTGGTTTTTCACCAACAGAAATCAATGGGACATTTTAAAATAGTTGGCTCGATTTGTCTGCCTAAATTCGGAAAACCTGTGTTCATATCAAATGCTAAATCAGCCAAAAGGATAAAAGTTATTATAGTCCTAAGTGAGCCCAGCAAACACAAGGCTTAAAGTTTACCTTTCTTCTGTCTGTGTGAATAATTGATACTACTTGGTATCAATTGGTAATTGATAATACTTGGTATCAAAACATGATGCATTGCCTGTACTCTTTCGTATGCAGATATCTCTTCAGATTAATTCTGAATATAGTAATTCACAGCACATACATTAGGATTTCAGTTCCGCTAAAGAATAATAATGATGGCATTAAAATAACTGTAAAATAATATAATTAAAGCTTTTAGGTGATCTTTAGAGGCTTCACTGAAGCACTTCGAAAGGACTCAAGCCACAGATTTGTTTCTGAAAAGCATATTAAAAATACATTATTTTAATTTAATTTCTTGGTCTTTAAAGAAAACAGCATAACCCAACACCATCCCCACCATTTATGCTGTTTTAGTCTGCTTTTAACAAATGTAGCTTTCATCAGATACACGTGGAGCTGATACAAATACAATATAGAAATACTATAAAAATATCAAATATTGCAAAAGGCCTGAGAATATTTTCCTTTGAGTGAACAGTTACAACAAAATGTGGGTAGATTTTTTACTGAAAACAGTAAAATTTGTCACTATTGTTAACCTAAATAATGAAATAGTAGCCAGACTGTAGAGAATTATTAAAGAAGCGGTAACGATGCAGCTTCTGGAACAAATAGATGCCATAATATTTGCTATTTATTCTTAATAAGCTGAAATTATGTGGAAATTGAACTGAAACCATACAAATATAATGGCCCAGGGAAGGCCATTTATTTTTATTTTTTTTTTAATTATTATTAGCATTATAAGCAGCTTCCAATACTATGACTAAAACACACTCGATTCGCCTGTGAATTGTAGCCAAGCAGACAGAATGCTCTTTCAGGTTATTGATGTCAGAGGCCCCAAAGGAAAAACTGGCATTTTTACATGGATTAGAGCTTAGGTCCTCCTGATGGAACATGTTATGTACTCTTTACAACGTGCAAATCACAAGTGGAAATCCAGGAGACACTGGCAGGTACGATTCTCAGCCTGGGCAGCATCTGATGCTCAGCCTCGTCCTTCAGCCAGTTTCACGGAATTCACTTTGCTTCAGCAACACAGCATTTAGTGGCTGAGCAGCAGGCTGTGCACTGTGCACCTAATGTAATACATCAGTGATTATGGTTTTGTTTTCTCTCTTATGACTGGATTTTAATAAAGAAAAACCAGAAGAAAAATCTTAGGTCATCAAGTAGAGTCCCCTGGTATTACAGGCAACCACTTTTTGTAATCCCTTATGTAAACTGATCAATCTCCCTCAAATCCGTAATATTTTTATGACCTTCAGAGATGGCAGCAGCAAGGTTTTTTTGTTTGGTTTTTTTTTTTTTTTTACACTGCATGAACTCTTCCCAGCTTTTGTTATAGCCAAAGCCTTACCCCAGCATCCTGCAACAAGCACAATTTAAGAAAAAAAGTAACCAAAGTACTAAAAAATAGCTGTCTCAAAGTTACCAAATGCTTTAGTGTGCTGAAAAAATCTCATACCTTGCTATCCTAATATTTCTAGTAAATTATAAAACCCACACACCTGTAATCACAAAATCATATTGAAACATGAATTTATGCCAAGAACTGCCCCATACCAAGCTGCAGTTACCACTACAATTAGGAATGGGGCCAAACAGTCAAATTTAATTAGAAGCATTTGTGAAGCTGAAGTTGATCAAAGATTCCAAGATTTGCCAAAAATCCAGCTTAATTTGATTTTATCTAATTTGTGGAATCATCCCTACTGCAACTAGAAGAAAAAGGATAAACAACACATTGCACAGCAGAGTGATTCAGCATCAGTAGAAGAGCCTAATGAGACAGTGTTATGAGTTGCATCTGGATAATCCATCTCTCATGTAGAACTTAAATCTGAACATATTGATGTTGTCTTTCAAGCCAAATCTACAAATTTGTTTAAGACCTTGAAACAGGAGTGGCAGGATACATTTCTGAATCAAGGGTAAATAAAAATATTGGGGGGAGGGGGGAAGACAACTGGAACATGACACATGAGGCACTGATAATTATTGGCAGTAGCACCTCAGATATTCTTTAAATACAGAACACTGAATAGAACATTTAGTTATATTTTCACATCACACTTTTGTGTTGTTCAGAAAGCTGTCAAAAAGAAAAGCAAACACTTGCTGTACTTGTGTTTGCAGAACAACAGCTTTATTTGTGGTCTCATGAAATACCTCATGACTTGCTGATGACAGAAAAATGCCTGAACCCCTTGCTTAAAGGCAAGCTGTAAAATCAGGATTTTGGACCAGAAAACGTGTAATAAAATTGTTAGGTTCAAATTATGACTGCAGCAAGCACATGCTCAGTTTTCAATAAGCAGGATCTGCTAAGGCTTTTCTTAGCTGTAAGGTAATTAGGTATATATTATAGCCTACTCCAAACAGACTCACCTGGAGGACTGAAAGGGTCCAGGACCCAGCACCTGAGGGTGGGGGAAGGGGTGGTGGGGTGTGGGTAGCAACACCTGTGATGTACATGGTTAGCAAGACCAGCTTCAGAAAAAAATTCAGAGGATCAAGCTCAACATTTTTTTGCGAAGATCTTGATGCTGCTCTGGGGAGAGGAAGACATTTGACCTGGTGGCTGTTACTGTCAATCTCTGGACTTGTTAAAAACACAGTGTAGCAGCAGTAGCTATAGCATCTTTTGCTTTGCTCAGGTTTTCATTGTACATCATCTGGGACTGTCGTTTTTGTCACGGGGAAGTGATGGGAGGATGAACTGCAGTAACATTTACCTCATTTACCTTTGCCTCAGACCCTCAGCACATCCAAGAGCAATAGTTATAAGTACAAGAGAGCACACTGAGCCACTCGATACAAGTTCCATTTCTGTCACTACCATCAGGCACTGCAGACATATTTAATAACCAAGATATAATGGCCTTACTTCTACCACTCTAAAGCTGTGAAGCCCACTTAAGAAAAAAAAAAAAAGTGGTATGAAAACAAGGGCCAACAGCCAAATTCAGGCCATTGCAGCTCTTGAAATACCAGCTCCAACTTTTACTGAGAAACACAGATATCTCACCCAGCAGTCGGGCTGTATTTATTTTGCAATTTGAGTGAGTCAGACACATAAATATTTAAGTTTTAATTCAATTGCCTCTCCTGCGGTCGATGAGTCACTATTACTCTGATATCTGAGGAGTCTCCACTAGGGGAGGTCCTGGAAATGTGTTATGACTCCCAAGTGGGTTTCAGCCGGAAAGTCTGTGAGCTGCACGTTTAAAATGTATAAACTTATTTTCCTTTCAAACACTCAAAATATATGTAATGAACTAGAATGTGTTTGCTTCCTGGACAGCAAACAATCTTGTTGCCAGAAAAAATGTTTACTTTGTAAACACTGTTTTCTTTTCAGAAAACTGTTTTAGCAAGAGGTTCAATGATGAAAAACAGTTTAGGTCATAAAAGACCTAAAAGAAATAGAAACTGTAGCACTTTTCTGTCTCTCTAAACCCCTGAAATTAACTTAGAAGAACTTACAGTCACTCTAATGTGCATAAATACAGAACATACTTTATACAAATGGATGAGGCAAGATAATTTCAAAGCCTTTGATCAAATAGGGAGTATTACGAATATTTCCATGCACAGGTTGCAAAGAGAGACTAATTATAAAATCAAAAAGCTGCATTCCATTGGTATACACCTTACAATCAAGTGGGGAAGTCAGCTGTGACTGCCAAGTAAGAATAATTAATGGAAAGGCATAAGAGAGATGCTCCCTTTTTTATAAGACACTCTACTATTCCTGTAGCTTTCTTGAGACATCTTACCAACACTTTGTGTGAAATGTGCCATCATTTACTCTGACAGTTCTTATTTTGACTCATACTGGATAAAATGTGGGGTCTGTGCAAAAGAAGCAGGTAGACACTGAATTCAGTGCTGTTCTGAATTCAGGAGAGTTCATGTGTTTCATCCATGGAAGAATATTCTCTTATCCATGGTGAGAGAATAATCATGCTGGAGCTCAACAGGTCCAAAGCAACGACAGTGGCAAAGTCAAAGTCAAATCTTCACAACCTTCACGGCCTTGTGAGCCTTGCAGCCCCTCAGAGACTTCTGACCTTAGCTGTGAACCAAGCCAGCTACTTTTCAGATAAAAAGTAAACCTGCTGCAGATGTCCTGACACAGACCAAAATCCCCAGCTGCAAGTCATGGAGCCTGTGCAAACGAGCTCCCCACGGTCTCCATTTGACAACTCCCAGTCCTCAGAAAGAAGATCTTCATGCACCTCATGGGGACGAGGCCCAAAGTAGCACAACTTTGCTGCACAGCTGTTGGTGTGGATATATTAGGTGTGAGCACAGCATTATTAAATCTTCCCCCACCAATAACCATCTGTTGTTATACCCACTAACCAAATTCTGTGTTTGTACATGGAATGGAAACAGGGACAAAAATCTTTGGTTTTCACTTCACTAACATTTTGAAACTAGAGTTGGTATTTATATGAAGTCTGTGCTGTCACAGGTCAGTTGGTAGGTTCTGTGGCAGCTCAAGTACGTGTCACAGTCTAACACCACGTATTTAGGAAAGCACTGTTTTCACTGCTCAGTAGTGATAACACAGAATAAACACCCAAAGGAAACCTATTTTTACAGAACGCAAAAGCCCCTTTTACTACATACGTAGCAAGCATTGCACATTCTTCTTCATTTTTCTTTTCCTCCTGCCAACCTGTATTAATGAGGTGGTAGATAGAGGAAGGAAATTACATACTGCCTACATATGTTATTTCAGAATAAAGATTCCAAGACGAGCTTGGAATAAAACGTCCCCCACATCCTTCAGTTTAAAACCATCAGCTCTTTCCTCTAATGGTTGTTAGATTGGCTTCTCCTTTTCACTTTGCAATAAGCATATCAGTTTTCTGGATGCTACAGTACTCTTATGTGGTGTTTTGTTCTTGACCATTGCATCCACCTTTCATCAAGTTCTTTTTTCTGAGATACTGACAGGGGGCAGCCACTTTCCTACAGGTACCCGAGCACAAGATGAGGGAAATACACGCCATGGGTAATTTTGTGGACATGGAACCACATCATGCCACTGTTGCCTGAAATTTAGCAGTTAACTGTGGGTGCTGCAGGGCTGCTTTCTAGCACTGGTGTCAAGTTTACAAGAATTTTACCACAGAATGCCTTTAATGTCAGCTACAGTTTTCAGTTCTGGAAAGTATCAGAGGGGTGCAGGGACATGTATCCCTCCCCATGAACAGAGATTTATCTTTCAAAGCTGGAGCTATTGCAGATGATGGGCTGTAGCTCACAAACAATCAGGATGGCACTGAACTACAAAGCATTTTTTTCTTTGCATGTCACATAAATAAGATAAAATTAAATTTCAAACTAAATAATTAGTTTATTTAGTTTTCTTTCACTAATTCAATGTTCGGGTCTTGATGGTGACTTGTGACCGCACAGACTAAAGAAATTAACTGACATCACATCATCACTTGGGACCTATGCAGTCATAGACAAATCTTGTCCACAATGCTCATACAAAACAAAACATTCAAGTTCAGATAACTGCAAACTACTCTCCTATTGCCTCTAAAAATGTACTTTTAATCATTAGAAATACAGGTCTGGAGTATTATCATGTGTAAATTAACCTTTTTCCATCAATCACTGCGGACACTGCCTAATTTAAAATAACAAAGTGACTAGTTTATTAACTAAATACCCATAATAAAATGGTAGCAAAAAAGTATTTGAATGTGACTTATTATCACTGTAGCAAGAGTAGGGATTTTACATGCATTAATTTGGCAAGATTTGACATACAGTAGTTGTATTTTCCCAAAGGGAGAGCCAAAATCTGGCCAGATCTGTCATGGCTCTGTAAGCGTGCCAGAAATGACACAGAATAGATGTGATTAATTATCTGAAGAATTTTATGAGTGTATATTTCCAAGAAATAGCCACAATCCCCTACGTACAAATTCTACCAACAACAACCATCTTGCTGGGCAATCTGAGATAAGGGAACAGAGAGAAACCTCAAAGGCAATAAGGTTCTACTAGGTACTGACAAAAAACCCCAACCAACCAACACAAAATGAAAAAAAACCCCACCAAAAAAAAACCAAAAAACCACACCCCCAAATAACCCCCAAAAAACCACCAAAAAAACCACAAAATGAACTTTACTGGCTTTTATTGCTCATTCTAGAATGATTTTTAAATCTTTTCCTTGCTCAGTTTCTCCTTATTTTCCCTTTGATATAAAAACTATACATAAGAAGTGGCTTGAATATTAAGGAAGTCAAGTGAAAAATGTGTGTTTCAAGAACTTGTTAAGAACACAACATTTGCCTTGCAAACTTGTTTTTAAAATGCTCTTTTAAAAATCTTTCCTTACCAACTACAATAACAGAAAATACTTCTTTTTCTCCCTATTTGTTGTTGTCTCTAGGAAAGCAATACAATAGCTTTCCAAACTGAGCTGCAGAAATAATTGTCATAAAACATCGTAAGGAGTGCAACTGAAATTAATTAAGTTTAAAGATTATATTTTAGTAGATTTGACACCAAAACACTCTGTGTGTGTGTGTGTATATATGCACTATATGTAGTTAGATGATAATTTCCAATTATTCTTGAGTTACAGAAAAGCAGTATTTTAGACATGTTATGGTACAGCCTTAGTGTTCCTGTGACTATAAAGGAATTCCAAAACTCCTTGGGCACAGTTCTGATTTTTGTGCCTTGGGGAAGATATAAAACAATTGTTTTATGGTCAATCAGTGAAGTCTTTAGAAGGCCTTGCTGGGGAAACTGCTACTGCCATCTGTAGTGAAACTGTATAGGCATAACTAAAACGGAGCACAAGATAGTCTTCCTTCATAAACTTGGACCTGCTGGAGTAATTCCTGTGAACAGCCACCTGCTCCTATAAGCCATTTGTTCCATTTGTAAAACTGAACTTTAACTGCACGTTAACTTCTAAATGAGTAATTCATCATGCTGACCAAACATTCATAATTTGAAAATTATGTTTGTTCCTGTACTTCAAATCAATAAGTGATAGCATGTCATTCAAAAGTCATCCCTTTTGGATTGTACAATTAAAACATTCAAACTGCAAGACAGAAGTATGAAAGACAAAAGAATATTGGAAAGACAGGTTTTGTTCACATTTTTTTTGCACCACACATTGTATAGTAACCCATATCCAACATAAATGGTATCGCATGGCCTTTGAAGCCATAAGAATATTCAGCAGCCACAACATCAGGAAACTTCATGCTAGCTATTCCAGAAGGATTAACAGCTCTAAAGTTTGGCACTTTTTTTGTCCCCTGGGGAGTGACATCATCAAACTGCCTTGAGACACCACCAGTTGTTTCCATCAGACAGCGTGAGGTCACTTTGGATCTGCACTTCAGCTGTCTCCATGCTGAACCACATCACTATGGCTCCTCTCACAAGTGCTGAAGTTGTACTCCAAAGTACAAAACAAAAACACACTTGAAACAAGTCAATTGTACAAGTTACACATTTAGTTTTACCTCCTTCCGGATACGTAATAACTGTCAAAAATCAGCTGGGAATTTTAAGTGGAAATTTTCTGGCTGTGTACTACAGTGAGCATGTCGAGCACATCTACAGGATGGTAGGGCAATGTATGAAGGACAAACTAGCCAGGTAAGATGCAGTTCATACCTGCAATGGCAATCCTTGTCTGCTGTGGGTTCCTTTGGGAACTGTGGGTCAAAAGTGAAATCTAGCACTTCCAAGCAGTCCCAAATGCACCACGGGACCTGGAAACACTGCTGGGCCTGAGCGTGCCAAGTCCTGGCACTCACTGTTTGTGCTGTGGAGGTGCCAACAGCAGTTCAGCGCCAGGGTGTGAGCAAAGATCACGACCTTTTGTCACCAGTCAAATGAAAGGGAAATTCCGAATTACAAGACAGCCAAACCCAATAAAACAGAATCTTAACCAAGGACTAGCTGTAAGTACAGAGCTGCTCCCTCACTTCATCCAGACTCTAAGATATGAAAGCCCCTTTTTGTCTGGTTTCTGCACATTTATACTCCTCTAATGCCCTAGAATTAACATTGTAAAATCACTGTTCACCTTGCAGCATGTTCCCAGGGGTTGATCCCAGACTAAAGGGAAAGCAAACAAAGTAAAGATCTCTTCATGGAGAATGCCCAGGTATTTTGTTCTCCTATGTACTCCTATGACACTGCTTTCTTAGTGGTGGAATTAAAGAAGCTGGAAAGGGAAAATCAATTTCATAGCTTTTGTTCACCAAAACACACTTACTAAATCAAAGTTATTAATTCAACAGTACATTTTGGAGAATGGGATCCAATACAAAGGATAAACTTGATGCTAGAAATACGTCATATGCTTTTGATGTCCATGATGTAAATGACTCTGCTGGTTGTGGCCTTCCTGTCACCTAAACAGGAAAAGAGCATTTTAAATCCTTTTTCCACTTTTGTTATTTTTATTGTGTGCTCTCAGTAAGGAGGTGAACAGTCAGTCCCAGCTGGTTACCAAATCACATTCAACAGATTATTTTTAAAATAGTAATAATGTCACTTCTTTTTTTATTAAACAGTAGACAGTTAATATCTTTCGAATTAACTTGTTAAACCCTAAAATATTGTTCTTGTTTCAGTGCCTAGATGTCTGGAATTATTTCTAGACATTAGCCTGAATACTTGAAAAAACAACAGAGGTGAATTAGCAGACCATATTTAGCTATCATCTAACTCCTGCTATAAAGATCTTTCTGTTTTGAGAGTATTTATAGTGAACAGCATTATCACTTATGTAACAAGATCTAAAATCATGCTATTTTGGGGTTTGGGTCATTTGTACTTTTAAAAAACATCACATGCACTTTTACATATGGTGGCACAACTGGGAAATTTGGTACAGCTCCTTTTGCCTTGGGAAGGGCTGTCTGGCAGCAGCCCATTGGAGCTGAGTAGGTGTAGATACCAAGACTAGAAGCAGGTTTCTAAAACCTCCCTCCTTCCAAGTGCCTCTGTTTTTCTCTGCTCAAACACTCAGCAAATGAAGAAAATGGATTATCAGGTCACCCCTAATTAGGTACAGGAGTGGTTTCTGGCACTGATGTGTTTTATAAAATTAAGGACATCACCCCAGTGAATTCATTCTTTTACATATACACTGCAACTACCACTTTTCTATTTAAGTTATGAAGAGTTTCTTTTTTCAGCAGGAACAAGACCCACTCACAACACAAGTGACTGAGCATGCAACACCACCCACACAAGTAAAGTTAATTCAGGAGTAACTCTGTCACTGTTGTATAGGACTGTCAAAATGATGCCCCACGAAAGGAACAGGCTGCAAAATTGGGATCCACCACTCAGCTGGTGTGTGACAGAAAGCAGGGTGCCAGAAAAGTGAGGTTTGGGAAACACTGGTTACATGCTTCTGCTTTGCCATGTCACTCCAATAAACCCATGACTGGGAAGTGAGGGAGATGGGACACCTCTAGATACATGGGAGGTGGTTTGGATAAAATTCAATAATCCCCTGTCAGCATCTCCAGTATGAAACACAGAGGACTTGTTGTGTCACCTCCTTTGTGCCTGAATAAACAGTACAACCCTCTTCTCTTGCTGTGGTGTGAACTGCCAATCCTGTTTTGAGACACTTGAATGTAGAAAGGAAGAGCAACACAGAAAAATGCTAAGACCACCTTGTCCTCAAAAGAAGAGAGTAAAACTGCCAGAATTAGGGCCTTAGCCTGATGAAATCAAGATTTAAGACACGGACTTTCTGTCTGACCTTGAAAAAAAAATCACTTTGCTTCTGAATCAGATCTTAAAGTGGGAGTATCGACACGTTCTCTTTCATTATCAATAAGGCTTGAAAGCCTGTCAGATACCCTGGGAACAGAAACCTTAACATCACTGTGACTTTTCTGATGTGGATGACTTCAAATGGATCCCCCCACTTTACTCTTGGGGCTTTACTTTTAAATACATATATACACACACACTTCTTTATTAAAAATGTTTTCCTCAGGTTTATGTTTTTGTATTTAGTTTAAGAACAATGGTAGCAAAACATTTCCACTGATAAATGCAATAACACTGATAATTTCTCCACTGATAAGTGTAAAAATTTCTTTTGAAACTCCCTCTGAAGTGTATTGTTACATATGAAAGTATGAATTCTCTCTTGTATTTTTTCCCCTCTCTCTCACCTTCTTTTGAGAGATTGTATTAACTGTCACTTACATGCACAATTCTAGTTATGTTTTGTTTATGGCTTTTCAGCAGCTCTGTAATCCTAGAGGATGAAAATATTTTCCATTTGCCACAGTGACACGTGCTGCAGGGAAAAAATATGAACAGCTGCAGACTTCCCTAATAGTTGGGATCAGATAACACACTCTTCAGGATTTCAGTTTATCATTTTTCCTTAAAGGAAAAAGTAGGTTGTCTGCTTCAGGCATCTCAGTGTGTGACTACACAAGGACCATCATCCTCTGCATCAGAAGCAAGTGCTTCCAAATGAAACGTCTCTACACTGAGTGCTGGGGTGACTTTCACTGGTACAGAATCAGCCTATTTTAACCATCTGCTGCTGAACCCAACTTACTGGCTTTAAATTACCCGTATGTGAGTACTCAAGACTTCCGTCCTTTGCAATTAAACAAACCCTTCAGAAGAAAAAGCAGCCTGCAGGTCAGTGAAACCGAGGCGGCGAGTTGTCATTCCCTTACTGGAGAACTTTCAATATTTGTCAGTGATGTATTAGGTCCATAAAAAATAAAATATCATTATTTAGAATGTTTACTTTAGCTTGGCTCCAAGAGGCATTTGTGACCTTACAGAAGTACTTCATTGGAGGTCATTATTTAGACTAAATTCCAGATATAGAAAACAAAGAGCTCTATTCATAACAACCAAGACAGCAAACTATTCACAAGAGAAATGGGCAAGAATTTAAAAATGTAGACTAAATAGGACTATGATTCAATAGAGGTCTCAATCTAGGAAAGAAACCCTGTAAAGCTAACTCTTTAGGCACATAATTATTTTCATTCTAAGCAGCAGTGTATTCCACACAACTTTAAAAATGCTTTAAAATAATTTCTTCAGTTGGAGCCTAGGATTCACTACACATAGGATACACTTTATTAGAAAACAAAAAAGCCCCACTACAATATCAGTCACCACTGCAACTATCAAGGACATTGTGTTTGTGGCTCAGACTTACAATTATTCTTACCGAATGACTAGAAATAAACAAGTCAGAAAGGGATGCAGCTTGCAGGCAGGGAACTTGAATTCATTGAATCAACAATAAATGAGTCAAGAGAGAAGTTTGTATTCCCAGGATAGGCTGTAGCAGGATAGCCTGTAAAACCTTGATATCTCAATGAGCAGATCAGTTTTTAATGAATAATTCATCTCTCTATCTTTACAGCAATCAGCCCTGCTGAAAATATTGAGCACAAAGAACAAGCGCTGTTGGGGTGAGGACACTGTTCTGTTTTGTCAGGAAGGATAAATCAGTGTTTCCTGAGGAATACATAAGCATCACTTACCTTAGGTGATCTCAGAAATATTAATGTATTTCAAGGAACCTACAAACATTCTCCAGACTAAGGAGACAGGTGGAACAAAAAAATTGAGAAGAGAATTGCTAAAGGCCAGGAACTGTACAAAGACAATGAACTTTTGACTGAACTCACATCCCTTTATGGAAGCTAAGAAAAATGGGTCAGTGGCTGGAGAGACCCTGAAGACTGGCATGTCAGTGAACATCAAGTCTAAGAAAAGTTAGGTATAGGATCTTTTCTGACAATCACCTCAAGTAAATACCGACTCATCTTCCTTAGTTTCCTTTTCTTTTAAATGGGAATCGCTATTAGGGCTGTGTAGTCTTATACAAATCAACCTGGTAATGAAAAAAGTGAATCTGTAAATTTCACATTTTCTCCTTGAAGACATAAAAGAATAATGGAAGTTCTCTCTGAGAACCAGGCTTTAAAATACACAAACTTTGCTGTTAAAATGCCGTCATGAAAACCTTCTCCAAAAACCATTGCTAGTAGATGTCAGTGATTTACAAATGGAATATTTTTGCTTCTACTTAAGTTGCTTCATTTTCCATTCCTTCCATTTTTATGTCTTTATAACATGAAGGCTTTGTACAGAAATGGTTACTACATGTAGAGCCTGTACCAAAAGGCTTACAAAGCCTTGGAGATGTTTGTGGTATTGGGCTAATAATTAGTGAGACATGACGCCAAGAATAAAAGTCCTTCCACAGAACATCCTTGTAAACCTGACTCTCTTTCCCCTCTGTTGAATGTGAGGATTGAAAAGCATTACAAAGAAAGATCAAATAATTTTCACTTTTACAGAGATGGTGAAATAAAACCTATGTAACACTCACTTATGGGATAGATATTTCTTCATTTATATTTTATATATTTAAAAATGTTTAACATTTTTAAGCCCTCACTCTATTTAAAGACCCTTGCTTTAACAATGTGACCTAGTCCTTCCTTCTTCCTGATTAAAAAAAAACCAAAGTTGATTCAATTTAAATGAGGTTAATTTTCTTTAAGAGCACGGGTTTGGTTTTTTTCCTCTCACATCAGGCTGAAAGCAAAGTCTTCCATTCTCCTATAAATTAAAATAATATATTTTCTTGTATTATTCGTAGTCATTACAGCAGATCTCCTGATTCTGCTGGATTTTGGGTGTATGATCACCATCTTTATATTTGGAGATGTGTTGACTTCTGTCAAGAAGGAAAGATCCTAGTTTCTAGAAGGAATGCTAACAGGAAATTCAAAAACATCTTTTTTCTGGCTTTGAAGGGAGAGCAGAAAACAGCAGCAACAGCTGGGATGTAGCCAAGAATGTACTTCTGCCATGTACATTCTTTACCTAATACACAGTTATTTTGTTGTTACAAGCACGAGGCCATTTGCCATTGTTTTGGGGACTCTTAATGGCTCACATCCTTACCAACTGGCCTACTTCCATCTGAGGAAACTCTGACATCACTTACAGGTGTTTACAAAACTGTAAATCCTGGTTTTGAGCAATCATCCCAGGAAATACATCAAGTATAGATATAAAGAATTTTAATCTCAGAGTTCTTCAGGGAAAAAAAATGCACAAAGTCATTAAAACTATCTATGTTTGGAGTGCAATGTGCTGGAGTACAAGTGGAAAGCAATATTATTACATTTGAAACAGAGTATTTGTATATTAAAATTTCATTTGAAATTTTCTGAGTTATGAAAGTTTCATTTGAAACTTTTGGATTGCTTTTGCACTGTCTGGGCATTTTCTGAAAGATTCAGTATGCTTAAACTAAAGAAATCTTTTTCCACCTTCTCAAACAAATTTAAAAAAAAAAATCAAACCAATCCTTGGCATTTACAGCATTCTGATAGAGATTTGTATGAAAACATCAAATTCAAATGGAAAATTGCACTAACTAAGTAGACTACTATACATACAGGAACTGAGGAAGCTGAAAAGCACGGAACTCATTTAAACACAATTCAACTCTACAGCTAAAGTGTATTACAAGCAGATGAAAAAACTTTAAATTCTAGCTGTAGTTATCCCTCTGCCTTGTAAAGAATGAATTAACAAAGCACATGACGCTAATTTTAACCATGAATCATGTTTTACTCTCCTTTTCAAGAAGCCAAACAGATTTCAATTTGCTGGTGCATAGAAATGCTGAATACAGATTCGGATTTCCCAATATCACTGTATCTATTGTCCATGCTAACAGGATTAGCCAGCATTAGACTGGCATCCACACGAAGCGTGATACACAGTAAGACCTGAGGAATTCTCTAGGAAGGCAAAAGGTCCGAGCTGAGGCATGCATGATCTCAAAGCAATTCTTGGTACAATTGACTGGCTGACCTGCAAGATGAACAATTTAATTAATTGCCCACCTTTTTTGAGCCACACTGCTCATTTTTCTAATAAGTGTATGGCAATATTAGCGCTACCAGTTTTTATGGAGACGATCAAAGAAACTGTACAATCAGTCTCCTGGTGATGAATCAGGACTGCATTTCATGTTGCCCTCAATCTCTCCCATCAACTTTGCTGATATGAGACGTATATTTATGCAACTTGATATTGCTGCAAGATGAAACAACGCTAATCATACTAGAAGTAGTTCTGGTTCCTACAGAGATTCCATACTTCCTGTCCCCTTGATAACAGAGGTAGAAAAAGCAACTAAGAAAGAAAGAGATTTTAAAATGCTTTATTAGGCAAGGTGCAAAACAACCAAATAACTCTGTTGAATAAACAGCTTATGTTACTTTTGGACTAAATCAAATATGGTTTATGCTGACATCTGTACAGTCTAGAGCCTGCAAGTCAGAACAAGAAACAAGCCTTTTTCTCCCTACATAACAAAATGGAAGGAATTTTATCTTTTCTTTCTATAGATACACACACGTGTCTAATTATTTCTTTAATTGGCATCTGCTTAAAAGTAGAAACATGCTTTCTTTGGATTAGTGGTGCACAACGCATTTGAAAATCTATTCCTTAAGTTACTGTATCCACAAGGAAGCACATATGCTTCTATAATTTTATATAGTAACTTTTAAAATGATGGACAAGGAACATAAGAAAAAAACTACTGCTTATGAAAATGACAGTTTCTTGTCTGTAACTGTTGCTTCATGCAGTGTGTTTACAAACACAAGATTTCCTTTACTGAGCTCTTACGATTTTCATTTTGACACCAAAATTGCTGGGTGTTTTTTATCAGTCTACTGGACAATTTCTGAAGGACTTTGTCCCTCCACCCTGCCCTGGTGAGACCCCACCTGGAGTAATGTGTCCAGCTCTCGATCCACAGAACAAGACAGACATGGACTTCTTGGAGCAGGTCCAGAGGAGTGCCACAAAAATGATCAGAGGCATAGAACACCTCTGTGATGGAAGGCTGAGACAGTTTGGGTTCTTCAGCTTAGAGAGCAGAAGGCTCCAAGGAGACCTTACTGTGACCTTTCCATACTGAAAAGGGGCTTATAAGAGTCACAGAATCACAGAACCGTTTGTGTTGCAAGGGACCTGAAAGATTACCTAGTTCCAACCCCTCTGCCATGGCTAGGGACACCTTCTGCTAGACTGGGCTACTCAGAGCCCCATCCAGCCTGGTCTTGAACACCTCCAGTGATGGGGAGTCCACAATGTCTCTGGGCAACCTGCCTTACCACTTCTAAAGTTCTTAAGGAACTTCTCCCTAATATCTAATCTAAACCAAGCCTCCTTCATCTTGAGGCCATTTCCCCTTGTCCTATCACTACATGCCCTTGTGAAGAGCTCCTCTCCAGTCTTCTGGTAGGCCTCCTCAAGGTACTGGAAGGGGCTGTCTAGTGTCTTCTCTCCAGGCTGAACAACCCCAGCTGTCTTCATAAAGAGGTTTCTCAGCTCCACGGTCAACTTAGTGACCCTTCTCTGGTTTCAACAGGTCTTCCTTGTACTGGGGACCCCAGAGCTGGATGCAACACTCTAGGTGAGGTCTCTGAGGGCAGAGTAGGGGGACAGGATCTCCTCCCTTGACCTGCTTGATGCAGCCCAGGTTGCTGCTGGCCTTCTGTGCTGCCCCTGAATGTTGCTGATCCATGTCCTGCTTTCTGTTTACAAATATGGCCAAGCCCCTCTCCACAAGAAAGAGGGGGACAGACTTTTTAGTAAGACCTGTAGTGAAAGAATTAGGGGTAATAGTTTTAACCTAAAAGAGGTTAAAGAGATATAAGAGATATAAGGAAGAAACTTCTTACTACGAGGGTAGTGAAACACTGGAACAGATTACTGAGGATGGTGGTAGAAGTCCCATCCCCGCTAATATTCAAGCATTCTCTGATGCTATGACATGCAAAATCATCCTGAAAGTCTGCATTGCTCACAAAGCTAGGATTCTGTGCTATTAAGAAGTCAAAGTTTTTAGAAGTAAGAATTCTACCTTGGAGTCTCTATAGTTATGTCAGAAGTTCTACCCAACCCTATAGTATATTTATTAACTCCTGGTCAGGTCTCATATTCGTTGTATGTAGTTTTTTGGTCAAATTAATTTTAAAAAAATGGAGTAGAGTCATCAACAACTGCTTTTTAATTTCCAGCATTTCTTTAAATTCTTTTGAGACTGTACTGTTGTATTCCTGTCCTTTCTTCCCATCCCTAACCAATTACCATAAAAAATTCCTAGTCCATACCACCTATATGAAGCTCATTATAAGTATAAGTGAAATAGTATTTAAACACCTAATGTCTTTACATGACCAAGCTATGCAAATAAAAACAAAGTTATAGCCACTTGATGTTCCCTTTCCCTTTTGCAAAAGGCTGCTTAGAGATACATCTGTTAAAACAGGCTACACTTTTTTCCTGTTTTTTTTTCTATTAAATAATCATATCTTTGTATAATTTAGATGGTAAATGATGAAATATTTTTTTCTTTTCTTTGTAAAAATATATTTATAGAACTACAGAAATAATACAAGAAGCCTCTATCAATAATAATTTTTTCTAATACTAACTTTTTAGTCTAAATGATTTCTCCTCAATTACATAGCATCAATCTGTTGCAAAAACCTGTTGCTTTGAAGAGTTGGTGAAAGCATAACAAATTTTCAGGATGGCTTAAAAGTTTACTAAGGAATAAATGAGGATAAGGCAAGTTGAACTGACTTTAAATAAAAATATAGTAGAAATTGGGCAGGGAGTTAAGCTGCAGGGATGAATGGGAGTGTGTGAGTCTTTAGAGACTGATGAAGCCAGCCTTTGTACCTCCTTTGGTCTCAGAACTATTCTTCCTGACAGCAAGAGATTTGCTATTAAAAGCATTTCACTCTTCTCAGTACTTTTCATTTACAAAGCATTAAAGATTTTCTATGACCTTATCAAGTCTCCACTTGCTCACATTCACCTCTGCTCTAAAAAGTACCAACAAGAGTTTTCTCTTTAATTCCCCAATATAATTAAGTTAAGCTTGAAGCAACTCTTCTCTTCTGTGATTAGTTTGAAGTTTGCTGTTTCTGACCTTGGTGCCTGAGAGCCAAGGAATCTGTATTTTCCAACTGTGTCACCTAGTCTAATAAAGTAAACCAAGAATCCCCATCAAGCCTTGTCCCCTGGGCCAAAACTCTCATCCGATTCAAAGTGATTTATAAATACACGTTATTTCTGAAAGTGGATGCTTTGAAACCAGTAGATTAATGATCTGGAAGAGCAACCCTGCCACATTATCATGGAAACACAGGCACATCCAGATCCCAGTGAACTACATTAGGAACATGTAAACAACAGCAAAAGGCAGGAAGGTTCCTGCATAATAAAGCAGTTTTCTATATAAGTAAGTACATTCAAAGGAGGTAAGAGAAGGAATACCTCAAACACAAAGCCTTCCTCTCAGATGTCCATTTTTTTCCTCTCTTTGTTCACATATACTCAAGCACAGAACCTACTGATGTTAGAGGAGATCAGAAATTATCAGCCGGTCCCTGCCACTCCTTTTAGCACGTAAACCTGATGGAGTTTAAGATAGACACAAAGAAGGCTTAAGATAGAAAAGCAGCCTTGGGCTGCCTCCTGTTCTCTGATCCTTGGTGTCTTGTGGTCAAGAATATTCATTAGAAGACAAACTGATTAATGGCATACAACCCATCCATGCCTCCCTGTCAAATATTGAAAAGGCAGCCCATCGATTTGTACAGGTCACTGATCAACTGTTTGAGCACTGCAACGTCACACCAAGGAGGGCAAGCACAAACACTGACAAATGAGACACATATTCTGCCAAGTTTGTAGAAAAAGGGAGTAACAACATTTTTCTATTTTCTAGTTATCCAATAGCTTTGTCTTCCTGTGTTTGAACTTACTGCTAGCAAGTACAAATGCCAACACAATTGACATATGTCCTTTTTACTCTCATATTTGGACATTTGTTTCAAATATGTAGAAATAAGATGAAAAATGGTGTTTACTGTTTGGAAATTCTCTGTGCACATGAAATGCCATATGACTATTTCTATAGGTTTTTTACCTGCCCTAAGGTCAATGATTAAAATACCTGCTCCAAAACTTCCACAAAGTCCATTACTGTCCCCATCCCAAGCATCACAAAAACACAATCTATGAAAATCCGCAGGGAATGGTGTGGCACATCTTGAACGAAGCAGAAAAATCTTTGGTTTTTATTAAGGAAATTAAAGAAAGGAAAATATTTTAATTTGCTGCATGTATGCTAGCTGTCTTTTGATATGAAAATCTTCAAATCTGGGGAGAGGTAAACAAGGTCTTTTCATACAAACCCTTATGCTTTTTAATTTCCAGTGGAACGACTGACGTTCAGTGTTCAGCACAGATGCCCAGGGGCTGACACTGGGGGGCTGCTGGGCAGCTTCTGTGAGGGGCAGCCGTGGCTGTCCTGTGGTGGACACAGCCAGGTCCAGCTGACCCACAACAGGGCTCAGCTGAGTCCCACAGCCATGATGGTGGTACCTCAGGGACACCCTGGGTGAGGGAGGGCAGAACCTGCCCAGTGGTGAGGGGAAAATTGTGAGAAATAGCCCTGAGGAGGCAGAGGTGGTGCTCCAGGTGTCCCAGCAGAGATACCCTGCAGCCCTTGGAAAGACCATGGTGGAGCAGATATCCCTGTATCCACTCTGCAGCCTGTAGAAAACCCCACACTGCAGCAGGTGGGTGTTCCCTGAAGGAAGCTGCAGGCCATGAAGGGCACACTCAGGAGCACTTCATCCTGAAAGAGTGCAGCCCAACAGACCAAACCACACTGGAACAGGGGAAAAATGTGAGGAGGAGGGAACTGCAGAGAGAAGCTGTTACAAACTGACCACAGCCCCCCTTCCTCTATGCTGCTTGGATAGGCTGGATGTTAGAAAAACATTCTTCACCCAGAGGGTGATCAAGCACTGCAACAGTCTTCGCAGGGAAGTGATCATGGTACCAATCCTGCCAGAGTTCAAGAAGTGTTTGGACAATGCTCTCAGGCACATGGTGTGACTCCTGGGACTGTCATGTGCAGGGCCAGGAGCTGGACTCAATGTTCCTTGTGGGTCCCTTCCAACTCAGGTTATTCTGTGAAGGTTTATCCAGCTACATCTGTATTTCACAGGGGTGATTACTGTAAGGACACCAAAAATGACAAACAAAAAGGACAAAAATATGTAAATAATAATTAAAAAAATGCAGGGCATAGGAATGAAAGGCCTACTAACTAGCCTTTGTATTTGGGGTAAATTTTCTTGAGATGCTTCAGCCCGCTTGGCTACTTCTCTTCAAGCTTTCAACAGCTTCCATGGAGAATTAAGTCTCAGTCCCTTAAAAAACCTAACAAAACAATACGAACATAAAACCCCCAAAAATAAAACAAAAACACAGGAGTTTCTTTTTAGCTGGATCAGATCCCATATGTGGCTGAAGATGTGCCCATACAGTAATACCAAGTGTGGTATTGAGTAAGAACACAGTTTGTGGACAACAGTGGAAAGAAAGAAATGCTGGATCATTTCCTCCCGTGGATCATTCCACCTTTGAAGAGATCCTGGCTGCCTGTGAGATCACATCCCCCCAAAAATGCCGAGGTGCAAAGGAACACAAACTTGTGGAACTGTGTGTGTAGCTCCCAGGCAGAACGGTTCAAGTCTGTCATCTGAATTCAATGTACAATATCTGGGGAGAGCTAAACTCACAATAATATTTACAACAGCCAGTAGCAAGAATGGAGTGTATTTTAAGTAAGCAATATGAAATCCTGAAGAATTCACCTTCATCCCTGGACACAATCAGAACCCGACTGGACATGGCCCTGAACAACCTGCTCTGGCTGACCCTGCTCTGAGCAGGAGGTTGGACCAGGCAATCCTAAAGATGCCTTCCTGCCTTGACTAATGCATGACAGCCAGTGGAACCCACACAACCAAGGCACTTTTAGGAAGCTGTACAAAAGCAGCATTCCACAACCGTAGAGGTTTGGGGGTTTTCCTATCACTTTCACTTTTAAAAATTCCTTCTGCCTGGTGAAAAATGAATGCTTTTAGAGAAGTCCTCAGGAATTATATATTTTGTTTCCTAACAGGTAAATGTACCACTCTATTTCTAGTAGTAACATTTTAACTTTATTTTAAATTCTGGTACAACATATTAACTGACAGATTAAGAATAAAAAAACCCACTAAAGCTATTTACATCCTAACAGATATCAAACAAACAAACAAAAAAAGTCCCCAACTTAATGGGTTTTCAAATAAGACTTGAAACTTTCTGGCTATGAATTCTTTCTCAGAAATGTGCAACAATTTACTGCCTTCATGAAACTTTTCAGTACGACTTCAATCTCAAAAGAATGTTATTTTATATTCAGTACTTTTTCTGACAGTCCTTTAAATTACTCTTTCTTTGACTTACAGAGCTATCAGTCACTGTTTAAAAGTCACCAATAAACTAAATCGACTGCCCTGAAAGAAATCCATCAATCATATTGACTAGTACCAAGAAAGGCCAACACACCATGTTAATTGTGTGCAAAATTAACAGGAATTTGCAAGTGATTTTCTCCAGCAGAATCTCTCCTATGCTTTGCATGTGTTGAATTACTAAGTATTCTTACACAGAAGTAGCTCAGGAAATCACTTCGTATTACCAAAACACAGGAAAACCAGTCAGAGATGAAGAAATCTTTCTTCTAAAATGTTGAGTGCATCAATTAATAGCTTCCATACTTCTCTGAGGTTTTAGGGCAGGGCTACTTGCAGTGTGTGTGCACCTTCCAAGATCCGAACAGCTGCTGCAGTCTCAGATGTGAGGCTCACAGAAAGCCTTGGCCAACTGAGTTTCAGTGTTCAAAACACAAGTAGTAGTAGTACAACATACCCAAACAAGGACAAGGTGTTCAAATTCACTGAATAAACCCCACGTCCCCACCCACCCCCACTATTTCTGTATTTCTAAATTCCAGAAATGTCCACTTTGGTGATCACACGATTCCTTTTGGAGAAGGTGTAATTCCTTATGAACAGCATTAAAATTGTACACACAGCTGTATCCATTTTCATCTGAAAAGCCTTTGTTCTTAGTTTCAACCCTCTACTTTTTTCCACATTATAACTTGGGGGGATATTCTCATATTGATGAGTTCAATGTTTCTTCTATAACTCACTGTGCAGGAGAAGATAATTATCCCCTAAGTAAGGTCTGACACCTTTCTTCCCCCCCTCCCTTTTTTTTAAAGAGTGGGTAGATGAAAGCATGCTTTTTGAATTTTATATTGTATGTAAAATAATCATACTCCTTTCCCATTTGATCTATATAATCTTTATCTAGCATCAGTCACATAAGCTTAAAAAACAACAGGGGCAGATCACATGAAAGCATTCTGGAGGGGCAGATGTGGAGATTAACAACTATGAGAAGGATACATTTTCACTGGCCTTCCAGACAGATCATAATATCTTTTAAGACAGATTTTTAATCCTGCAAGTAACAGACTGATGACCTGAAACATTCTCCAAGTGTAATATTTTGTATGACACCTACACATGTTGGGGGGAGCTGAAATCCAAAAACATACAAAATCAAGTGTGAGTTTTGGACTGTTTGGGCTTTTGTTTGTTTTAGAAGCAGCCTGTCAGCACTTCATGGCCTATTAAGAGTCATTTTGCATTCTAAAGTTCAAATTCTATTTCTTCCAGGAGACTTTTCACGAGAATAAGAAGGCCAGACTGTGGGTCACACAATTCACACTGCATGTCTGTGTTGGCATAAAAAAGGCTATAAAATTCAGGGCCATTGCAGTCAAGACTTACTGTAAGTGGCAGTTCACCTACTCCTTCAGTGTCTCCTGATTATCCCTCATTTTCTCCCAGACATAAGCACTTGTGCCTCTCTCACACTTACTGTGGTACTGACCTGACTTGGCATCACACTGATGTGGCTCACCACTAGCTCCCTCCCCCATTTATTACTTTTCTATTTCCCTCTGAACTGCACTGGGGTCAACCAAGCATCAGGTGGATCAACTACACCCTTGTTGCCCAGTTACATCCTAATTTAACTGCTTTCAGTGCTTGAGAATCAGCAAATGGAATCTACCAGTAACAGAAGGCTGCATGCTACTCAGCTCTCTAGAGAACGTTGCTGGGTGCAGACATGGAATCATTTGGGTTGACTTTTAAAGGTTATCTAGTTCCAACCCACCTGCAGTGATCAGGGACATCTTCAAAGAGACCATGATGCTCAGCTGGAGTCCACCTTCATCATGACTCTTAGGCAGAAGAATGAATTTTACAGACTGCTCTCCCGGAAGGGAGTTGCCAGGTGTGCTGTAGTCCTTTAGAGTCAGAGGAAATAGGTCATGGCCAGAAAAGCGAAGTTCCAGGAGAAGGTGACTATGCTCTGAAGTTCCTTTTAAACTAACTTTCAGAAAAAGAAAACTAATTTAAACAATTCAAAACACTGAAATTTAGCCTGAAAGGAGGCCTCAACACCTAGAAATTGTGATGATAAAGCTGATCCATCTTGCATTCTACTAGCTCAGCTTGTCTGAACCCAAAAGAGTGAAGTTCTGCATCCCCCCATAGTAAGAGGCATTGATTATTATGAAAAGATTCAATCATTTACCCAGTGCCAGGAATTTATCAGAGAACAAGGGAGACAAAAGAAACAATCCTTAATAGTGAAAGGCGAGAGAAGAAGTGGGTTTGGAAAAATTACAACAGCCTTTGCAAGACCAAACTGAAGGCACAGCCTATTCAAGAATCCAACTAAAATCAAACACATCCTGGAGGTCTTAAATCTAGGCACTATATTTGTTATAAATTGGTAAAAAGTGAGCCTCCTGAGAAGCAACTCTGCTACTCTCCCAGGTAATTTGATCATTTTTCCTCTACAAAGTTACACCACTTGCAAAGATCACTCTGGTACTGGCTCTCCTGGGGAGCTGAGTGCGAACAGCTGAATGCAGTGATAATATCAAAATATTGATCTGTTGGTCTAAACAAGCTCACCAGCCATCAATACCTTTTGTGAAGTAGTTTCACCAGCAGAAATTCTTCCTGATAGCTCCCTTCAAACCTGTTTGCTGAGCAGCAGCAGTGCTGACTGAAAACAGAACCTCTCCTCCCAGAGCCACATGTCCTCGGCCAGGCCAGCGGTGCTGACACCATGAGAACCACACTCAATAGTGGACTCAAGCTCAAAATAATCTGCTTGGGGTTTTTGTGCATGTCTTTTTTCTTCCTGTGGATACATCTTCTTAGTAAGTTACTTAATGCTACAGAACCCTACAGAATGTCTCTAAAATGGTTGAACTAAACCAGATTTTTCTGACAGGAACAAAAAGCTGCTGGTTCAGACTGTCTCCGAGCCCCTACCCACAGCCCTTTTTTAAAGAAAAATGCAACAGTTTGGTCTCATTGCTGTGTTACTAACTATATGTGACTTAAATGCTAACAGCTCAGATAAGTAAACTGAACCTTAATAAAGGATTGAATTAAGTATCCTCTGAAACTTGATGTATATGTATTTTAGCCATAGTACATAAGACTGACAACTTCAGCAACACTGGAGTCTCCTTGAAAATACTGACACCTTCAGTGAAGTACTGGAAATTAAATAAATACAGTATACTACACTGAGACTTTGTCTGCTTTGACCCATATGTGACTGCAGTAGAGCAAGTACAGACTGAAAATAACAAACTACTGTTTTAGGAGCACTAAAGAACAAAAAGATGTTAGGAAAACAGGATGAAGTCCAAAAAGCTGAAATCACAAGAATGAAAAAAAAAATAAAATAATCAAAATGAGTGGATTATGTACACTTTCTAAGGCTAAAACAGCACTGCAGCTCTCAAAATTCTCCTGATTAAATTAGCATTCTCTAGTCACAAAATTAAGAAAAATCCTCCGTTAGCCATTAAGGCACTAAATATGGCTTACTGCAGCCATGGGAAGTGGAGCATCCCTCTCTGCTGGATCAGACTTTAGCATCTGCCACTAAGTGCTGCCATTCTCCATCATCCATGCTGAAGGGGAACCTCCTTCTACAGACATTGTGCTACGGTACATAAACTGCAGGAATCTATGTATCCCAAAGGATCCGCTACAGCAAACGGGGAGCTCAGTCTTGGGGAGCACAAATGCAGGACTTCTTAAATAAGTGAGGCAACCCTTTCAACCTCCTCTTCCATGTAGGAATTCAGTGAAAAATTCACCAGGTTACTTATTGAAGTTTTCCTCCTTTAGGATAACCCCCTCAGGCTTGTTTTTGCAATAGCAAGAAATTTGAGCATGATGAAGGGCAGAGCTGGCTACAGTCAAATGGAATCCACATGCTTGTGCAACATGAAAAGGCAGAATAATAGAAAGAAGTTACTACATGTCATGACTGTAGAGTTTCCAGCCCAACTTCCTCCCATTTTCCTTACTGTCTGTCTCATTCTCATTCACATCACAACTCTCTAAAAAATAAATAAAACCAGCTGGGCTTCTTTCTGTGGCATTATATCCAGGAAAGTATAGCTAAGCCCAGTGTTCAAGTTACACAAATTTAGATCAGCTCAGGATGAGGTCCATAAAACTTCTGAAGTAACTCACCAGTATCATAAAAGCTCAAAACCACTGGCCAAGCCAAAAGGTCTAAAAACACTGGGAAGCAGCTGAAGCTGGCAAAATTATAAGCAATTGAAAACAGACGTGGTAACAGAAAGTGTTAAGAAACTTTAGCTATAGACATTGCTGCCAACTCCTGCTATAAATCAGACAAGTAAAATGGGAGGGAAACCTTCAACAGTCTGTTCAGATCTTTTTAGAATAAGAGCATGTCTGTTTATATACTTTCATACAGTGCTAGAAAAATATGGTAATTCGAATGGAAATACTACATTTTGCCTTACACGAGGAGCATTAAATAGAAGATTTTCAGAATTTACAGAAAAAATACAAAATCAGAGAAATAAAGACTTCCTTTCAGTTTTTCACTGAACACAACTAAGGTTGTGTTAAAGTGTATAAATCTGAAACAAACTTTATTGAAAATGTCAGCAAGGCATGCTCATCTTGGAATATCAGCAACATTCTCAATGAACTTTATTCCAGTCATCAAGCCTACTTCCTCAACAGTGGGAGAATATTTTGTATGGACCTAAGGAATACTTTGTGAGTACCACAGGGGTAGGAGTGAGGTGAATAGGCAAGGCACCTCCTAGTTTTGGTCTTTGTGGCTAACCTTCCTCAGATCGGGTCCAGAATTTTCTTCTTTCCATCTTAAACCCCCAGACAAAACAATACTGCTCGCCTCTTTCAGTGTTTCATATCTGGGTTATATTCACTCTTCACAGAAATGCTGTCACCCCTCACATTACAGAGGAGGAGCAGCAGTGATTTACCCAGCTCCCTTAGCAACTCAACAGACAGACTGACCCGATGGACCAAAATAATCCAAGCAAGAGACCCCCACGCCTCCTCTCTGTGCTGGGCTCTGCCACTCCCCACACCCAAACTGCACCACATCCAAGCCCTGGACACCAGCTCCATTCACAAACCATCCCAGCCTTCACAGGATCACCCTCATATTATTCCTATTGTTGCTGCTCCTACAGCCCACTCTGCTGATAGATTTTTAGGACTTTTGATAATGCCAGTATATAAATCCACTTGGACTGACATTTCAGCAATGACAAGTTTTGCTCCACAGACACCACCCTTGAGTTTTTCCAACAAGCCAGAATCAGGTAAAGAAAAACTGTGATGAGGATTACGAGAGAGTGGAAAGAAAGTGAAAAAAGGAGGGCAGAAGCCTTGCAGTTCACTTCTGCAGTGCACTGGTGATGCACTGATTAAAAATTATATACCAACTTCGTTATTCATGAAAATAAGAAGTATTTCTGAAATCTAATTTACCCTCAGCCAGGAATTCTGTTACTAAGGCCATTATTGAAAACATAAAAAGAAAGTGGCTGTAGAAAAACATATGCAGTTAAGTTTTTATGAACTGTTTTACTCATTTTCATTAATGACTTAACAGCAATATTTATTCTTCCCCAGATGGACTGATAATAAAATGTACTATTAGTTTTAAATAATTCCAGATTATCCTAAACATTGTTTCTGTAAAAGCTAAAGTAAATCTGTTACTTATCTTGACAGGAGATTTAAGTCAACTAAGCCTTTCATTAATTTTTCAAATTCTTATCTTATTTCTCCTGAACTATATCTCTGTTTGATTGGGTGGCTAAATGCAAAGTAAAGCTATGCAGTCTTCCCATTGATTTCAGCCAGCTTATCTGACACACCTGGTACTTGCAAAGTTTCTTGCATGCATTTTTAAGAATCCAGTATTTCTTGCTCTAGAACTACCAGAAATACAAAACACTTGAGCAACTCTTGTTTACTGTAGTATGGAGCCAGGACAATAAATAAATGATGATTCAATGCTTCTTGGACATGTTTGAGTTTCTGTTGGATGAATTTCAGTAGGATTTCAAGAATACATTGACCTACAGAGACTAATTTTGGGTTTATTCAACTAGCACAAGTAAAAAAATTCTGTTACATGAAACATATTATTATAGGGGACAGTTTCACTTTGATTTAATCACAAATAAAGAATTTTTTTTTTTAAATTTAGACCAGAAAAGCCTAAAATAAATCTCATTCACTTTGAAATAAATGAGGTAAACTGCAGTATAAATCTTTTATCCAGAAGACTAGTTAAAAAATTTAACATCTATATTAGAATACATGGGGTTATCTAGAATAGGTATAGTTAGCAATGAAGTTTGAGATAAAATTACAGTAAGAACAGCAGAAACACTGCAGGAAGTGCACAGTAATTTTATATCCAAACACAGTTTAAGAGTCAGGGTGGAATAACTTCCCATGCTTCGATTCACTGTAAAAATGTGAAGTCAGGTATTCAGAAGTGAGAGTAAAAGGGTTTGGAATGTGGAGGCTTTTTTTCCTCCAGTGATGAAACATTTGGGGTAGGAAAGCAACAATGAAATAATGAACTGTATTGTTTTCTTTAATTTTGAGCTTGGCAATGCCTTTCAGAAGCAGGAAAGGAGAACCACTGGACCAGCATGTATTTAAACAATCAACTGCATCAAGGTCAGCATGTTCGGTGTTTGCCAGGACTGAAAGGAATTCAGATACTAAATAACACCACTTTCCTTCCTAAATTATACTCCCCAGCCACAGTGGTGGGCAAACGCAAGGCAAGGTATTATTAAACAAGAACAAATATATAATAAGTTATTAATATACCATTTATTACTGATTAGAGGGGCAGTTGGTTCTGACCTAGTGGTGATATACATGTAGTTTTAGACATCTATCCTGTGGTTTTAGATACTCATGCCTACTTCATATCACCCTTATAAACCCTGACCCAGCTCTGCATACCCCTCACCTGGTTCATTCACCCTCTCCTCCTGGTAGAAGGAGGCAGCTGCAGGGCAACACCAGCACCAAACATTGTGAATCAGCTCGGCCCATCTTGGCCCCTGGAACTGGGTGGACAGAGCCTGGTTTGGCCAAACTCAGCACGAAGGGCAGGTTCACACCAGGGGAACAAAGGGACACCAGGTACTGTGGTCCTGCACTGCACCAGTGAAGAGCTGGGGGGTGGACACATCCCATTGTGAGTAAACCTGACATAGGAAGTGTAGTACAGAAGTACCCAAACAGCTCTGCAAGACACAGCTCATGGCTGGTTTAATAAGTTTCCCTATCAGTACTTTCCTGGGAAAACTAAGCTTCTAGCCAGCACTGCATACATAGCACATGCCATAGTAATAGAAAATCCTGAATAATACAACAGACAAAAAAAAAGTGACCTTAAATGGCAGAAAATTTTCTCTTGAAAAAGAAAAACAACAAACCTGCAAGCTAGAAATATTTTCAGAACTTAGGAAAGAGTGGAATGTAAAGGTAATGAATAGAAAAAAAAGTGGTCAAACTATGCACACTTTTTTTAAATTAGAATTTTTTACTTTCTTGTACTAACCAGCTGCTCATACGTCTCTAGGATGTGTTATTAAACGTGCTTTTGACTTGGTTAAATATCTTTCTTCTGTGCTAGAATGATTAGCCTAATGGAATCACATTATATTTATTATTTACAGAGCACATGGGAACAGCTTAGCAAAAAGTTCAGGTTGAACAAAGCTCAAAAGATGACTATTTTTGGCACTTGTCTTGTTTGCAGAAGAAACACTATCTAAGGAAGTGCAGTTAATGAAAGAAGTCTGTTTAATCAGCATAAAATAAACAGCTAAACGCAGGTTGCACAGGGAGAAGCAATAAAAGAACAAGTGACTCGCTACGGTATTGTTTTCTTTTCAAGTTCTGCTCACAACAGAAGGTTTCAACAACTGTACTTAAATGCCTCAGTTTCAGCCCTGAATTCCATAAGGAAGGAAAAAAAAAAAGCTTTCAGTCCTTTGTACTACAGTGCTCACAAGCCACCCTGGATCTTTTGTAAGCATTATGGCATGTTCATCAAGTAAAAGGTAGAAGCACAAAAATCGATAAAAAAGAACACAATTTGGACTCCAGATGCAAGTATAAACACTAAAGGGGCAAAAAGACTGAATTTTAACTGGAAACCTACGTTCACTGAAGAAATAAGCTTCTCTTAACGCTACCTATGTAGACTCAAGAGTACACACTGAATTTAGGAACGTGCTGTCCTCCTGGAAAGCTTTGCATGATCAGATCCTTTTGCCTCAGTGAGAAGTACAAAATGAAACCCCAGCTTTTCTTCCAAGAGTAAACAGTTATGCTGCTATTTTGATCTTAAGCTGCTACTAGAGCCAGACACAAACAATAAGGTTTTTTGCAATAATAAGTACAAAAAACCAAACTACCACCAAGCCCCTGACTCTTTTCCCTTTCAGCACCCTTTCTTTTTAGAAGAGATTAAAATAATCTGACATTTTACAAAGTCACCAGAAACAGAGAAGTGTGAAATTCCAGTTTTAAACAAAATTTTCTTTTGTAAATTGATTTATTAAGTTAACAAGGTTTCAAATACAACTCGTCTTAGGAAATGAGATTAAATCGTATTTCCATTACTAAAAGAAGTGTGCACCATAAAAAAACCACTTCCTTCATCTGCTGAGCTCTCTCTGGGGGCATCACACAGGAGTCAGCAGAGTCAGCTGGAGTATCCAACTGAGCTATAACAATCTGGTGTACACGAGTTAGTTCTCTTATTGCTGTAATCATGTAACAATCTCAAAAGCACCTGGTTCTGTGATCTGGAACAGCAGTTTTATACTAGAAACTGTATGTGTCTAGAGTGTGTCATCATACTGGAAGACACGCACTTCTGCAGCATATTTTGTTTTTCAACTGTAGTTTAAGATTTTAAATTGGTTTAACTGGCAAGATGTCAGATAGGTCTGTAGAAAACATAGGTAAAACTTTCAATGTAAAAACTGTCCAGCAAGGTTTTGAGTAAGAAGTAGGTCCAAGGATGAAGAATGTGCTTGTCTTCAAAAGAGATGAATAAAAGGAGTCATAAATCATACAACAACACAACGAAAAACAGTACAGGTAAGTCCCCAAACTTTCCAGTTCACTGTACCTCACAACGCAGGAACAGGAGAACAGTCAAAGTGCTTAAGAAGTGCTTAAGCTGAGAGCAGCTGAAAGAGAACTTATTCACCACACAGAGACCACGAGAATCACTGCCAACACTGAGAATGCACTTAGGAGACTCGGAAATACAGTTTTCATCTTTTCCTTAATGGTTTGTTAAGACAACTGCATCCACTGCTAATGGTGTGTGATGCTGCAGATGATTCTTTTCCCGAGGTCCAGCTTGAAATTGTTTATACTTTCACTATTCAGGCAAAACCTTGTTATGCCAGATACAGCTGCATAACAAAAGCTTTTCCAGTTCATAATAACCTGAGAGAGTATCAATATGATTCTACATCCTGGAATTTAAGATTTCTGAATTTTTTTTTTCAGTTTATATCCTTAACAAAAACAACAACAACAACAAACATCCAACAAAAAAATCCCTACGATTTTCCCTCAAATCACTCGTAACACTGGGATGAATCCGGTTACCAGTGATTAACATGCTCTCTAAAAAAGAACAAGAATGGGACAAAGAAAGGTTCATTCTTTAAAGCTGAATGTCTAGAAACATTTATTCCTTTTATTCCAAAACAAATGTTCTGCAAGCAAGAATGAAATGAAATTAAATTAATAATAGTCTATTCATATAATGTGTAACTAGGCTGAAGAGCCTGTAATGTAGGAAAAAGGTAAATTCCCAACATCCATTAACGCAGAACAGAAGAAATGAGAAAACTGTGATGTTAAAAGAATCACTGCTTCAAAGCACGTACGTTCTCTGAGGAAGCTGGTGAGGGCAATACGTGATGACTTTTTGCAAGCAACTAAATCCAGGAGAAATAAAACTGACTATGATTGTAGTACTTTGTATTGACTGAACAGCCGAGGCACTCGGGGAACCTGGGAGTGGGGCTGTAACACGCACAGAAATGCAGCCGTTCATAGAGCAGTTGCTGTGATGTGTAACATCTGAGAAACAGCTCTGAATTTTAAGTAGAACTTGAAATAAAGCTGTGTCACAGATAAACTACTCTCAATGGTTCAAAATAACCACAATACCTGCTTTATCACAGGGCACAGCACTGTAGTGGCACGTTGATACAGTTCCACAATGTCCTTTTTTCTTTTTTTTATTAGGAGATGGGTTTCTAATTACCATCTGGGATCTTTGATTTAGACGTATTTTTATGTGCTAAGCTACTACTAAGTTCTTCCCTTTTGGAGGAGGTGATGGGAAAAAGATAGAGGAAGGAAGGAAAAGGAATGGCATTAATTCTGTTAATGTTTTAGGAAAACAGCTTATTCTTGAAGAGAATTCCCATGGGGACATATATCTTAATTTCAAGATTTTGTTTTAAGAAATGAAGGATTTCACATTTTTGTACTGCATGTTACCCTTTTTTTTTTTTACAGTTAAAAACACATTACCTTACATTTATTTTTGATCATGCTGGTATGTTTACATTTGAAATGTATACACACATCTACATAAGAAAGTTCTGCCAATTTATTTTCACACCAAGAGACATGTGGGAGAAAAAAGGAGGGATATTTTACTTAGCAGTTCTCCACAATTATTTCAAATAGTGTACTAAAGAACATTTTTGTGATATTCTGACATCCTAGCAATAGTAGTGGTAATACCATGCCTTTGTCATATTGTGATAAAGAAATAGAAAAATGTGGCATGAATAAAGTAAAATGATATTTCAAAAATCCAGAAAGAGATTTCACTAACATTTTAATTCCTTTCTATCATTTCCTTTTTACTGAAAATATAAGCATCTCTTTAGGTACCGAAAGGAAATTAAAATAGTGACAAACATAGGATTTCTAACAGCTGCAACTACACTTAGTGTTACTAAGTCAACTTTTTAAATTTATGCATATAAAGTTGTATATTTAAAGGCTTGCCAAAATTCTACCTGACTGCCCTGCTTTAGAAATAAAACTGACACGTAGCAATTCATCTTATCAATTCAGTAACTGATGACATCAGAAATTATAAGTAGCTCAGTATCTAAATGGGGGACTAATGCAGACCAATTTAGTTGACACGTCCTTGAAAGAGAATCTGAAAGTTGTCCCTGCTTCTGCATTTGTGTGCTGAAAAGCAGTCCAAGGAGCTACAAGAAGTCCTCCTCCACACCAGTGGTTTGCCTTCCAGCTTAGAAAAAAAAGCCCATGGGAAGGAAGTCTGCTTCCAACATTGGCTTGTATCTTATGCTGCTAATACCAGAATACAAGAACTGTGACAAGTCTTAAAATCAAGGACCTGGACATCAAACCATTAGTTTGCCAGTTAACCTGAAACCAGCCTGGACAGCCAAGATGTGTTACAGTAGAAGAAAGTAAGCCATTTATTAATTATACTCTAAACATCAACTATGAGAAGCTTTACAGAAGAACACATGAATGCAAGGGGTTTGGTCTAGATGACATTTAAAAGATCCCTTTCAACTCAAACTATTCTATAAATCTATAAATAAAGGAAACAACCCTTACAAACTACTTGCACTTTAGTTAATTCCCAAGAAGCTTCATTCCTGCTTTATCCAACCATCCATCTACATTAACTGATGCTCAAAGACTCACAGCTGGGATCCAGGCTGCCCAACCTCCATCTGAAGTTCTTCCATTCAACCATATCTTTGCTACTTAAACTTTAATGTTCAAGGCTTGCCCAGGATGGTCCTCAGACACAGACCTCTGACCCACAAACATTTCACAGTTCATAATCAGATTAATTCTACCACTTCTCAAACAAAACTATGAACTGCCTTGCCCTAATTTGAGATATAAGTGTGCCCATTGGAAAGGCAAAGGTGAAACCAATAAACCTGTAAAATATTAGAAGGTGTGGCCTCTTTAAGTTGATATAAGTCTCATATTAAGATATTAATATCATATTGTAGAATCACATGAAGAAAAAATATTCGTAGGCTTCACTCTCAATTCTTTTGGGAGTTAAAAGCACTTGTTAATTAGGGTTAAATAATCTCTTAACCAAACCTGTATTTATACTACTTCCCTGTGATGTTTTGGTTTAGATAGATGCAAAATTTTCTTTCCCTGGAAAAACATCCATACCATGAATTTTATAGACAGATGCAATTTTAGGGAATGTCAGATTTCATTTATATATCTTAATAACTTTTTTTAATTGTGAAAGCTGTTTAAGGAAGAAGCTGTAGAAGGAACAAAAAGATTAAAAAACAACTGTAATTTATAGTGTAGAAGGGTGCTGTAAATGCAAAAAAGACTCACAATTTCATACAGTTTTGCAGAAAGAATAACTTAGGAAAGAAAGTGCTTGGGGAATTTACTAGAAATGAAAGTATCTTTGCCTTGTAGCCATGCTTAATGAAGGTATTAAATTTTTCTCTTCTGAGGTTGTCAACTTACCTTGCTGAGATTCACAAATTCTCCCTAAAGAGACATTTCTGCAGCACGCATTTCAAGAAAATGAGCTGAAAGATGGATATGAAGAGGGTGTCTTATGAACAGAATGTGGGGAGCTGAATAAAATACTAGATTTGGCTGCTACATGGAGTTGTTTTCCTCCCTTGTTTTGTTAAGATACCACTATTGCTCTTGCACAAACTTGAAAGAAAGCACCAGATGAAAGTCAGAGAAGACTGAATATGCCAGTGGGTAAAAAGGAAAAAAAAAAAGGCAACCACAAACAAAATAGAGGATACAGATACAAAAATACCCTGGAAATTAACACGAGAGATAAATGAAGAAAATGGATACAAAAAAAGCAGAAGACTATATAGTAAGAAAAAAAAAATGGTAAGAGGGAGAGAAAATAACTAGATACAACTGGAAAAAATTAAGGCAAAATTTTAAAGATGACAAAAGTGAGTTTGGAACATAAATCACTTGAAGTGATTAGCTTAATATTTAGTTCAATGATTCTCAAAGAGAAAAGGCTTCTAAGTAATTATATCTTCTCAATATGGGACTTGAGCTACTTTGAAAGTTTTATTCAAGGACAGAAATTATCTTGAGGAAAGAGAAGGGATTTTTGGAGAGAATAACAGCTTTAAACAACATGTACAGCTACAGAAAGGTTAAAATGGAAAGAGGAACTAAAAAAAGGATCAAAGAGAAATTAAGATAAGAAAGAGAGAATAAGAGACTTTTTAAGCTTTTACCCAAATGCAGAATGAAGAAAGGAAACAGGAAATGAATACAAATCAGAGACTTTCTTGACAGAACAAAGTTGAGCATTAAAGGCAAATCTGTCATCTCAAACCCATGTGTTTGCACTCAGTTTTGGTACTTTAATTTTTAGACATGACATTGAAATAGAGAATTCTCATTGAATTAATAACTTTGAGCAAAATACATCTCTTAAGTCAGCATGTTACTGGGGCAAAACTGTGTTTTAAATTAACCTAATACATGTGACAGCATGTCATTACATTGCTGCAAAAATCAGTCCAAGAACAGGAGGGTGGTTCAGCTATAGAAACCTCTCCTATTTTCTAGCTGGCAGGCAGGACCAGGTACTACCATTGCCTATTAAAAAAAAAAATAATAAAATTTTATAATTCCATTTCATTCATTAGGAACACAGAATTCAGACAGCCTTAGCCTGCAATGGAGTGGAATAAATGAAATGCTTATTGTCCCCAGTTTTCTTCAGTAGTTTCCTAATCACCAAGATAAATGAAAAAGAAGTGCCAGCCAGAGGAAGACTATTCCTCCCTCTCCTAACTTCAGGGAACCTTTCTAATTTCTCCAAGGACACAGCCCAGGCAAAGAGACTGCCACAAATAACAGGATGTAATTTAACCTCACAGTAAAATTCCTCATCATTGGATGTACCCTTCTCCTACCCTTCCCACTTCTTACTGGGCTGGTCCTATTGCAGGTACGAAAGATCTGGAAAAGGAGCAGTGAAAGGGAAGTGGGAAAAAGGGATAGAGTCCACTTCATGTTTCTTTTCCATCATCCTGCCCTTATCTGCCCAAGTCTCATATGAACTACAGTGTCCAAAGAAACTAGAACTTGTTGTAACTCATAAAACCCTCCCATAGATCTACCTTATATGCCCACTCCAATGCATGTTTCCCATTCCCAACATGCAGCATTTGTGCTGCTTCTGATCCTTGTCCATTATGTGCACCCAGCACCCACTGCAAAGGAGCTGAAGGGCAGCAGCCTAATTCATTACCTTTTGGAAATCATCTTGAGCTCTAAGCAGATAGTCTGAAGTGACCTGTTCTGATGCATATACAACGATCTAAATACAGACATAAATACCCTTTGCTAGTAATATTTTACATTTCCAAGTACTGCAAGAGAAGGATCCATCTCCAAATCTAGGCAGTCAAAGCAAATATAAGAGAAACAGTCACAGAAAAGCAATTGCAGAAATAAAACTTGCTCATCCTTCTATTGACAGCAGAAGTGGGAGATAAACCCTGTGTTTTAAGTGCCAGCAATTAAACTGTTGATTTGGGTCTGTGTCCCCTGCTCAGTTCATTTGGCAGTATTGTATCTTGGCCAAGCTTACAATTTTATTTTGCCTTGACCATGCTTTTGGTAGGTAGTATTTAAACAGCTATCATGGCTCACAGACTGGCTGCAGATCACTGACTGTCTAGCTTTGTAGTCAGTTAGAAGGCTGAAAGCATTTATTTTTAGAAAGCAAAAATTTAAATTGTTCTTTGTTCACAAAATAAGAATCCAAGGATGCCCAAGACATTTTTTAGGTCTAAGCACCAAGCTCATCCAAGATCACGATTTTAAGCAATAGATTTTTTAAATTTTTTTTTCCCTACACTCAATAAAATTTCCAAAGTCACAAAACCCAGTAATGGAAGAGAAGTTATTGCAAGAGGTTGGAAGAGGTTGCAAGAGGTAAGTCTTGAAAGCATTTGCCAAAGTGCATAACTAACACTTCAACATGTCAAGCCAAACAGATGTATGTACCAGTGAAAATATTTCATACCAGTAAATATTTTAAACTAAAATTCAAACTGTCTTAAAAAGAAATAAACAAAAATTTGGTTTTAATTATGATGCTTAGTTCATCTCCACTAAAATGAAGGTTTTAGGTCAGGAACCATGATCAGTGATAGCAGTCTTGATTTTAATTTTTAGTAAAATAGGCTGCAGCCAGAGAATAAAAAAAGGTGGGCAGAGGCAGCCTGAAGAACACACAGATAGGAAAAACCATGATTTGTGGAGGCAATGGCAACTTAACAGCCTCCCAGCTTGGCAAAGACTTCCATGTCTCCTGAAGGTGATGCAGACTCAACAGGCTCTGTAGATCCATGGTACAAAAAAACAATTTATTTGTATGTATGGTGATTAGATAATCCACCACCAGGACATCTGCCATCATGTCAGTCAGGGCTAGGAAATGATGGAGCAGTGTAGGCAAATGTTTTCTGTACAGTGAGGCTCCAGTCCCTTCCCCACCACCTTTTTTTAAAAAAAACAGCTTGTATGATTTTGATAATCATTTCCATCTGTCTTCAAACTGCTTGAAATATCATGTTGCAAATGAAAGCACATCTTGAGTTAGCTCAAGTCCTGCATCTGCAACTACATTTTCCACATATCTGAAACCAGAACCAAAATCTTGATGACAGAATTCATAAAATCTTAGTTTAACCCCGGGAAGATAAAAATACCTTCATTTAATATTCATTGACATCTTAGTCTTGATCAATATTAATTTCTGATGCTAATAAATCTTTACACTCCACCAAGGACATGGAAGTCAATAATTGCTTATTACAGTGAGAAATGAGAACATAATCTTGCATTTTAATTCATTTCACACAGAGCAATTATCAGGCAGCACTAAAGTTTATAAAAGCATCTGTCTCAGGATCCACCAGGTAAAAACAACTTAAAACTTTCTAGACAGCCATGATTTAGATACCATGGAAAATCTGAGTTTTTGCTTAATGAGCCACAAAGCACCACCTCATTTAATATCTCTTAAGTTGCAAGGAGGTTATTTCACATGGACAATCGACACACATATCCCAAAAGTTTCTCACAGAGAAACCATTCTGTACACTTGGACCTCATACCTGAACACCATTCTTAAATTTTTAGGCTAAACACTTCTTTCCAAGACTTCATTCCCTTACATTCACTTGGACACCGGGCATTGAAAGGGAGCTCCTGACTATTCTTAAGGTACTGCCAAAATTCCTGTTGATTTCAACTGGGACAGGGTCTCCCCTTTTGGGAAGTCAAGATGACTGTCAGTAATATGGGGAGAGAAGCCAAAAGGCTCAAATATCCAATAGTTGATAACTATATTTAATTTCCAAAGGATCTAGTTTTGCCTCTAAAAACTAGCTCCACCAGTGTTCACTGGCTGGCACCAGTGAATGAGTCAGATTAGTAGGATGGTGGTGTCATCACAAAAGGTCATGCAGATGAGATGGCAATCCATAGTGACTTGACATATTGATGGTTTGGTTCCTCTAATTCCAGTCCTGAAAGGAATTTCTAAGCCCATATGGAAGGCTATACACAAATCTTACTGCACAATTAACTTTAACTGGCGAGTCCGCATTTTAAGGTAGATTCCATATAAGTTAGTGACTTTTGACTTTGATGATTAAGCTTTTTAATGGGATGCCACACGTTCACGGGGGCAAACAATCAATCAGTGCAATATTCAAACCTCTTCATCAATGACTGCAGCAATTGCTTTTTATCACACAGTCAGCAATCCCCTGCTTTTAGCCATCAGCCACACAAGAGCACCTTTAGTCCACTGCCATTTCTGCATCTTTCACACAACACAGTGTGCCATTTTTATACAGCTAGAAAAGAGGCAGCTATGTGTTTCTAAGTTTTCTTACTTGTCTCTTAGTAGAATCTTTGTCTTACGCTAAAAAAAAAAAAATTGTCACCCAATTTTACTGAAATCTAATCTATACCTATGTTAATTACTCAGCCAACGAGCCTCAAGGGATTATGTGGGAAGCCAGTGGTACATTCTTTATCATCATAAATATTGTATTACTTCAAATGCACTTTGGAAATTCCATTCTCAGCATTTCTTAATGATATTCAGAACTCCAGGACAGAGCAGACTCTTATCATCTGATGTTAGAACAAGTTCTACTGCTTGTATACTATTTTTTAAATTACTTCAATATCAATCTTCCTTTATATTTCAATAATCCAGTAGAAATTCATATTATTAATGCTAGTCAAAGGGTTGCTGAAATTTCCATTTAAATGCTTTTGATTAAAAAAAAGACAACAACAACAACAACAAAAAAAACCAACAAACATTTGCAAAGCTATTACCACAGTAAGAAAAGGTCTGTACATATATTAATTAAAACAAATCCACCAGTTGTGGGGGAAGATTTTATTTCATGCCTGCAAAATAGGTAAACAAGTAAGTGTAATAAATTTTTTATTATTTTTTAATATTTTTTTTCTGGACCTCTAGTCATGATTGCCTTTACCATGTCTCTCGAGTTGACTTGCCACAGCTCCTTCATTTTTAAGGAACATGTTTGCTAGGTTTCTTTACTGAAATGCTTCACTGTAATTGCAGAGTACTATCATTAAAAAAACCCAAAACACCTTCATAGAATGCACACCTGATGTGCATTCCTTTCCCTTATGGCCCTTAGTCTGTAAAGCACAAAAGGAACTGTACTGTAAAGCAAATTGTTCAAGTGCTCTAAAAGTTAAGAGCCATGCAAATCACCCAGCCCCAGGCAGAAGAGGGAAATCACCTGTAAATTGTATTTTTCTGTTTAAACACATTGCTGCTCATTATGAGGATTGGAAACATAAAATCTGAGCTGAGAATGTAATGAAAAAGACACTGTGAGAACGTCACACAGAATTCTACCTGAGTGTCTGGTGATGGACTGCATAGGGAGCACATAAAGAGTGTCATTGAAGGGTCACAAACTTGCTTTTATGCTTTACAGTTTATGTATCTCTCTTTACTACACCTATATAAGTGTTGCTTTGCCTTGCCATAAACCACATTAGAAACTCTGACCCACAGCTGTGGCTTCCTTCTTGATTCTTTGGGGACCGGACAAGGGTTGGGAGTGGAAAGGGACTTTGTCTTCGTGGCTTCCCTTTGACCCCCACAGCACATATGTGTGGTTTCCTCTTGGCTGTACACAGGTCTGATTAGTCCCACTAGTTGAGCTTGTCATATCCCAGAAGCTGTGTGGAAACAGTGGTGAAAGCTGCTTAAAATTCCTGATACCTTCCCTTGCATTTCAGAAACAGTATGGGGAAGAGACGGTGAATGTACGAAGAATGTGGGTTTTTATAGGTTCAGATGGATATGTCCATAACTCCAAACCAGCACAGAACACCACTGCAATCCCAAATTCAACGCTGCACTGGAATGACAGCTTCCAGAAACCCTTAAGGTACTGCCTCTGTCTTAGTTTAAGACAAAGTTCCAAATGGAGTGAGTTCTCAAATATCACTTACTTATCAATTCTTACTCCCCCTAATATTACTCAGGTGTAATTTAAAGAGCATGTTTTAAGTTTAGTCGTCCAATAGGAGATAAAAAACAAAACAATAAGAAAATGAAAATGTAATGATAAATGTAAATCCATTATACAAAAATGTAGATTTTTTCCACATTCCAGAGATAATTTCTGTTCATTACTTTCAGACAGAGCTTTTTAATGGGCTTTGTTTTTTTATAATTGTTTACGATAAAGTAATTATAATTTATTTTCTGTATTTATTTTTAACAACAGCAAGTTCAGAAGCTGATTTTTAAAAAAGCATTTTATTTCTCCAGTTAAACAGAGAAGACTGTTTGCTTTCCCTATACTTTTCAATAGAGGCTCCTTCTTTACAGATTTTGATTAATCAGAACAGAACCACATTCAATATTAGTTAAATGAAGCCTTCCATGACAGAGTTGAGAGATTACAATGTAAAGAGTGGGAAAGTACTTTCTCTTTTTCAAATTAAGCATGAAAGAACGTCTTAAGGAATTTTTCACAACTTACAGGATCACTGACCAACAGACAAAAATGTTCTTGACAGGCTAAGCTTAGCAGTACCCTAAATACAAAACGATTTTTCCCTTTTGGAAGGTTCTTGTTGTGTCCTTCATTTGTCGGGGATGCCATGTTGTATTTCTTCATCTCCAGAAACCCTAAATCTGTTCATCTGGGGACACCATTTCATAAGGACTATCTGCACAGAATGGTTATCAGTTACTTTCATAATCTAGAACAGTTTTTCAGGATTTTCCTCCCAAATTTATTATTTATTCTTTGTCAGACCTGCTTTTCTAAATCAGTGTGATTTTGGTGTGATAGCTATTTTGGCAGGGAAAGCTGCAAATGACCTGGGGGCTATTTGACAGCTCAACTAGGACTGAAATGCCAAAAACTGCAAAGGAAAACCCAAACCTGAGCTACACAGTTGAAAACAGCTGAGAAGTCTTCAAAAACTTGGGAGCTAGAGAGTGGGAAGCATTCATTGTGCTTCAGAGTGCTCCATCCTGCCTTTGTGTTTAATTTATACTTCTCTGAGTTTCTTAGTCTGTTACTTAAAACATGTATTTATCTGTAGGAAGGGGAAGCTTTCTAGTTAAGCTAACTCCCATATCTAGCTTCACCTCTAGCTCCCTTCCTCCCTTCCTGCAAAAGACATCAAACCAGACCCAGTGTGTGCAGTCAGAAATGATCTGTCCATACAGCACTCATAATCCCAGTGCCTGTAAAAACCCAAGAGTTTTCTTTAAGTGAACTTACTCAAGGTCAAAATCCAGTCAGGAGGTTTGACCAAAGGGGCAGCAATTCTGCTGGTTTTGTCTCAAGTCTCCATTTGTGGTGCCTGGTGGCCACACTGCCCTGAGCTAATGGCTATGGTGCTATATCCCTTTGGATTACACTGCTTTGAGTTCATGCCAGGTCTCATGGGCTCCTACCTGCCCAGCCTCCATGGAAAACACAGCTAGGCATTTTTCTGTTATGTGTCTAAGTGTCATCAGCACAAGCAAGTGAGAAGTCTCATGTGTGATGACAGATAACAGTAGCCTTATTCACTGCTAACCTAATGTTAGTTTTTCTAAAATAAAAACCCAAGCAAACCAAAACTCAAACTAACAACAAAAAAAATTAGGCTTCGAATCACTAACATGACATGAATTTGTTGCTGACCCATCATTTGTGTAATGGGTTTATTAGTAAACTACCATAGATTTACATAGTCCTTTGCAATCATGTATTTTTAATACCTTGTAAGAGTTACATAACCACAGTCTGAGCTACTTATCTATGACAGAATTGCTGATTCCACATCCCAAAGCTATCCATAGGTTTACAGCCTCTTTTCTGATTTGTGCTGATGTTGTGCTTTTTATACTTCATACATCTTGCTTTATTATATATTGATTTTTATGCCTATTAACTATATAACTGTTTTCATATTTTTTATTTTCCTTTTTAAGGTGCTTATGTCACATGAATTCATCTGTCATAGTTGGAGGCAGTCTACTTCAATAAATTATGCTTAGCTTCTCATATATGAAAACAGCGGTTTCATACAACGTGCAGGTTGTATGGAACAACCACAGAACTTAAATTATAAGTGCTTGCACACAACTGTAAATAGTTTCAAACTGCATTCTTTTTTATAGCTTAAGTATTCCATTGATATATAATATAATGGAATATATAATATAGTACCCACTATTATAGACTGCACTGCACAGAATGAAAAGTTCAAGTCCTACTCCCCATAGACACCAAGACATCATGGCTTGAATTCTGTCATCAACACCACAAAGAGCATAAGATACATTTTTGAAAATACATATAGAACTTTGGCATTTAAATCACATCAACTTATTGAACGCTAAGCTCTTGAACACTTTAAAAATGTAATTCTATAGGGTTGCCTCAGTCAGGCAGAAATTGAAAGTGAGATGGGATGGAGAATTACAAAACACATAACATTGTGATACTGATTTCCACCCTGAGAGCATTATCAGAGTGCAGTTAAGGTAGGTGATTTTCAGAAGTGAAAGGGACTGTAAGGTAGCATACAAGGAGACAGCAACGAGGACGAGTGAATGACCAGTTCTCACCAACATGCTTTGCAGTAACTCCTCCCCACTGATTCTGAAATCAGCTGGGCCTTCTCCATTGTAATATTTACAGCTTTGAAATTCTGATCCTCAGCATAAGCAATATACACATCTTAAAAAAAATTGGATGTGAAGACCTAGACAAACACTAATGAATGAGGGAACAGAATCATTCCAAACCTAACCAAAATGATTTGTTTCATTGCCTGCTATATAGGAATATTGAGAATTGAGACTATAAAATTATGTTAAATGTCTCCGATCAGATTTGGGGTGAACATATTGCACATTCGTGACGGTTTTCTCTCTCCCCTCTGAGCCTGCACTAAACTGAAAACCTTGAGGAGAAGAATGTATCTTAGTGGTTTGGGTGAGCAGGTCTTTCTCTCTTCCTTTCAGCTGACACACACTCAGCATTTTCCACATCCCTTACAAAGCTGGACTTGGGTCCACTTCTCTCAATGCCAGAAGACAATTCTCACCTCTCGGCAAGGGAAACGAGTGTTCAGGCTCACCACACTCTGACACTTTGACTTCTATCAAGACTCAACTATTCAAGACTCCACTGATCACTAAAGTTTCCCAGGGTACCTACCAATCTAAGATTCACGTCATGAAACTCTTAATTTTATTCTAAATAAATTATCCAGTGTTTCTAGGTTAATAGTAAACCCTCACAAAAAAAAACCCAAAAAAACCAAAAAAACCACCCAAACCAACAAACTATAGACTTTTAAAAATGCTGAATTGCCTGACTAGACATATTTAAACAGTTATTTCTTAATCCTAATTTAAGGAATCACCTAAACTAATGCAGGTTAGGTAACAATTTTGCAGGAAATTAAGCTTGGATAGCTCATGCTCCAGAAGAATACTATCCTTTGAAATCTGTTTTGTACATGAAATTGTACCAAATGATTTCTCCCATCTGAGAATTTTCTTATTACAAGTGGAACCTTCACCAGGGGATATTCCAGCAGTTCTGACCATCTTCAAATGCCTTTGAGGACACTACTCCAAGTTAATGAAAACACAAGGAAGGCAAAAAATCTACTGGTCAGAAAGCTTTCCAGGGAAAGACTGGAACAGCTACGGCTACTTTCTTCTTACTGGGCTAATATAGATAGGGGCTATATTTGACACAAAAATTTGACATGAGGAAATTGAAATCCAGGCCCAGCTATTTTGAAGTTTGATGTCAGGAGAAAGATGCTGAAGGACTGTAAGGAAACAGGACACTTTGTGCAGTTGTGTTTGTACTTTTTTCTTGCACACCTCTTCCCTACCCCCACCACTTCATGGTAGAGACGTTGCTCATTCAGAAACTCTACTTACTGTCAGTCATGGGTGGAAAAAGAACAAGGCTATAGCCTGACTAGAGCATCACTTCCCTGCTACAGCTATTTGAAATCATATATGTACATATAAAAGAAAAAAAACTTTTTTGTTTTTCTTTTGAAGCCTAAAGGATCACCTATATTCTACTGGTACCTCAAGTCTGACTGACCAAAATTTAACATCAAGCCTCCTTTTGCTGGAAATTCATCAGCTTTCTCATTGCCTGTGGTCAGGAGCTCCAACCTTACACTTTGATTTTACCTTAGGAGCTTGGATAGTATAATGCAAATATTTGGACTAAAATCTGTAGTAATTAAATTCCAGATGTGCATTCCACACAGGTATTTTCCACTAATTGAAGATATTCTTTTAATGAACGCACCATTAAGAATTTCAGCTAATAATTCTACTCCAAGTTGTTCAGAAAATAAGACACGTTAGGAGATACAAACAATGACTGCATCTACATCAAAAAACCCTATTTAATGTTTGGTATTTGAAAAGTATCTTAAGCCTCCTGTAAAAAAAAAATTAGCTTAATTCAATAGCATCTATCTACTAATTATGTTGCTAAGATATTAAGGAAAAGAATTTGGTTCTATGGCTCTTAAAAGCTTGACTGTTAAATTCATAATAATATGAGACCTGTCTCATTCAGCAGAGAAAAATGAAGAACAGCAAAAAACAGATCCCTAAAATGAATATGTACGGTTGAGGAGCCTGGTTTACTGTCACTGATTTTTATTCCCCTTTTCGTTTTCAGTAATTGCAGTAAAATAGCTGCTCTTCAGGGACATATTAGGAAAAGAATAGTAATTAAGCTTAGGAAGGTATAATCTGTATAAAAATGAATTAGAACTGAGTCAGTCTAAAACTACCGTGTTACAGATTCAAATGAAAACCTAGCTGTGCGCTGTGAATAGCTTATTCAAAAACACTTCCAGATTTCTAGATGTCAGCTCTGTCACTTTGGACACATTTATTATCGTCCTCAAAACGTGTAACCCTTCAAAGTGAAAAATGACATCACTGAGGAGTCAACACTTTCCCTTCCCTAAGGAGCCATGCCTGGGAATACAAGCACAAATCCTAAAACCAGGAAAATAGAAACTTTCTTTATGCATTAGCCTGCACCGTTCATCAACAGAACCACTTGAATTGCCCACATTATTTTAGCAAAACACATAGTCCACCATCTCAGTGAATCCCAGAAGTAAAGAAAGCAGCATCCCATGGGCTTTTAAAAGCTAATTTTCCATCATAGAATTTTGAATTGAAGCTGTTTTTTAAAAAATAGATACATTCACTGCTGAATAGTTCCTATACTTTGTTTCCAGATAGCGAACAGCAGAAGCAGGACTAACAATCCATCCAAGTTGCTTTTCACATGGTGTGCTTGACAAAAGGCAATGAAACATGTAGCTGGATGTATACCATGGGAATAATCTCACACACTCCAAAGAAATGAAACAAAAATATTTGTGGACTATTAGAATAAACATTATCTACCGAATTTTCATAAAATGGCACAAGCACCAGTGAAAGATACCATCAGGTTCACTGGCCTTCACATTCCTGCGAGGTCAGAACTGGTGTACTTCCAACTTTATATGACGTTGCTTTCCTCTCTCCCAGTCTTTCAACTTCCCTTTTTGATGGGATTAGAAATACACAGCTTGTTCTGTCAAGTCTAAATACTAGATTTATCATTAAAATTATTTTAGTCAATATTTGCACAGAAGAAAATAAAAGAGCTTTAACCAGACCCCTTGGATTTCTTTGCTATAAATTATAAAACCAGAAATTAAATTAAACAGAAAGCAAAATAAAGCATGACCCTCCCTAACCACTAAATCATCTGTGGCAACCTATACAAATGGAGGTATTTTGGAATGTTCCCAAAGCCAGACTGTTGAAGATAGCTTTAAAACAAGATGTGAATTAGCTTGCCATGCTCCACCCTTGACTTAACCCTCAAGGATGTGGTCAAAAATTTCCTAGACAAGCAGGGAGGGAAGCAGGAGCTGTGTCACTGAACATGTAGTACCATTTCTTTCCTAGAATTTTGCAAAGCACTGCCCTCTATACAGAAAATTTAAGAAACATAGCACATGATAAGCTCTACTACACAGAGAGAAGTCTCTTGTGAGATGATAAGATTACTGTTTCTTAATTTTAATTGAAAATTTTATTTTAATTACTATAATGTTACGTTAAATTTCTGAGCACGATGCACAATTTTCAATTCCATTTTCCAAAGATGTGTGAAAAATCCCGTGTTTAAAAATTGATAAACCAGTAAGAAAAAGAGTTGAGAACAGCTTCTTCTTCGAGGATACAGCCCTATGACTTGAAAAATGCATGCCACTGAGTATGAAATTAATGAAAGCAAGGAGGGGTGGTAAAGATTTACTGTCAAACTAGAAATGCTGGTTTTAACTCCTCTAAGAACATTTGCCATAGAATTATCTGAAAACAAGTAGATCTGAAATACTGTGCAGTAACATTCTGGTCTATGGATACACACAGAAACAGAACAACTCCCTGTCATGCTCTTCATGCTGATGGATAGGACACTGGCTTGGTTCCAATCTGACACACATGGACATGCACTACAGCATGTCCTGGAACCAACAGGCAGTTGGTTTCGAATATGCAGGACTAGAGAAGAACTACCATTCCATAGAATGCCAGACAGTAAAAGAGGTTTAAAATATAACATAACACGGACTCCATAAAGTAGTCTTAATATTATTTATTAAATACTTGGCAGTGCATATCAAATGCTGGAGGATATCACAAGTGGTTTACCTACATCGTTTATTTGTAGTGCAATACAAAATGAGTAACATGCCCTGGCTCCTTACTGAATGTTAATATTAAATCATTACACTTGGCAGCTGTTTGGTGTTCCATGTGGTTTTCAGTTTCTTGCTGACAGGTGTCCAAATCACAGAAACTATCCCCACATGTAGTGGCAGCTGGCCACAATGTCATCTCTGAGATACCAGAAGTGAATAAAGAAGGAGTCTGTGTACTGGGATGATCAATACAATCATCAGATAGCTCTCTGTTTCGTTGGAAACCCAAGCAGATTTTAGAAGCACGTATTTTGAAGTATTTCAAGAAAACCAGTCTTTCTAAAAGTCAAATCAGGATGTTGGTTCTGTATGGAAAAAAACACAACCTGATAATAACTTAAAATATTTGGCAAAAAGAATGAAATATAATTTGCAGAGCTCCCCTTTAATTTAGTGAGTTCTCCATAACACAGCTGTGTTCAAGTCAGGTAATCCCATCATTGTAAGAACTCATTATAGTACAAAAATAAACCCTGTCAGTCCTACACAGTTGAGTCCAGACTGCTGTGTACCTTTGGATGTTGTAGTCATTTTTCTGATAAGTGAGAGGAGTTAAAAGGAGAAAGAGGTTTAATTTACAAGGTAGCATTAGGTCAGCTATGTATTGTCATGTTTTCACTTCACCTGCACCAGGCACACAAATCAACAATACTACGTTCAGCTGCCTGTTGAAGCAAGAGCCTATTGCACAAAAACTGCTGATGTGCACTAAAAGATACAATGCAATAACACTTGCAATACCCCATAAAGCAGAAGGTGAGCCCTTGGGGGCTGGTGGAACCTCAGACGTGGTGCTGTCCTTGCAACCAAGTGATCAAACGCCACCACAGTGACAGTGGGACACACAGGACAGACCTTGACTGACAGAAACAGCTCAGTCAAAGAATAGTGGCTGAAGAGCAAATGTTGGACTACTTCACTGAGCAGCCTTTCCTAAATATCAGGTCTGTCCAACATGCTTTTCCAAAGTTTAAAATTGGAAAAGGAAAGCTGAATGCTGAATCTCATGCAGACACTCTTCCATTTTCCCCATTAACTTCCAGGCTTTAAAGGGTTTAGCAAACTGTTAACCATCTTGGTTGCAGTCTCAGTCCCTTAAGAAATTCTAAACCTGATATTGCAGAAAGGCATGGATATTTCATCCTCACACCTGCTAACCCTGGAGGGAAATATCTTTAAAACAATCTTCTGGGAATGCTTAAAAAAAAAAAAAAAAATCCTTAGAGCACATTCCCAAGAAATTTTAGCAATCTTCAAGCAGCACTGTGCCTTTGAAAAGAAAAGGAAGCAAAAACCCCCAGCAAAAAACAGGGCAAGTTAATTCAAAGCATATTTTCAAGTATCAGTTGTGCTCAACTGTAGTAACTTTTGCTTGTAACACAAAGTTGCAGCTGAGCAGTGCCATTATAATGTCCTCTATTAAAAAAAAAAAAAATCACAATGAAGAAATAGCTTAGTTCTTATGTTAAGTGGTTACACGAGAAATAAGTGTTGGGTTTTCTTACACACCAGTCTAATTTTGCTAATAAATGTGTGTATAAGAATTAATGAACTCTGATTATCTGTAGTGCACTCTGAATGCAGATCTCTTTCTGTTTAAAATTACTGTTCAAAACATACAGAAATTTCTACAGCTACAGTTCACAAAATATGTTACACCATTTACCAAGCATTTTGTTTAGAAATTATATGCATTTATTATTCTGAGGAATTTTTTAATTAAAAGGTACCTACATTTATAATCAGCAAAGAGGAATCTGCTAAATATGCTAGGACCCCAAAATTACTTAAGTGGTGCTCAGTTGCTTGCTATTTACAGGCCATTTCTAGTAAGTGAAGAGAGAGGCAGGTCTCCCTTTCTTCCTCAGGAGCTGCTAGGGTAGATGGACAACACATGCAGGAAGCCACTCAGTGGCATTAGCTTCCTTCCCTCAATCCAGTGTCAGCTACAGCTACATCAAGGAGTTGTTCCTCAATATGCTATCAGCAATTTTGCACAGAAATCAGCATTTCTGGTACAAATGCACACCATTCTGTCTGAAAAAAAAAACAACCCAAACCAAAAACCACCACAGTCCCACAGTGTTTGCTGTGTCTGTGCCTTACAAAAAGATAAAATCTACCTACAGAAGACAGAACAAAGCAAGCTTGGATGGGAATTGTTCCTCAATAGTGTAAGTCACGTGCTGACAAGCAATCCAAAACTCTGATTTTGGATCCATATGAAACCAAAGAGAGCAGATGCAGAATCCACTGGTCTGGCAATAAATCTCCCCTGCCCCCCAGCACTGTGGTTTCCTTTATTGAACTCGCTCCCTTAGAAGTTCACAGCTGCCCTCCGAGCCTGACCTTCAACCTTCTGCCTGAGTTGGCGTTGCAAATATATTAACATTTGCACTTTCAGTGCATCTCAGCAGTTCTTCACTTATTTTTTATTTTTTTGAAGTTACTGTTTTCTCTTTCAAGCAGAAACATAGCTGTTGAACATCCATAAATAATCTACCAATTATTTCTGCACCACTCATGAGTATGACAGGAAAACAGGTACTGATACTTGGTATTTTTTTATATCATTGTTCACACTAAATGCAGTGAGAACAGCCTGTTATGTGATTACAGGAAGCCCATTCCTATGGACCACTGAGAACAAGATGTGCAAATGCAATTAGGAATACATAAATAGATCCTTTTCCTAATTTGGTGTGCACATTTTTTAATTTATTTTAATTAATAAAAGAATACCTGGAAAAGGCTGCTGATTCTTCCCCCTGCCCCCACAACAGGGAAAACAAATGCATAGGAACCAAGGGCACACTTTCTATCCTACTTGGCCTTCCTGTTGACACAGATATAGAATTTGAGACAGATCAGTGAATCTTGCAATTACGAGTCCCAAACAGTCCATACTAGTTTCAGACTGTACCTGACCACATCCTGTATCTGATCACATTTCAACCATGAGATTTCTTTTCCAGTAGTGCAAGTCAGGTTTACCTGACAAAGCTGGAGAAGCTCACAGTACTACCTACTGAGGAGAGACTCCTTTTCTTGCTATTACAATATCATCCTTATGCTTTCATAATGGCCATGCTGTTACCTGTTAAATATCATTAGTAACCTTTAAAAGTACTAAAGAAAAAGGCATGAGTAAAAAAATCTATTTTTTGCATAAATTTGTCTGTGGTTCTGTTTATTTAAACTGATTAGCAATATAATCTGGTTCTGCAGTATAAATATTTTCTACCATTCTGAGCATGACACTCTAATTCTGTTTGCAATATAATAATTATCCCTCTCTATCCCAGCATGTGCTTTAAAGCATATTTTTTTCTCCCTGTATGAAAATAACGACTTAAATTTCCACTTTCCATGAATGCATAATTCAAAATTTACTAGACATTTTACAGTAGTTCTCTGTGGCCAGGAGAAGAGATTTAAGTGACAGTATAAGGAAATTAATCTTTAGACCCAACCTGCCATTTTAAAATGTCCCAATATATCTCTATTAGGCCAAAGACAAAAGTCAACAGAAGTGCAGTCTGCTAACCCCCTTATTCCTACATTAATCAAATCTCATCCTCCTTAATTTTCTTTTGGAATAGGAAAAAAGTGAAATAAGAGAGTAGGGGAAAAAAGAAAAAGAGAGATGATTACACAAACATACACTTCAAGGAGATAGACCCTCTGCAGCTACACTGTTGAAAAATATTCAATAAAATAAAATAAGATAATGCTTTCTTTATGTACAAGGAAGATCAGTCATATTAATGAAAGAGCCAAATGGAACCTTCAGGCCTAATGTAGTAAATCTCCAGTAAATTCCAATTAGTCTTGAAGTAATGAGTCTGGAAATGATTTTTTCTCCCTTTAAGTAATACTTACAGAACAAAAATGCTAATAAACTTGGATGCCATCAAGGACCAGGTCATTGGATGGTTATATTAATAATTTATACACACTACATAATTCAAAATACATGTCTTAAAAAAATAAACAAACTACCAACAACAACAAAAGAATCCCAACAACAACAAACCCAGACATTACTAAATCAGAACCATAATGTTGGCCTTCAATAGAGTGGTGCCATTTGATGGCCACTTTCAATGGCAATGCCTTTCACTGACAAATTGCCATAAAATATTCTATATACAAGAACAGAGATCTCACTGATGTAAAAGGGAAGTCTTCAGCAAAACAAAACAAAAAACCTCCACACCAAAACCCAGAAATCAACAGCTACATTATACTAGTGCTTTGTAAAAAGAGTGTATAAACATATCAAAATGATCTCAGACACTGAAGACAGGGTTTTAAAAAAAAAATACTTTGTCTAAAACAAATGTATGCATTACATTGAACTAATACTGAATTTTTGTAAATGTTGTTGATTAAGGATATTTTAAAATGTCAGAATTTGACACCAAATGATGCTTTACATCACAGTAATTAAATGCTGCAGATTTTTGACAAATCTTACCATGAACGCACTTTGCCACATGTGAGCCTAGGATCTGATCCCAGCTGTATTGAAGTGAAACTGGAAGACAGAGATGATTACCACTCTCTTTCACCTCTTCCTTTTCCACTCTCATACATGTAATACTAAGGTAGAGAGGCACTCTAGATTAACCTATATCACAGACAAAATCTTATGAAATTCATAAGAATTGAGATGTCACCCCCAGGTCTGGGCACTGAGTCTTCAATTGAGAAGTTCAACTTAAGACACAGACACCCTTTTTTAACTTACTGTTCTCCACAACCCAGAACACACCCACACAACAAACGAATCACCTCAACAGCTTGGATCAGTAAAATAGGTAATAAAGGACCATCCTTTGGCTTTGCTTTCTTTCCACATACTGGCCAGTAAACCAGAGCTAATGCAAAGAAAAGGCTACCCAGAAAAATCTGCCTCCAAAAGGGACAAAGAAGTCCCTTCCCAAGAGCCCCTGTAGCGTGCTTTTCTCCTTTCTGTCGATTATGCCATAAGAGCAATCACAGGCCAGAACACTAAAGCAGTAGGTGTTTACCTCCTTTGGCTGCCCTAATAACTTATTTTTTAAGATAGTATAGACCAAAAACCACTCATTGCATTCATTTATGTGCTTCTACAGACACATGTAACACTGAAAAGAAAATGGGTATAACTCCTGCTGCTGCTCAGTGCCTCATGTTTTCACTACTGCATACCTCCAAAGACCTGGGCACTCACAGATTGCATTTTTACGCCACTGTGATTTACAGAGTGCAAGAGAGACAATTACATAACTGTTTACTTAAACTCCTAATTTCTTGGAAGCCCTGCACAGTCCTTTTGTTATCATAATCTCTAACGGGCATGTGTAGCATGGATATATCATGGCATGAAACTGGATATAGCTGACTTTGCCTGTCTGACTGGTGACTTACTGAGTCCTGCACGTCTGAACTTCTGGGAAACAGCTGCTGGTCCCACACTGAAATTAGAACATTTGAGCTCGTCTGATTTATGTTAATTCTCGTGGGAACAGTGACATGAAAAATGAACACCACTTGTAAATAAAGTACCAGTTCTCTCAGTGGCAAAAAAAAATATGAAATAATCTATCTCGGTACACACTGATCTATTTACCACCTTGCTACACTGAAACATAGACAGTCTAATGGTGATCATAAAAAATGGAGTCTTGGGTATCCAGCTATTCAAAGGAGGAGGTTATATGTCCCTATCTTGCCATTATCTGAATAATTAGTTTGCAACCGTTATTGAGTTGGTTTTGATTGAAGAAGTAGTATTATGATGTCGTCAGGCACGAGGGAGGTAAATAGAAATGAAGTTTATGTATGAAAAGACAAGGTATAGGAAATCTGTTCAAGTGAGTGTATATTGTCCAAAAACTTGAAGCCATTACAGTTTATCTAGTTCTGATTGCTCAGCCTGACAGGCCAAACATTTGAAATCTGCTTTTTTAACATACTGGACTCTCATGGGAGGCTCCACACAACATTACACTGTCCATGGATCAAAGCTGTACTCATAAGACCAAAGCCAAGGCGGCTGGAAATTACTCCTTGAGGATTTAATAGTTTTTTCCTGTAGCTGAAGAGAATAATCCCTCCAAATATTTAGTGTAGTCACCAAAAAAACCCCAACCAACCAAACAAAAAAAATCGGTATAAATCGGTATAAGCAAAGGAATAACTAGTTGTCTGGGAGACCAGAATGTCACTGGATCATATGTCATCATAGCTGAGATACTGCTAAGTATGCATCTGTAACAACAGTGATGCTTATATTTGATGACCTTTCGTCATTCACGATTTGTTACTTCTGAAGCACCAGCAAAACAATCTCTAGCAAAAAAGTCTATTTTTATTTTTTTTTTTATTTTAATTTCACCTTATGAGCACAGCCAGCCTTTAATTGACTCTGGAGATCCTGCTGCTTAAGTTCCATGAGATAGCAGAGCACAGGCAGGGTTATTTAACAAGAAGTTATTTTTACTTTTAAGGAACTTCTCTTCATGACATTAAGTCTTTTGCTAGGCTTGCTTGGAAAAGGGGGTCAGGGGTGGAGAGAGAAATAGTTTATGGCTTTGCAACTACAGAGAATCAACAGGTAGAACCATTTCCAAGTGCAGAACACTAACAGACTCTTACTAGTCATTTCCTTTTGAATTTTACATGTCAAGGCAAAAATGCCTCCCCTACCCCTGGTTTGCTGTTGTCAAAATTTCATTTTGTTTGTCACCTTCCTGTTTGAAAAAGCCTAAGATATACAAGTGTAGCCTACATTGATACATTTAAGAAAATTGCAGGTTGCTTACTTAAGAAGGAACTCCACAAAAAGTTTTTAATGTCTATAAATTTGAAAGTGACAGATGACAGCTTTATTGTGGTGTATAAATGCTAATATGAAAATGACCACCAAAGTAAAAAAAAAAGGCAGTGATATTTTCATACAAAAAAAAAAAAATACATCTAGAGACTGACTGAATACCTCCACATTCTGCAGCTATTTGGAGGAGACTTTGTTGCAGGCATAGAGTGACCTGAATTTAAATTTTGATATGTTCTGGAATGGTATAATTTGAAAACCTAGTTGACTAATCTGCAACGGCATTAGTGAAATAGCTCTGAAAAGGAAAGGAAAGGAGGAAAGTATGGCTTTTGCCAAAGAAATAAGAAAACCTAGAAATATCAAAGGACTAAAGCAAGGGCAGAAGGAACAAGATACAGCACTTCATAGAGATGTTTTGTTAGTGATTGTCAATCCAATTGTGTCCCTCCTCAACGTGCTAAAGGAGATTAAAGACTTTACTACAGTCTTCAGGGTTTGGGAGGTAAATTAATGGGAAATAGGACTTACTGGAACTGGGAATTGAACTAAAGCAAAATATAAAACAAACAGAGGAAGACTGCTGTCAATAGAAGCTACTAAAAACAATTGAAATTTGGATTTTTAATTTTGCTTAAAATTTTATTTTCAACAACTGCACAGACTGAGGAAAGTGAGAAACAGAATGTATATGCTAGAAGGAAAGCTACACTAAAGAGAAGAAGAATCTATTGTCATTTAAGGTCTTAGTGCCCCAATTTTTCTCAAAAATACAGAGATGGTAAGATGCAACCCAACTACTTATCTCAGGATGTAAACTTCAGGGATTCAATTGGGGTACAGCATTATTTTGAAATATGTAATAACAATTTGTAAACTTACTTTAATATTTACATACTTTCCTTCAGAATTTCCAGTAAAAGAAAGGGTGTGGGATGGACACATCCAACCCACACAAACTAAGTCAGGTTTGTTTCACTAGCCAGATACTACTTTTTATACTTTCCCTGAAATTACATTTCATGCTCCATTAAGTCAGCTTTTCAATCTCTAAAAATTGTATGAAAGGGTTTTGCCTTCAACAGTTTGAAAACTCTAAAGGTATATTCATAAGCCATGAGTACTAATTCTTCTTGTTCATTTTCTTTGCCTGGGTGCATCAATTCAACTACATAAATGTTAAAGTGCCTCACACTTGGCACAGTGCTGTTCCTGGGCACAGACGGCTCCCTTATCCACAGAGAAATTCCTCAGAAACTCAGAATCACAGAATCATGAGACAAATCTCTCCAGAAGTTTCATTCTGAGCTTTTGTGTTAGCACTGATTTCAAGGGAATGCATTTTGTGTTTGGCTGTCACAGGCCACATCATCCCACTGATGAAGCATTCCAGTCAGCAACAAAGGAAGACAAATACTTTATACATGTATTACCTGTTAAGCTAGGAGTTGCCTACTTTTTTTGACAAGTAGTATAACAACTCTCCCTTCAGAAAGTGGCCGGGAAGTACAGCAATTACAGCTTACGCTCAAGGAATCAGGAGTTCAAGTGTTTGCTCACTGACAGTGCAATAGCTACAGATCTGAGGAGACTGGGTTTGTTTTCCTGTGTCCTAGGGCTTTACTTCCTCCAGAGGCAATGTTCAAAAAGCAAGTTTTATGCAACCCATACCGTGATGAACAATACAATTACACTGCAGAATTCAGTCAGTACTTACTCTTCTTGTTTCACAGAACAGAGAGATGAGGGTAACAGTTATTTTTGAGAGCAGAACAATGAGACATTAAAATCTCAAGTCCCTAAGCTGACTTAAACTTCAGAAACAGAAATGTCAAGCTCCATCTATTTAGTGGAGTAATTCATACCATTACATATATACTCATGCAGACAAATGCTGTTGGTGGATGCACTGGGGCAAAGTCTAGCAGAGCATCAACATGTAGTTTTTCTAGCTTTACCTGAACTACTGGAATAGCTAAGCAGAAGAAGAGATTATTGAAATGAAAAGAACAAGAGAAAGCAGGCCTTGTGTGTAGCAGATAATGCCATTCATATTCAGAAACTGGTTACAGATTTCTGGGCTGCAAGGTAACAGAGTTGAAGGTACCTTGGCAAAAATTAAGGTGCTGAACCAACTACAAATTCAGAAAATGGGGGGTAAAAAAAAAAAACAAACAACAAAACACACCACCCCAAAAAATCCCAACAAACATATGTTACCACCCACCAGACATTCAGGTCAAATGAAAGAAATAACCTTAAATATTTCTTCATGTACAACAGGTAAGGGGACATCTTAATCTGCGTAACACTACACAGTGACAGTACAAAGTGCTTCCCTTTCTTTTTCTGCATTTATGTTCTGCAGGACCTATTTCCTGTAACTCTCCTAAAAAATAGAGTTCATAGTGTATGTTTGCTTTTTTTATTAACTATTGAGGGTGAATTATAAAATCAATATACCAATGAAATTATTTAAACAAAATATATCCAAATATTAGTGATTAGAATATTCAAGAACTGTTTAATTATAAACTGGCAGGTATGTGTGCTTTCCATCGTGCTTGCTTTCAGAGATTATTGCTCAAGGTAGTTGAACACTGAACATTTTCTCCTTCAAACTGTGAATAGTTCTCCATCTGTGACAAGGAAAGTCAGTTACTAAGAACATGACTGATTTTTTTAATTATTATTTGTTTACCAATACATCTTGGGACAAGATGTATTGTATTCTTCTAAGTGGTTAAGAACTGAGTGGTCAGAACTGAGAAGATAAATTATTTCTTTCAATTTATTTTCAAACAGTTTATTTTCTTCAGCTTAAATAAGACCCTTCAAGTCTTCAGCATACTTCTTTGCTTTAACAAGCCTGACACACTGTCCTCCTTTCTCTCCTCTCCACTTGGAGAACAGTTGTTTCCCTAAGATGCACCTTTCCCAAGCTCCTGGGAAGTCACTATAGCATCTAATAATGCAACCAACTTTCAGGACCTCACTTTTCCTTCAAGACAGGAACCCCCTATTCCTTTTTTAACTCTTTCATTCCTTATTTTGCAAATCTGCACTTTAGAGCTGACAAGACTTCCAAGAAATTATGATTAGACACACTTTTCCTGTATTTTTCACATCTTAAAAGTGCTTTCTGAAGCAAAAAGAAACAGAAAGATGCATGTCTATAACTAACACATTGATTTTGTCTTGACCCATCATCCTAGTATGGCCACTGTAATTCCTAATGTTTATGATGTAGTTATAATCCAGTGTCTCCCAACAGAACGGTCTCTTGTTTATACTGCATCTCCATAAATAGGGCTACTTGGATACAATGAGAAGCAATCCCAAAATACAAAGAGGGAAAAATAACCCTGGGCTGAAAAACCAAAAATATGATTTTCCCAGTAACCAAGCCCTGATGAATAAACGTCAAGATGGAACACGGAGTATCCATCCATTGTTCTTTTTGCTTCGCAGGACCTTGAGTTTTGACCAAAACCAATACACTTTTCCTAAAGATTAAGAACACTAAACAACTTCCTGCTTGTACATTTAACAAGATTCTAGGTACGGTCTTGTGAGGGAAATTCTAAATAAAGTATACCCTTGACCTGATTCATAGTTTTTATGTGTAGGGCTATTCAGCCATTACTCAGCACCTTTCCCTTTCCAACACACATTACTCCTGCAGCCACTCTGCAACCACAGAGCCAACATCACTCTCTGCAACTCCCTGAGAGGAGGCTGTAGCCAGCTGGGGGTCAGTCCCTTCTCCCAGGCAACCAACAGTAAGACAAGAGGGTTCAGTCTCAAGCTCTGCCAGGGGAGGTTTAGATTAGATATCAGGAGGAAGTTCTTTACAGAGAGGGTGGTCAGGCACTGGAATGGGCTGCCCAGGGAGGTGGTGGATTCTCCGTCCCTGGAGGTGCCACTGGATGTGGCACTTAGTGCCATGGTCTAGTAACTGTAGCAGTAGTGGATCAAGGGTGGGACTTCATGATCTCAGAGATCCTTCCCAACCCATCTTATTCTATGATTCTATTCTATGATCAAATACTGTGCACACTGTGTTGCCTCCAGAGGGATTCTTTTTGGCATGGGTGTATAGGCATCTTCTCAATATGGAGAAGGTGCTCAGGACAAACTGGGGATAGAGTCAGTACTTGAACAGAGTCCTAGTTTAAAAACAAACAAAGAGAAAACAAAAGCCTAAACCCTCCCAAAGCAAAGAGACCAGTGAAGAACCAGTATTCAGAAGTCTGCCATATCAGCTGAGTTCCTTCACACATTTGAGGGTTTTTTCCACCGTAATTCACTGAGGCAAAACAAAGTCCAGTGGAAGGAAAGCAGACGAGAAAATGTTATGTCCTGCCAGCCCACATGAAATATTGATGATAACTCATGTGGAAAAGAATATAATGTTGAAGTTTATCAGCACTTGACACATGATACATTCCAAATAATTAGGAACTACTGTAGATGATAAATAGACCAGACTGTAGTGTCAATAGGAAGAGTGAGTTTCACAGCAGCCTTAATCTGTGTAGGCATAGTCACAAAAATGTGTTATTAATGTGAATTTTCTATTAAAAACAAAAAATGCACACACACACACAAAATATATATATACTTATATATATAAAAATCAATTTTTTTTCTTTCCAACTGAGACATGAAACTTGACTCAAATAGGATGCAAAAAAAAAAAAACCAGAAAGACCTAAGTAACTGCAAATACCTTTACACAGCAATCAAGGTTTCACGGGCTGCAGTTCACAATTAATTAGAATGAATTTTAAGAAAATGTAGAGGATTGGAAACATCTCTTAAAATCTATTCAGCTGGGGAATCAAAGAGTATCTTCTTACCCTCTTCTATCTTTATCTAACCTCTTTCCTAACCTCTTCTGTCTTTCTATAAAGGGTTAGGAAATTATGGCAGTTCCTAGACTGGCTAATAATTTTGGAATGCCAAGTTCTGTAGAAAATATGATTTAAAACTATGTTTTATCTAACTTACTAAATATATACTTTTTATATTGTGCACAAAAATACAGAATATTTTGGAAGTTGCAGACATGCAAAGGAGGAAAGAGCTTCATTTCCATGATTCTGAAGATGAATATTGTCTGAACAAATATGTATTATAAAAATATTAAGGAAAATAAACAGTTATGCAAATCTTTAAGAGGTTGTTTAAATAGTACATGGAAACATCTGCCTGTGTATTTTCCACTGTGCTTTTAAAAAGAATATTGACTTTACAAATAGCTTCCTGTGAAATGTTGGGGTTTTTTACAGATATAAGAGTTCTCAATTAAGAGTCATTCTTTTTCCATCATTTACTATAAAGCACTGCTTCCCATTATTATCTGTTCCCTTCTCCATAGACTCTTGGAATAGATAAATCTCAAAAATCCACCCCATCCATGTATGGTACTTATAATTTTTTGACAGGAGAGGTAAAGAACAAATTCTTTGAGACTTTTTAGAAGAATAAAAGCTACTGACACTGTTTGGCAACAACCAAGCAATAGGCCTGCACTTTTTATTCTAAATAGTGTTATTTACAGTGTTCTTGAGTCATCAGCACAAAGGGTTACCCAAAGGGATAACAACAGTGTCAGGGATCCTTTTCAAACCTGCTGAAAGAAGTTATGCTTTCTTTGAAAAGACTCAGCTTGAAGTCTCTTTACAGTGATTGTTTGTAAAAGAACAAAAAAGAAGGATAGAGCACACACAGAACTGGCACGAAGACCTGGCAGAGCGTTAAGTAGATGGAAGCAAGCATATGTCCTGCAGGTCTGGACAGAACTCCTACTCAGACAGAGATATGGGAAAAGCCACACGCAGCTGCCTGTCGCTGGCCAACCCAGCCTTGCTCGGGCTGCCTTTGCCGGCCTCCTGGAGCTGCTATGGAGCTGGTGAACTGACCACAGAACAGCAAACCAGAGCAAAGAGCTTGTTGGCTAAACCCAAACAGCTGCTGCTTCTAACACAACTTTTTCCTGCTTCCAGCATGCTCCAGCTCCCGCTGCCCGGATGGGTGGGGATGGCCGTGCCGCCGACGAACAGTCAGAACTATAAATAGCTGTGCTTTTGTTGTTTGGCCACTTACTCAATCTCCTCAGCCAAAGAATATTTTGAAATTCAAACCAAACCCTCCAGAAAAATATATGGGATCAATGCAGTTGTGCACAATTCTGAGTTGGGGTTGTTTGCGTTTTGGTTTGATTTTCTTTTACTACCCCCTCCGCCCCAGGCAGCTACGAGTATTGCTAAATCAGCACAAGAGAGATTCAACATAATTATTTGCTGTCTCCCAAGTTGGCTAATCCCTCCTGAGTGAGGGGGCAAGCCTGCTGTGCAGCCCTAGGATGATAGGGAAGTGAGAGCCTTCTGGCAGCAGATCAAAGAGTTACCATGCTAGCTTGAACTGCATAGGAGTCAGAAGCAGACAGAGCTTTCATTAAGGTAGTGAACATTTTTCCTGCTCTGGCGCTTAGCTGGCCATTGAGTCGACTCTGCTGATTACCTGAGGGAGGCACAAGGCAGGAGATAAGTAGGGTATGCACAAAGAAACCACCTTTCTGTCAGTCTGAGAAAAAGCAGCTAGCCAAAGATGGTTTCATTAATTGACATGAAGTTCATATAACTCTGCATTTAGTTGGCTACTACTACAAAATAGAGTCACAGCATTTTGTGTTTCTTTTTAAAGTGTATAACAGGTGTGGGTGCCCAGGGGCTGACATGGGGGGGCTGCTGGGTGGCCTCTGTGAGGAGGGGCTGGGATTGCCCTGTGCTGGACACAGCCTGTTCCAGCCGACCCACCCCAGGGCACTGCTGAGCCCCACAGGCACAATGACAGTGCCCCAGGGAAAGCCTGGATAAGGAAGGAAATGTTCAGAAAGGAAGCCTAGAGCCAGGGGTGAAGGAAAAAGTGTGAGAAACAGACCAAAATTCAGTGAAGGAGATGTTCCATGTTACCCAAGCAGAGATTCAGTGTGGGCTGTGGAGATCCCACACCATTGCAGGGGAAACCTATGAGAGGGAATAAGCATCAGAGAAATCTTTATATGCTGACAGTACCCTCTCTACAACCCCCTGCCTGTTGCTCAGGGTTGAGGGTAGAGAATTTGGGAGCCAAGTTGCGATGCCGAGCCTGGGAAGAACAGGTGGCATGGAGAGAAACTTTTTTAGTTATGTCTTTGATTCTCAACCTCTATTTTCCATTATCAATCCACTCAGTTTATTTTCCACAGCCAGGGCTATTTTGCCTGTGACAGCACCTGGTAAGCCATCCTCCTGTCTGTCCTGACACATGACCTGCCTCATCCAATGTTCTCCCCGTCCCACTCCCGACAGGGAGCGAGTGGTGGGCATTTGGCTGTTGGCCAAGGCTAATCCAACACCACACAAATGTTATGGCCATGTTGCTTTGCAGACTGGAAAGGCCTCACAGAGCTTACACAGGCTTTTCAAATTCGATTTGGGTGAAAAGCAGAATAAGAGAACTCTTTAGGAATGGTTTTGAAAACTGTACTGAAAATCTAGACAAAAAACATGTTGTGGTATTGGAATTCCCTGTAGATTGGGAAAAAATTCAGAGCGATCTCCATCTGTAACACATGGTAAGCAGTGCAGATTTATGCTCAGAATCTCTCTTATTCAGGCATAGATGTGAATGCCACATGCAAAAGCATACTGGATCAAAACAGACCTCTCCACAGTAGTAGCAATTTTCAGTACACTTAGCATCTGTATGAATGACTTCTCAAGGTGCAGTGAGAACTCCTGTTTTCTAACAAAGCTTTTTATTGCAGAGATGGCATTATAAAAAGAAATTAATGAACTCAAATCCATAAATTCTGCACCAGAAAAAAGGGAGATCAGTACTGTGCAAACTTTTCATGACACAATCCATGGTAAGGCACGCTAATTTATAAGACCATATGTCAACTCATACGTAAAACAGAAATCAAGGCACCACAATCTCTAAAATGAAAAGCCACTCCATGGCACTTTGATTGGTCGATAGTGATAGATGAGAGCTAGAAAATATGGCCTCCAAATTTCATATATCATACACTGCAGATTCAAGCATGCACATACTGCACTTCGAAAAACTTTCACAGTATTTTTGCCTCATGATAAAATAATCTAGGAGCCCTTTGCCTTGCTCTATATAAGATAAGGCATGAGAAGCACAGCTAACATCAAACAAACAAATAACTTGTTTCTGGATATTTAGCAAATCTCTATGAATCAAATCCCCCAAAATATTGAAAACTCATATAGGTTTTCTTTGAACCATGAGCAACTGTCACATGCCTTTTTTTTTTTTCTTTAAATGCACAGCTGTCTAATTGAGCATTAACAATCTAATAAGGTACACAACAGGACTTGAAATCCAACTTTTCTTTCAGACCCAGCAGTGCACAGGTTCTGTATCACTCCCAGCTTTTCAATTAGATCATAATTATAACATGCCTCATTTAGAGCTACAGGATCCCTGACCTTGTCAACAGTATTGGACCATAACGTGTCTGTCTTAATTAGATCTGATTAGTTCTGGGCCCAGATTTCATTGTGAATCTCAGCTCCGTTAAAAACTGCTCATCTGTTTGGCAGCTGCGGGTGCTGCTGAGCCTTTTTCATCATCCTGCATGGGTGTGCTTTGCTCCTCCCGACTCTCCTGAGACAGGAGGACTCAATGCAGCACGTTTGCTTGGCCCTCAGAATAAGGCACATTACAGGAAGCAAAGGAAAGAGGTAAAAGAGAAGCCTTAGCTGTTTTATGGACAATTTCACACTGTACCACACTGGTCAGTTGGAATGTAATAAGGCTTAAAATACATAGCAGCAAAGTCATGTATTGGGGGAAAAAAGGAAGAGTTTTGGTTAAAAAAAAAATGAAGAAATTCATGGATGTTGAAAATGAAGACACATGACAATGGGAAAAAAAAAAATCACACATCATCTCTGAGTAGCAGAAGGTACACAAAGAAGTGCTGTGCTGTTTTGGTTGTTTGCTGCTGTTGGGGAGGCTGTTTGGTTGGGTGTTTTGGGTTTCTTTGGTTTGTTTTTTTGTTTGTTTGGGGATTTTTGTTTGGGGTTTTTTGCTTGCTTTGTTTGGTTTTTCTTCCTTTAATATCAAATGTAATAAAAATTACCAGCATTGCAGTTCTGGGGGGGTATTTCTCTACTGCAGTATTTTGAACATATATTAATAACCTTAGAATGTATAAAAACCTTTTGCATATAATGACGTAATCTAATCTTGAGGGTTTTTTGCAAAACACAGTTGATACAAAGAAGAGAAATCGCATCTATTTGAATACCTTTTCCCTCTTCTAAATTGCAATAATTGATTTTTCTTCTGTTTCAAACTTTTGGGGTGATATTAAAAGACCAAAGTGATTTTTTTTCTCTTACTGAGATAACAATTCTAACAGGCATTTCCTCAGAATTAGTTAGGGCTCTATACCAAAAGCCCTATTCCCATTGAAAAATAAAGACATCTCAAAGACTTATTTTACCAAAAAATGCTGCTACAATTATGCTTTTAAAATTTCTTCCATATCCAGATTATAATACTTGGACTACAAATCCCCCTTTCTTAAATCCCCCAATGATTCTCACGTACTGGCTGTAATTGCAGTGAAAAGCTGAAAGTACTCAGCATTATAAACACAGACTTAAAAGCTGTCATTGTATAAATACGGCTGCAAATCCATTGGTTAAAAAAGGCATTTCCAAAAACTTCTACTATTGTCAAAAATATAGAATTTTATTTAAATAAAGAGACAACTCAGGCCTCTCACAGAAGACTTGTCTGTACTATACGTAAGTAGCATAGTTTTTAGACAAGAGTTATAGTTTTTAAACCTTATTCTCTGCAAGTCTCTTGTTCTTATCAAATAAAGAGACAAGTCCTATGTGAAACATTGTTTTAAATGTCTTCTATATCACATCAATAGCAGCTTTCATTTACCCAAATATAGCTAATTTAGTATGAAGCCCCAAGGGGATTATAGAAGTTCAGAGTATCTGAACAATATCACTTGTAGAAGCAAAATTTACTGCTCAAATCTAAGTTTAAGAATGAACAAGCATTTTGGTGAGATTTTTCAGAAGTCAGTGCTAATCAATACCTATCTCCAAGTTAAGAGACAATCAGACCACTTTGGATTTTTTTGAGAAAATACTAGTGCATGATTTATTATCTAGGCCACATGTGTGTGAATTTAACAGTCTATTTTTTCTTCCTAAAGCTACAGACTTGTTGGATTTTCTTTCCTGTTTTGTACAACACTATCTGTGTAAAAAGAATTTAAATAAAGCAAACAACTAGTTTTATTCAAGCCATAATTCCAAGCCTACTATTGTTTCCTCCTGCTTCTCAACTTTAAATAGAGGTTACCTAAAAACTACATTTTATATAAAGTCCTAAAATACAACCAGACTCTTAATACACAAGTTTCATTTAAAAAAAACTACAATAAAAATACTTTTATTAAAAGAAATAACTATGTCTTTAGAAGCTTCAGGTGTACCAGATAAATGGTACCCCTGTTATACTCACTCTATGACATTAGCTCTCTTTTATTCCCCTATATTAAATAATAATAAAAAAACCTTGCCAAAGTTGAGGTGACATGCAATGCTTTGTCATTATGTTCAATTCAGTTATTTTATTATCAAAGGTTGATCAGACATGATTCACCCTTGATAACACAATTCGTTGCAAGCCACTGCCTTCATGGGCCTAAAATTTCTCCTCAGTGATTTCCCTAGAGACTGAAGTGAGGTCTGTAGTTGCCNTTTATGGACAATTTCACACTGTACCACACTGGTCAGTTGGAATGTAATAAGGCTTAAAATACGTAGCAGCAAAGTCATGTATTGGGGGAAAAAAGGAAGAGTTTTGGTTAAAAAAAAAATGAAGAAATTCATGGATGTTGAAAATGAAGACACATGACAATGGGAAAAAAAAAAATCACACATCATCTCTGAGTAGCAGAAGGTACACAAAGAAGTGCTGTGCTGTTTTGGTTGTTTGCTGCTGTTGGGGAGGCTGTTTGGTTGGGTGTTTTGGGTTTCTTTGGTTTGTTTTTTTGTTTGTTTGGGGATTTTTGTTTGGGGTTTTTTGCTTGCTTTGTTTGGTTTTTCTTCCTTTAATATCAAATGTAATAAAAATTACCAGCATTGCAGTTCTGGGGGGGTATTTCTCTACTGCAGTATTTTGAGCATATATTAATAACCTTAGAATGTATAAACACCTTTTGCATATAATGACGTAATCTAATCTTGAGGGTTTTTTGCAAAACACAGTTGATACAAAGAAGAGAAATCGCATCTATTTGAATACCTTTTCCCTCTTCTAAATTGCAATAATTGATTTTTCTTCTGTTTCAAACTTTTGGGGTGATATTAAAAGACCAAAGTGATTTTTTTTCTCTTACTGAGATAACAATTCTAACAGGCATTTCCTCAGAATTAGTTAGGGCTCTATACCAAAAGCCCTATTCCCATTGAAAAATAAAGACATCTCAAAGACTTATTTTACCAAAAAATGCTGCTACAATTATGCTTTTAAAATTTCTTCCATATCCAGATTATAATACTTGGACTACAAATCCCCCTTTCTTAAATCCCCCAATGATTCTCACGTACTGGCTGTAATTGCAGTGAAAAGCTGAAAGTACTCAGCATTATAAACACAGACTTAAAAGCTGTCATTGTATAAATACGGCTGCAAATCCATTGGTTAAAAAAGGCATTTCCAAAAACTTCTACTATTGTCAAAAATATAGAATTTTATTTAAATAAAGAGACAACTCAGGCCTCTCACAGAAGACTTGTCTGTACTATACGTAAGTAGCATAGTTTTTAGACAAGAGTTATAGTTTTTAAACCTTATTCTCTGCAAGTCTCTTGGTCTTATCAAGTAAAGAGACAAGTCCTATGTGAAACATTGTTTTAAATGTCTTCTATATCACAGCAATAGTAACTTTTATTTACCCAAATATAGCTAATTTAGTATGAAGCCCCAAGGGGATTATAGAAGTTCAGAGTATCTGAACAATATCACTTGTAGAAGCAAAATTTACTGCTCAAATCTAAGTTTAAGAATGAACAAGCATTTTGGTGAGATTTTTCAGAAGTCAGTGCTAATCAATACCTATCTCCAAGTTAAGAGACAATCAGACCACTTTGGATTTTTTTGAGAAAATACTAGTGCATGATTTATTATCTAGGCCACATGTGTGTGAATTTAACAGTCTATTTTTTCTTCCTAAAGCTACAGACTTGTTGGATTTTCTTTCCTGTTTTGTACAACACTATCTGTGTAAAAAGAATTTAAATAAAGCAAACAACTAGTTTTATTCAAGCCATAATTCCAAGCCTACTATTGTTTCCTCCTGCTTCTCAACTTTAAATAGAGGTTACCTAAAAACTACATTTTATATAAAGTCCTAAAATACAACCAGACTCTTAATACACAAGTTTCATTTAAAAAAAACTACAATAAAAATACTTTTATTAAAAGAAATAACTATGTCTTTAGAAGCTTCAGGTGTACCAGATAAATGGTACCCCTGTTATACTCACTCTATGACATTAGCTCTCTTTTATTCCCCTATATTAAATAATAACAAAAAACATTGGGAAACCCTTGCCAAAGTTGGGCAGTGAAGCAACGCTTGTCATTATGTTCAATTCAGTTATTTTATTATCAAAGGTTGATCAGACATGATTCACCCTTGATAACACAATTCGTTGCAAGCCACTGCCTTCATGGGCCTAAAATTTCTCCTCAGTGATTTCCCTAGAGACTGAAGTGAGGTCTGTAGTTGCCCAGATTGTGCTTTTGATCTTTTCTGAAGGTGTGTGACACCTGCTGTTGATGCACTCTCCACATCTCCCTGGCAATATTGCAGATGCCCACAAGAGAAGCAGGAGGAGCCACCCAAGGGCCAGATCGGTCTTGGAAACCTCCATGATATCCCAGCTCGGAGCCACCAGCCCCCCTGGACAGGGGGGTCAAGTTAGCAGATGTGTCCCCTGTCCCCTGCAGCTGGGAGTCTCCCACTGCAATCCCTTGGCACTTCCTCTCCTGCTGGACACAGTGTTCAGACTCAGAACCTGTGATACTTCAACAGAGGGTTTCCCCCAGCCCCTTGTTGACCACCAGGGCACCAAACCCATTCTGCAGGTGCTGATCTGTAGGGGCAGACAGAGTCATCCTCTTGCTGATGGAAGTCACAAAGCTTCCAGCTTTTGCCTTGATGGCAGTCCCCATTTGCAGCTCAATCAAACAGCCTCCATCCGCCCCCACCCTGTGCAGATGGGGTGCAGACACCCTTCTACAGAGTCCCTGTGGAGATCCTCTTGCTCCTTCTTTCCTTTTCCCTGGTTCTACATTGTCTGCTCACCTCCTCCTGCAGCACCTTAACCTGGCAGGGACAGCCCTGCTGTCAGCCCACACCTCCACAGATGGGTGAGCAGCCTGCAGCTACCTCAGCTTTGGAGATCTGAGCCCGACCAGCCACACCCAGACCACGGCTGGCCTGGTGCAGCGATGGGAATGGTAGCTCAGCACCAGCCCTGAGCAGCTGTGGCTCAGTTTCTGACACCAGCCACATAAACTGCTGCCTCTGCTGGTTGTGCTCTCCACAGGCAAGAAAAATAAGTTATCTTATTGCAATGGACTTGAGGCTGGGCATATCTCACTAAAACTACAGTTACTATTTATTTCCTTTTTTTTTCTCCATATGCTGTAGTCGATGAGCATTTTTCTTCTCAGGCTCATACCAAAACTTGAGCAATGTATAAATCCACTTTTGTTTAAAGCTTCCTCTAACCACAAGTAGTGAACAGGATTCAAAACTACAGCATCACTTAAGTAAGCCAAATTTGTCTTCCACTCACTGTAACACAAACATTTCCATTATTTTCAGTGGAATTTATACCGTTCTAAGAGCGAAAACAACTGCTAAGATTCACTGGGCAGTGAATCTGTTTTCTGCTATGTCTGTCTGCAAAGGAGGACAATGGTTACAGCGGTTGTGGACACGTTAAACAGTAATTAAAATTTGGCCACTGATGCAAGTGAGTTGCAAGTGCTAATTTAGGGGAAATTTTAATATCATTTGCATTAAAGTGATCACCATTAAAATCTCTAGAAATTATTTTGCAAGTAATTACACAAACATAATATTTATAAGGTATTAAACATACAGAACGCCATGGTAATCTTTGCATCTTTACCCCAGTGAATAAACATGAATCACTGTGCATCTGTGCAGATTTCTGCCTGATCTCTGCTCTCTATTAAGAGTGTGTCATAATGTTTGCAGAAACAGAACATTTATCAAATTCCATGCATGCAACTTAATATAAATTAATACCAATCTATTGAATAATGACATCACCAATTTTTCAAAATGTTGCTGTAAATAAAGTTATATAACTCACTATTTTCAGATGCTGTGACCTCGCTACATTTAGTTTCATAAAAGAAGAAAAATAGTTTTCCCAAGTTTTATGCAATACTTATTGCCATTAATCATAGAAAAAAAAATCCATGGAAGTATTAATGTGTTTTATTTAATAAACTGCAAATAAAAAATAGCATTACAAATCATTGGGAATTATTGTTTTGAATCTGTATCAACTAACAAAATACAGTATAGTTTATACTCATATAATAAAAAACAGAACTCATGCTATATTTTGTTAGTTTATGTACATATACATTCCTTTTGGTCCTGTTGAAATTTCAACGGTATTTTTTTATATCCATTCCTAATTTCACTGCATCAGCTGACAGTGCCATGCCCAAGCATTTAATGCTCTATCAGTAGTTCACAGAATCACAGAATGGTTGGGGTTGGAAGGTTGCACAAGAAAGCATCCAGATGGGTTTTGAGCATCCCCAGAGAAAACAACTCCAAAACATTTCTGGGTAACCTGCTCCAGTGTTCTGTCATCTACTAAGTAAAAAAAGCTTTTCCTCATATTCAGAGGGAGCTCCCTATGTTTAATATTGTGCCTGTTGCCTCTTGTCACTGGGCACTACTGAAAAGAGGTTGGTCTCTTCTTCTTGATACCAGCCTCTAAGATATTTGTTTGCATTGACAAGATTCCCTCTCAGTCCTCTCTTGTCCAGGCTTAACAGCCCCAGCTCCCTCAGCATTTCCCCACAAGAGAGATGCTCCAGTTCCCTAATCACCTTTGCAGCCCTTTGCTGGACCTGGGGACAGCACTCTGGGCCGAGTAGAGGGGCAGGATCACCTCTCTCAACCTACTGGCAATGCTTTTCCTGATGTATCCCAGAATACCATGGGCCTTCTTGGCCACAAGAGTACTCCTGGCTCATAAACAGCTTGCTCTCCACCATGACCCCCAGGTCCTTCTCCACAGAGCTGCTCTCCCCAGCAGGTCATCCCCCAACCTGTGCTGGTGCCTGAGGTGACTCTTCTACTCTCCTGCAGGAGCAGGACCCTACATTTGCCTTTGCTGAATTCCACTATGTTCCTCTCTGTCCAACTGTCCAGCATATCCAGGTGTTGCTTAGAGTCAGCACAACCTGTTGGTGTATCAGCCCCTCCTCCCAGCTTTGTATCATCAGCAAACTGGCTGCAGGTACCTTCAGTCCTTTCATCCAGGTCAGTGGGAAATGAGCTGAACAGGACTGAGCCCAGGATTGACCCCTGGGAAGCACTGCTAGCTCCAATTACACTCTGTGCTGTCAGCCACAAGCCCCTAACCTGATAAAGAACAAGTTTGCCAGAGCTAAGAGCACTGGGTCTTTTTCCAATAAAAGCTTTCAAAACTATCTTTGCAGGCAGCACGCTGGGCACATGCATACTGAATCCAAAGCAAAAAAAAAAAGGGAATCTGGAGGTCTGAATTTCTTATGGCTAGAAGAGCAGGTGAGATTTGCTGAGAACACGGTGCATTTGAAGTGGTGTGTGGCTTCCTGGGATGAGCATCCAGTCACTCATCACCTATTCCTATAATAGCTGGTCTGCAGGTTTGGCACTGACTGGGGGAGGGGTGTGGATGACATAAGCTAGAACAGCAGTAAAGAATAATTTATTCCTGCAGACGCTGCCATCACTTTGAGCGCTGTAAAGAATATCCCATTTGGATAAAGGTTTTCACTTGATTGAGCAAAATATTAATTATAAAAGGCATTTTTTTCCCCAATGATACAAATAATTAGCAGTAGGCAGGGATGAGGGGGGGGGGGAGAAAAAAAATCAAGTATATGGATTTTTTTTCCCTTTTTTTCCCTTAAAGGTAAGTCAAGACCACAGCTTTTAAGTCAATAAGCTATTCAAATTGCCTATGAACTAGTGAAGCAAGAAAACATCTTGATGATGAAATAAATTAGAACAGTAGCGTCAATTTCTCTCCATAGTTAGCTTAAAATATTCTAAGAATTACCATTAGCAAATGCCAAGCCTCTTTCCCTCATTACTGTCATCACCTCTTCCATTCCCACACCATTCCCTCTCCCTTTCTTCCCTGCCCACATAAAAACACAAATGGAAAACTAAATAAGCCAACTCCAGCCAAGAGTAAAAGAAACACACCATTTAAATCTAAATATCCTGGTAAATGAAAAAAATATCTGCAATGGAGGAGAGGGGTGGTACATTGGGTTTTTAATTTGTTTTATTTTTGTTTGGTTGTTGTTGGTTTGAGGTTTTTATTTAATACAAAGGTGATCATGGGAATGTGTTTTAGTCCATAGCACGCTGCAGAAAACAAATTCAGGTGTTTTAAACATTAATGAGTTGTTGGATTTATCTATTGGCCCTCTCAATACTATCCCCCCAAAAATGGATGCCAGGCTTCATGCAAATATAGAGCTAAAATAAAACTGATCCATCATAAGACAAATTCAATTGTCCTTAAAAATATAAAGACTCCTGGAAATGACGAGGAAGAGAGAGTTCTGACAGTCAGATAGATTAATAGTGTGATAATAAATTAAACATAAACCTCCAAACCCAGCTGCCAGTGATCTAATGGTCACTCAGGGACATTGCAGAGCTTTAACATCTGGTGCAAAGAGGGCAAAATTACCACTACACTGGCCTTTCACCTTCTAAAGGCACCAGGATTGCATATGGCACGGCTGCGTGCGTGCCAGATGCTCACTTCAAATGTGCAACAATCCCTTCCTAGCAAACCCACACAGTTTAACTTTGACTTCAGTACAAGTTAAATCACAATGATTTTTAAAGAAAACAATCCCAGAATACTACTTTTCCCCCATATAATAATTTCCTGCTTGGGAAATCTACACTTAGATAAGAGAGGGGCTTGTTTCACTGCAGGTCAAATGAGAGGGCTCACCATTAAGTCCTGGGAAAAAGCTTTGGAAAGCATTGTATAACAGTTGGCTCTCTTTAGCCCATTTTCAGTAAAACCCTTTCAAATGAAAATGGCTATGCATGAAAGCACAAAGTTGCAATTTAAAAAACCAATGCCACAGCATACAAAAATAATGACGTCCAAACCAATAAAAATGTAAATCCAAATTTAATGGGAGATTAAATACACAGGGAAATTAACATTAAAGCAACAATTTTATCTTGCATACGATATATTACGATTCACTCTCTCTTAATATTTAGGAAAAGAAATGTGTCTAAAAGATTGACTGACAATACAATATACCCATTGTGCCCAGCAGTACTGCAGCATTTAATCCTTATATAATGGTATATTTCTATTCACCATCAAAATTATACCTTATATCAACATGATAGTACTATACCAGACTGGAAGTACTTTCTTTGAATAAGTCTGACCTTCCTCAATAAGCACAGGAATATTGGAGGATTTTGTTGTTTTTGTGGTTTACTTTTCCTTCTTAAGGCAGTGCACTTTTCCACATATCTTATTACTCAAATTCTCCTTTATTATTTAGCCAACTATTAACTGCCTTTCTAACTATTAATTCTAGTGACTGATTCAACTCATTAAGTAGAAATTAGTGGCACAAAGTAGTAAATACTTAACCATGCCCTCCTAAGCTGAGCAAACAGATCCCATCCCTACAGGCCCATGACTTTCATACTACACAGCAGTACAGCTTCATTTCAAACATGTTTCTGGAGTGGCAAGACTTCTGTGAGAACTTCATGCACAAATCACTTTGTGGAAAAGGCAGCTTAAGTCTTTAAGTCTTTCCAGGAATTGCATAAAAGCTCAATTGTCTTCTCATCATGAATTTGCTTCTCATAATTTACTGCACTACTTGTCCAGTACCTTACATAATGAAAATACATCGGGTCTAAATGACCATTTGTTCATAGCAAGTTATAAAGAGAAAGCCAAAAATTTTCTGTTGGCTAAGAATTGCAGACAAGCATGGCAATATTTGTTTCCATGCCAGAGCTGGTGGTAAGACAGGCATTTTGTTAATCATGTCAAATATCACACTCCTAAACTGGCATCGTCAGAACTCAGCTGACTCCTCCAAAAGAAGAGATGGATAACCTCCTTTTTGACACTTCCTCCTTTTTGGGAGATGATGAAAAAAGGGATATATGGAGTTTTTTTGCAGGAAAAACTCTAAATGTTAAACTTAAGGGACCCTTTAGAACACAGTGCTCTGCAATTTTGTTACATATACACACAAAATATATAGGTGTTCTGCATTAGGGATTAACTACAATACACATATAAGGGCACAATATATATTGTGTAGGGCACAATATATATTAATTTTTGAGAAATATATATATTGTATAGTTCAATAGAGTACTTTCCTGCATCACCATCAAAATTAATACAGGGATACAATTACCTCATATGCTGCTCAGTTAACTCAGATGTTTACTCCTGTGGTATCATCCTTACATTGTTGTTATTTTAAGTTACTTTCTTTTTATAAGTGTAGCCTCTAAGGACAAAAAATTATCCAATGCCACTTCAAACCAGGAATAAATGTCTGCTGTAATACAGGTCTTCAGAGCATAACTACATCTTTATGCTTGACTTCCAGTTTATGTGAAGATATATTCTGAATTCCCATTTTCTCTAGTTATTCCTTTCAGTCTTCAACATTGTCACAGTTCTTGAGCTTTAACAGATTTTTGCATATGCCTTGTAGACCAGGTACATTCCACATCTCTATGATGAAGGGTTTTAGGAAGAATGGGGAATGATGCCCCATGCCAAATGTTGAAGCCTAACTAGTAGCAAACCATCAACCACATGGAGACTCCACTGGTAACAAGACAGAAGCGATCACTGATCAAACCATGATTTTTCAATTATCATGCATTATCCTCCTAGACCTTACAATGCTAAAGTGTGTTTTGCATTTAATATTTTAAAATTTTTATGTTCAAAGACAAAGTATCATACAACTAAAGGTAAAACTTTGGATAATGTATTGTCAAACTGGAAGACACTTAACTCCCAAGTTAACTCCCCATTACTCAAGATCACCCAATTAGAAGCCCACCGTGCTGGTGGGTTTCCTCAGCAAGAACATATTCTGGCCTGAACCACAAAATAAAAGAATTTTGCACTGACAGCAGGAAGGAAAAGGCTGTAACAGAAATGAAAACTACACAAGTTTTTAGCATCTCGCGGCGGTTTTTATTTTATTCTTGTCTTATGGTTTCTTGTGGAATCGTATTACTAACGGAATGCTTTGCATATGAGCTAAACGCACGAGAAAACATCTGGATATTACATTTCATTTAATAGCAATTGCAGAAATAGGCTGTTGGGATGAATCTCTATCTCACAACGTGAGAATGTCTCCATTTTATTTTACTATTGGGCTCCTGTGTAAAAATGACTGGATAAACAGCATTCATATGTAAGTTGAATGATGTACAAGGACGTAGCAAGTTTTCTTCTTCAATATGTTTATTAGAAAACATATGTGTTATATTAGAAAAACTACACCTACAACATATTTAACGTACTATAATGCATTGAGATGAAACTCAGTACAGTACCGAGCTCAAGAGAGGTGAAAAATGTTAGTTCTGACTCCTGCTAATTTTTGGCCAATTTTTGTGCCGCTGTAGTTTTTCTACCAGAAAACAATACCAACCTCATGATTTTCTCAGAGTTAACCCCCCCTTGTGTAACTAAGCTTTCAAGTACTCAATGCATTTTCAAAAACTACTATGCCTATCACAATTTATAATCTCATTTTAAGATTTTTCAATACAAATACTAGAAGTAGTGTAATGCTGTAATGGTTATTAACACTCATCTGTTTGATCTTGGCTTTTTTTGTTATTACTGAGTTTACTTTAACCTCTACACATACAAGCTTCCATGATGAGAATACAGATATTTCATGTTTAAGATAAGTAAATCAGGGAGTGGTAAGTGCAACAGAGGTGAGGAAACAACTGTCTTTGTTATATAGGGAACAGATCTAACCCTCCTATTATGGGGGGGGGACAAGAGGGCGTGTGTATGTACTTGGGGGGAGAGCAAACATTTTTCTTATGGTTGTATACAGTACTCCTACTTCTGACTGTGACAATCTTTTTTTTTTTTTTTCCCCTTCCTTCTTTCTAATTTGTGTATCTGCCAGAAAGATCCCACCTGGCATCACATTAAAAAAAAAACAAACAGGGGAAAAGAAAATCCAAGAAAAAAATCCAAAAGAAAATCCAAAGAGCAACAACCTATCCATGATGGGTTTCTGTGGCTTTTTTAGGAGACAAACAAGTCTGTCTTACGCAATCCCATTATCCATTATGGAAAAGAAAAAAAACAAGGCCTCACAAACATCAGACACCAATGAGCTGTGGCTGCAGGAGTGATTACTGTCCTAGGAAGAAGACAGGAACACCTTCAGGAACATATTCAAAACCCACAAGTCCATCACACTCTGCTCTGTGTAAGAGCCAATCTTTTGTCATAGGTTCCGTAGTGCGAAGAGGAGTTGGGGATGAGGGATCACAAGGAAAGCAAACACAAACCACACAGTGCATTATAAAATCATTTCTATCAGTCATCTGAATAACAGGGATAACACTGAAATGGAGAGGTTAAGGATAAATTCTGTGGTTAGACTATCTATGTGTCCTCATATTTAGCTACAATATGATTTTCAAAGTTATCACTTCAACCTTTCCTTTTTGTTGTCACTTGGCATCCAAATCTTTACTGCAGTCAACATGGCACACCTGAACAGAGAAAGAGTATTTGTCAAAACCTGGTAGGAAAAAAAAAAAAAAAGAAAAAAGGAAAAAAAATGAAGAGGTGCTGTGCTAGCTGAGATGCATGTAAGAACCTGGATGAGAATTTTAGGTACGTGTGTGAACAGCAATTACCATACTTAGGGACAAACAGGTGATCACAACAAAGAGCTACCATGGCTTAATGACTTATTGTTTGTTAGCTGAGCAATAAAACCTGAGCATACACAAACTCCCAGCTTGCTCCAAACACAAAGACTGGTGGTTTCACCACTGGACGTGCAGCAGCAGGCCTGCACTCAGCCTGACACACCTCACTCCTGACCTCCCATCTCTGAATGATCTGTCATTAACATGCAAACATCATGTTAGAGCTTGTGCATTTCAACGGGCACACTTCAGTACATGCCCTTGATCTCTAAGGTACCTGATTTCTGCAAGAAGAAACAAAACAATATCACATCAGAAGTGTCTCAACAGCAGATGCCATTTACCACACACACATCAACCTGAACACAGAGTATCGATACATCTCTCTCCACATCGGCCCCCTCAAGATAAAGAAAACAAGAACTCAACACTCACTTGTATGAATACAAAGAGCACAAGGAAGAAGAGAGCTGTTGAAAACAAGATTTTTCACTTTCCGCGCTCCTGAATTCTTTATAATCATAAGAAAATGAGATTTCAAACCTCATCTTTACATATTGACACCCTCACCTCCACATTTTCTGTGAATCTCCTAATGGAGATAATTTGAACAAACTGCTGTTCTCCAGCAACAGATCACAATAGAAATAGGCAGTAATTCCAAAATTCCTCCTATTCAATAAATCAGTTTTCATAACTGTATTTCAAGAGATTTTAACAAATAAAAGCAACACATTATTTCACAATGTCAGTTTCTGAACAACACTACACACCTGCTGCAATGTTAGTGTGCATTTTCCAATCATTTACGAGTAATTACTTCTAAGTTACACATTAGTCACTATAATACCATTAAAAATGCTCACATATTAAGAGCCATAGACAATTAAAAAAAATTAAATTTATAAACATTGTATCTTGGACAGTACTTGGTTGCAGTGGAATAAAAGGGACTGACAGCTGAAAATCAAAAGCATTCCACATGGGAAATCTGGATTGTAGTTATTTATTGTTTTTATTTCAATAAACAAAAAAGTGATCCCTGTCTTTTCATTCTTACTTGTCCTCAGATTAACTGCTGAGAGTTCAACTGCAAACACTACTTGAATTTGGCAACTTCTAGCACAGATTAAGTAATTTCTTTGAAGAAATGAAGGAGCAGATATAAAATTCACTTATGCATTTCCCTCACATGCAGTAATGCCATCAATAATACATGCTCAGAGATTCTTGGGTTTTTAGACTCTTGGCTTTCTATTTTATGCATTATGAATAACCAGTTCCTGTAATTGTATTGCAATCAGGATATTTTACAACCAAAACTTTTCACAGCTTCACTATCAATGACATCAAAGAGGGGGGAATTGCGGAATACCAACGGTGGACAAAGCAATCGTCCCCTTTGAGTGATGCAAAATTTTAAGTTTGCGTTACTAAAAGATGGTTATCAAATCTTTGTCAGATAGAACTAACACCGGTTTAGGTTGTATGAAAAACCACAGCTAGAGACAGCTGGTGCATGGAAGAAAGGATGGAGACAGAGGGGCCTGGCACTCAAGCCTTAGGAAGGCAGCTGACCTTCCTGAGGTCAGGCACCTGGAGAGAAGCACTGCGGCTGCAGGTGTTTCAGAAGAAGGCACTAAGTCTAGAATGCCACTCAAGTCTACTTGAGTAGCAACTAAAACGAGCTTGATGAGCAAGTAGCAAAGCTTCCTGGATCTTGTATTACAGCACCTAATCTTTTTCCACAAGGTTCTTTTTATCCCCTTCCCATTTAACTTTTTTCTGTCCCACAAGCCTTTAAGCCTTTACTGGTACAGATTCTTCCCAGGACCCAGCCAGTTCCCCTCGCCACCCCACCTCCAAACTACACCATCATGAAAACTTGGACTTAGTCTTCTCAAAATAAATGGCATTAACACCAACCACCTATTCTTCTCAGAGATGGAGCTACCTGAAGGCCTGTGCCTTGCAGCCCTGCACAGACACACTCTGGCCAGTACTTTATTACAGGCTGAGCTCCATTTGAGAAAGAGCTCAACCCAGAAACATGTGTCTTTCACTGCAGAATTGACAGGCTAGGGAGTCTTTTATCATCTTGATGCACCAGGAAAGGAACACCATCATACATCAGGAATAAATACATGGACTTGAAACGCAAAGCTGTTCGCCACACTGTCTGTTGGGACTGTAACACTCCAACACCCTTTTCTTGGAGTAAACAAAAAACAAGTTAAACTGGATCCTTACAACCACCACACTTCTCCACTTGAGTTTCAAACTTCTTATAGCTTATTAGCACTAACATTTATTTAAAATGCATTATTGAAAGCAGTGTTCCTTAAAGGTGCTTTCAGTGAGGCTTATTTCCAATGCACCTACTGTCAGTTATTCACATGTTAATCACAAAATTTTCCATTCCTAAACCTCTTAATTCCTGGGCAACTGTGTAAAGTTTGAGGTAAACAGAGAATCTGAAAGTTTCAGTATGTTTGCCCATGAATATGAGCCTGAAGAAATTACTGCTAGTAAACAGACCATATGATATATTTAAAGCATCCATAAATACTGGTTTGAAGTATTTTAATTAGCATTTGGGATCCTTAATATTACTGACTTCCTAGTGCCACCTTTAAACTTTTGCTTTGTAAAACAAGTACCATTTCTTCCAGTCTGAATCCTCCTTACTAGCATTGGGGAAAACAATTGGCCATCAAGTTCTGAAAGACAGAAAATACTTTGTACGAGTGAATTTCCCTTCAAGAACAAAACAGCCCTCAATCAATAACAAACCTGGAAGGAGTTACAGAGCCTGACTACGCATTAACCAGAAACAGACATCAGAAGTCTTACATCTGCTTGTATACATGGGATTACTTTATGATCAGCAGTAATTTTTATTCACAGAGGTTACTTCCCAATAGACAAATGAATTAAGGTAAATTGCATTCTATTCACTACCCTTCTTCCACTGTTGAATTCAAGAAATTTCATCTTTATCTGCTGAAGTACTTCCAAAACAAAAAAACCCTAGTATTAACATCCAAACCTCCAAATTTTGCTTTTCCTAATGTCCTGACCCCATACAGAGGCTGAGTTAATGTAAACTAAATATATAAGTAAAATTATAATAAGTCTTCAACTATTAGGTCATCTTAAGGAAAAATAAATTCAGGAATTAAATTATTTCATTTGATTGTTTTCATGAGAAAACCTCACATCTGTATCATGGAAAAACCAAACCACAAATGTGCACTTTGGGTAGTATTTCCAATGTCAGTGATGGTATGACCTAAACAACAGTGCACAATTATTCAGGGCTGTCTTTAAGACCCAAGAGCAAAGTTATTTAAAAATTATTTTTCCTCAGTGCATCTTCTGGATGTTTTGCTCATTAAAAAAACCACCAAAAACAAAAGCAAAAAACCAAAAACCTGTTCTTTCCAGTGACATTATTTTGAATACTCTTACTACAGTATTTCTAATGCTGGTAAAGTCCGGACATTTTGGGAGGTTTTATTTATTTATTAAATTTATTTATTTATTTTAATTGAAATATGAATCTGTGGGTTTTTTTAAAATTTATATTATGTTCCTTAAAAGTTAGCAGGAAAGTTTTATAATGATTTTTTTCCTGGACAAAAAAATATATTTTTCCCTTCACGATCTATATTTTATAAGAATCAAGTAATAATTGGCTGTTCACAAGAATTTTTTATCTATTTGCTTTAGCACACAGCCACAGCCAATCAAAATGTATATTTTGTTTAGGTTTTAGCACAACCTTTATCCTGAAGTACCATTTTCTTACAGACATACAAACTTACTTCATATATCTTTTCATGTTCCAATTTCCTGTGCATAAAAATAAACCAAATACCAGTGTTCCTAAACAATCTCATTTTCTTGAGTTTATGATGTCCTTCACCACAAACAGAAGACAATGACCAACACCAGACCAGCAGGGATCAGGATGGAACATTTCAACACTTGTCAAGCAGAAAGTATATTCAGGCTGTAGTTCTTTCATTACTGGTGTCTATAAAATTTGAGGAGAGCATGGAAGGTAGCACAGAACAAGCAGAAGAAAAGCAAGACACAGGTGCTTACTCTGATCATAATTTCTGCTACTTTTCTACGCATCGAAATCCACACAGGCAAATATGTACTAGGATCCAGAGGAAGGGAAACAAATGCTTTTCAGGAATAGGTCTATAAAAGAGGAGAACTTTCACTACTGTACAGTTTTAGGCTGTACAAGAGGTTGGCAGTTGCTCTGCTACTGGAGGAGTTCAAAGGCCATAATCTCCTCCAAAGCAATAGGCAATTGCTTAAATACACAGAGGGAGAGCTGCACTTACAGATATTTCTTCCTGGAGAACAACTACTAATGCCAGCTAACATGTTAACCAGTAAATGTGCTCCAAATGGCCAGAAAACAACATCCTCTTTTGTTTCTCAATGGGAATGCATTCTTGGAAGGCTCCAAGGGTGTCTTGGAGCACAGCTCCAAGGGGTGTCTCACAGCCCCTCTTCTCATAGATCCTTTCTAGCAACATAGGAAACTTATCATCACAGGACAGTACAATTTCTCTTCTGATCAACTGCACACACACAGGCTAAGTAAAATGAAGATTATTTTATTTTCTTTTGCATAATGCCTAATCTATAACATATCTTCACATCAAGCCACCAGTTGGGCTCTGTGCTACCTGTACTTTCCTGAGCCAAGTAGCAGACCACTTTGTGCAGATACATTCCATGTCATTTGGCATCAGCCTGTAGCTAGGGAATTTTCCCAAGCCTTCCCACAAAGCAAGACATTTTAATGTCATGATATTTTATTGTCTCTAGAGAGGAACATCAGAAATTGTCTTAAGCTCTCTTCTTGGCTATAAGTCTGCTTTTTATCCTTCAAAATTAGCCTTCACTAAACACAGTCTAGCATTGCTTTAACTTCCTACTTAGTTCCTTTAAGAGATTTCAATGAAAAAAAGTTCATAACTGAAGAAACATAGCGTGGGACAGACTGACACAATACAATAACATCCCTTTGTGTACAACCTCACACTAGAAGCCCTTACACAAGTATTGATTGCAAAGAACTTCAAAAAATTGAAACATTTCCTCCTGTTAGGGTTAATTGATTATACCCAAGAGCAACTAATTGTGCACATGCAGGATACATGCAGGTATTGTCTGCTTTCTTTAAAATTAGTAGGTGCAGCCAAGTCACTTTAAAGACCATGAATGTGTTTCTAATAGAAAGCATAGAAGTAGTCTTAAACTCTTCCTTCATCTAGACTTAGTTGTAGTAAGCAATCATTAATAAAATGCAATGCAGAAACAAATTGCTTTCAGCATTTAAGAGTCCTTTTATTTTCCAGGGAGATATGGAACTGTCATAATGGGCACTAACAACATTTTCTATAAAGCAGAAAGCCAGGCATTAGGTGTGGAGTTGTTCAGTAAATATCATTAAACCCAGAGGATTGTATCAAAGACCTCTTAACTGTAAGCACAGGAAACAATCAGTTAAAGCAAAAAATCCAGATGAATTCTGGCAAGGTACAGGAAAAACTCTGTTTCACTCATCGTACTTGTTTTGAGATTAAACATGTGAGAAAAGCCCGATTCGCTTGAGATTCAAGCTGGAAAAAGAGGGGTTTTTTTCAGTGGACATGAATCAGAGTTTCTTGGAAAAAACTTATGAAGATGGTGCTCCTGGGTTCACTCTGTTATCAGAGGAAACAACCCTAATCATCTCCCAGAGTGCTTCTCTCCAACTGCTTTGAGAAAGATGAATCCTACCCTTAGTGCCCATTAGGCAAGAGCACTTACTTCCTCAAGTGGAATGACCTCCTGAACCTCGGAGCAGCACGACCTCCTGTTGTGAGCTGCGGGACCTACACCACTGAGGGTCTTAAGGAACTTGCCAAACTCCTGACTGTACTCCAGAAAAAAAAACAAGTCTGGAGTTAGTGATTAAAGCCAAGGGTGATGTATGAGGAGGAGTCAGGACACCTCAGGTTTCTCTTAGTGGTTACTAAAGTTTACATATAAAATGCAGCAGTGTCTAGTATATACTACAGTAGTCTTGCAAACCATTTTCTGTGCTAGGAACAAGGAATTCAAGCACATTAAAGCCTATTCTATGATATAATAAATATCTTCCTTACTATACAATATTTGAATGGAAAACCAGTAATATAAAATGCAATCACATGACAACATGCAATGACATGTTTTACCAAAAATAAAATGAAAAAATCCCCATTACACATAGAACACCATTAGTCATTTCTCAAAACCTTTTTTTCATTTTGTACATCAAAATATCAGTCATAGTGGACTGATGGGGATCTCCAAGACAGGTTCCCAAATCCCAGGCTAGCTGTCTTTGTTGTTGGAGTTATTGCTGTGAGGAATGATGGCAGCACATACTGCGTTTTATCCTCTTTTCGAGTATATGCATATAGACTACCTCCATCTGGTACAAAAGTTACAGTAGAAATGTTATTAGCTGAAGTGCAGCAAAGTGACTGTGAACAAGACTCCAGTGGTTTAAGTATCAAAGTCTGCCACTGTTGAATGTGATCTGACCCTATGATAAAAGAGGCCTTGGTTTCTTTTGGGGAATGGAGTTCAGCAGTTTTTCAGATCACAGTTCCTACTCTCTTGGAGCACTGATTTTAAACAAAGGAAACATTAAATCTGATATTATGCTTATCACTCTAGTAACATCCCTTTGATAAGCACATTGCCCTTGGAAAGAGTAACAGCAGTAAAAAGCTGAATATTACAGAACTTATAATATTGTTTGACTGTAACACAAACATTTAAACTGTAGAAGTATGGTTTAAAAAATAGGAAGGAATTTTACTTCATAACTGTTGAAGATCATAACTGTTTCATTTTCCTTAAAACACCATACAAAGTTCAAGTGGAATTGAATTACAGAGCACTTGCACTGGAAGCCAGCAAGAGACAGACAGAAACAAGAGAATTACTGTGCGTTATTCCAGTTTGTTGTACAGATGCCCATGAAAAACACCCTTTAATAGCAGTTGTTACATAGAAATAATGCTTCAAGATGTCACTGTTGGTGTTCATCAAGTGCATTCTTGCACTTGGGAAAATACATATCAAGACAATTTATCATTATGTTCCCGTAGATTCTACTGTTCTGAAAAAGTTTTTAGTATATTGGCTAAAAAACCAGCAGGACCAAAACAAACCAAATACACCACAAAACAGTTTTGGAGAAAAAATGAAGTCAAACAGGTCTCAAAAAAACCTGTTTAAAAAAGAAATGCTTACTGCACACACTCTGGTAATCCTTTGCACAATGGCTGATCTTCTATTCTCCTATCAGATACAGAGGATAATTATTTATTCAGACAAGGAACAATGCACAATTGCAAAAAGAAGCAAATATTTAATTTTCAGGCCCTTACACATAAACCTGCCTATCAGGCTGTATCCTTGATTTAGAACAAGATCAACTTGCTTTAGGTTCTGCTCAACCCTTGCTAAAATTGCTTGATAATAAGGCAGTAATTTGTTTGCCTGTTCAGGATTTTAAGAGAGATTAATCTGCTAGTGACATTTAATGGAAATTAAATCACAGGCATATTAAAGGATAATTGGGAAGCATCAAAGGAATTGCTCAGCTATAGTCATGCACATCCTGTTCTTCAAAATTACAGTACTAGAGACTTGTCAGAGTTTCTTTTAATTTCTCTGTAAGGAGAATGCAGTAGAATTTGGTACCTGAGAGTTAACAGAAAGTGAGTATTGAAGACTAAAATACAGAACACAGCTTGCAACTGGCTGCTCCACAGAACCACAGACCAATTGCTGAGGGAATTGGGTAGCAGTATGTCCGTCCTCAGGCCAGAATGGAGCAGGGAGCACAGCCAGAATACAGCGGGGCCAAGGCCAGGCACATGGGAGACAGTCATTGTTAAACCCTTGCTGCTTTTATTCTGTCCTACTGAGGACATTCCAGTTCTTTTGAGTTATTTAAACAGTTGAATGGTCTAGTTTATGTTGTAATAAAACTTGATCTGTTAGTGTTTGAAAGCATTTTGGTCAATCTCAGGGCTGCTTGACTGAAAAAACCTTAATGCAGGCTTCCCCACAGATGTTAACTCTTTCATGACAAGAAGTATTGCAAGTATCTGCATATTGGGTCTATTTGATATAGACTACTGATCCTTTTATCTCCTTCAGATCGCCAAACTCTTCTGAAATTTCAGTTGAAAGAGACACAAAAGACGATGTATTTAATTACCCGCCTCCTGAAAATTATTTGCAGTCTTCTCGAAACACAGAAACTTGATACAGCCCTCTTTGATACCCCTGATTATTAACAGAGAGCAGTTTTAATCCTGATTAAATAATCATACAAATCTGAGACAAACTCGAGACAAACCTAAAAACACAGTGAAACTCAGGTACATGAAAAACTTTCAGCAATTATTTTGACTCCATGTTACATTGTACATCATTGTTTTAACACCTTTACACTAAAAAAAAGTAGAAGTATTTTGAAGCAGAACTAGTTCACTTGCAGTCAAGACAGAACAACGATAGCCTGAAGGTAGAAGGAAGGTAAACTGCACACAATAAAAAATATCACAAACTTTTTGATGGAAGTTTGATACTTGGGAGGAGAAAGGTGGGGCAGAAGGCACGACTACTCTTCTGCATGTGTGAGGCCTGGCCCGGGGCAAAACTAGCTGCTGTTTGGGTACAGCCTCCTTTGATGGTGGTACCCAAGCAAGCCAGACTTGTGACTCTCAGATAAGATGGATAATGCACCTATGTGTCTGCACAGCCTGGTGGATGCAGTTTCTTGTGTTTTCTCGAAGATGTACTAACAATGCTGCTTTCCCCTTGCAGCTCAGTACCTTCCTTGCTATTTTGCTGTAAATAACAACTCGTCCTCTGAACCACACATCCAGGCAAAAACTGAACCTCAGTAAGAACAAAAAGCCTGACTAAGAAAATGCCAACAAATATCACTATATTTCAACAGAATGTGGTTTGCAAATTGTTTGGTTTTTAGTGATATAACACCGACTACAAACGTGGGTAAGCACAGCAAGGCTTCCTTAAATCTTATCCCAAGGCAAGCAGCACGCTCACGGATGGTCATCAGCTTGCACACCATATGCACAGGGAGGGGAGTTGCAGGTCAGGAATGCTGTGCATTGGCAGGATTGTGTGGGAAAATGCATATGGCACCTGCTAACACCCTACAGGCACTTTCCAATGCCTTACTCCTTCAAGAACACTAAATAAACAAGTTAAATTCCTCATTCTGAGATTTACAACTTATGGGTGGGCAGATTGCTGTGCCTACATGGTGCCTCACCGAAGCCAGTGTGGCTCTGTGCAGGTGCTGCTGTCCATATGCATGTAGTAAACTGCAGGCTCAGAGCTTATACTTAATGTTATATATATAAAAAAATAAATAAATAAATAAAAATCAAAGGCACAAAAAGAAGAAAAAGAAACTGGTTTGCACTTTCCCTGCAGTCTAAATAAATGAATGTTTTGAAGAGAAATAACAGAACTGATCCTAGTTCAATTTCTCCTTGTACAGATGCCCAGAGAAATGTCTCCCCAGAGTAGCTTGAAAAAGGCAGCAGCCCATACTTTTGCTTGCAAACTAGAGATGTTGGAGTAATGGTAATGTAGTCAGAGTAAACTATAAAGAAGCATGATTCAGTACTGCTGAATCTATTTTGACTTATTTATGTAGACATGGATGCGTACAAAGAAAAGATCTTGGCTGCAATGTGCCTCTCTCTGTCAGGTCCTCCAAGTCTGGCTCGGGGAACGCGTGGGAGTGGCATGAAGCAGACAGCTGTTCCTGTAATCTTCACTAACCTCCTGTTTCGTAACTGTGAGCTCACATTATACCAAAAGCACATTGTAAGTGTTACCTTTCAAAGCAACTCGGACTATACAGTTGTTGCTACAAAAATACTACGCGCTGGCATAGGGCAGACAAAGCAGAGTTTCTATAGTTTGAAGAAGAAAGAAAATGGGTCAGAAGCCCTGTCTCTTCTCACACCACCTCTGAAGCTTTTAAAAAATATAAGTCCCTTCTTAGCCACTTGAATTGTCAGTTCTGAGGGTGGAAGTCACAGACTGTAGACTCATTAAAACAAAATGGTTTAGTGTGTTGCTTGCTTTGTATGATGCCAGTTCATCACCTCAGCATTGATTCAGAAGCCCCATCCCATGAGCCAGCAAAGACTTCCACAACTTTTTTCATCTGTTTTTGCATTTAATTACTTCGTTTCATTTGCTGCTTTGGTGTTTGAGAAACCTCAGGAGACAGCAAAGCTTAATGTCATGATAGAAGCCATTTTCAAAGGAAGATTATCTCCCCACCATCCCCCTTTCCCTCCAATTGCATATAATTTCCAGGTTTTAAAAGAAAAAAAGAGAAAAAATGGAAAAAAAAACCCCAACCCACAATGAAAAGGAACCTAACCAGCATCCAGGCACATGTCAACCTGATATTAGGGATGAAGCATCACTATTCTCACCCCTACACTGCCTGAGCATTCCTATGTGGATTTCCAGTACAGGCACATCTTCAAAACAGTTGTCCTCCAATCACATCTATCTTATGACAGATGCTCTTACATTCATAGATAGTTAAGCAGCAACCATTGCAGTCTCTTCCACATTTCATCTTTGTAGCAGATATTATGCAACCAGACACTTTCCCATCATATGTGAAGTTAACATACTGAGAAATTTATTCTTTTCCCACTCCAACATATGCCTGACAGATAATGCAGAGATGCCAGAGCAGAGCATGACTCCATTGTGTCGTGGTTTCACAGCACAAGAGCAGCTCAGAAAGACCACTTACAATTTTTCTGCCACGTTGTGTATTCAATATATATTGCCCAAATGAAATAAGTTCTAGAAAGTTTTTGCTTCACTAGGTTTTTAACAGTCAGAATAACACTTGTGGATTAGAAGACAGTTCAGGCAGGCTTAGCTGTGACAGCACAGCAGAGCAGAGACCACAGACCAGCGTGCGGCCTCAGCCAGCATTCCTTCCCCTTGCCTGAAGAGTAATCTGTCATGAAGGCTTGTTTGATTTCCATAATAGAAAACAGTTCAAGAATATAGCAAAGTATTTTCCAGCCACTTGGTTGAAACTGAGTATTTTCTAGTTTAAAAAAAAAGTTGAAGTATTTTGTGAGAGTCTGTTAAGCCCATTGTTTGGGGACTACTTTTAAGCCCCTGTTCTTCAATTTCCTGAGTAGTGCCTTACGCGGCAGGTTGTAATCACTTCCATACTTCACGATATTTTAAATATGCCTATTTCAATCTACAGTCATAAAAAAAAGAGGGCTAAAACAGTGAGCTACAGCAATTTGATTTTCTGTCCAATAGCCATTTTAAAAACAATATGGAAAGGGTATGACCTGCAACAGCTTTTCTCTCCCAACTCCTTTTTAATGATGTTTTACATTTAAAAAACCACTTGAAAGAGCACAGAGTTTAAGATCTCTTTTCTGTTAGATAGTCACTGAACAACAAGATTGGTAAAAGTTACACTTTTTTTTCCCCTCCCAATAACTTCTTTTTCTCTAAGTGAAGGAAATGCCTTTCCCCCCACCCCTTCTGGAATTGGAGCTTTTATGAGCTAAAGATGCAGAAGAGTATCAAATCATCCACGAAAGCTCAGTGCTCAAGAGGAAGAGAAAACAAAAGCTTTACTGTGTCTATGATTCTTCCTCCCTTCTGAACCAAAAGTTTCTTAAGGAATTTTTGCTTTTTATTAAATGATCCAAAAAATTCAACCAGAAGTTGAAGTTATCTATTGGTGTCTTAAAAAGGAAAAAAAACAATCTAGATTTATACAAAACATAAGTAGGATGTCAGCAGACATAAGTGCAACATTCTTAAGAAAATGAAGTAATTTAAAGGCATAAACTATATACAAGCAAATCAATATATGCTCCTGTACATGCCTATCTGAAAATTTAGGCACAATTATCAACATCTTTAAGTAAGCACAATAATACTTAAAACATTTCTGGTTAAGAGCTTTTGGACTGAATTTTTAACAAAGACCTTGAACATAATCTGAATTAGTGCAAGAAAGTGCAAAAGTGGTTACATTTTATAGTGACCCAGTTAAAGCACCTTTCTCTATGAAAACCTTCATAAATAGGGTGCACTGCATTTCTAATATTCAGAGGAACAGGCTTCAAGTATACCACTCATCTGTTATATTGGTCTGCCATCTGTAGGTCACTGAGGAAATTCTTTACTCCTGGCATTTCAGACTGCTTTGTTCATTAGTTTGCACGTTTGAGTAGATAGTAATTAGAAGTATTGCCAAGAGTAGTATCCTGCACACATCATAAAGAGCTGATTATCAAATCATTCCAGATATGTGATCATCATTAGAGACATAACACTCTCCATGAGGCATAGTGGGTCTGTTAGCCTCAGTTCTGAGGATTATTAAGGTGCATACTGGAGCCTAAGAAACAGCTATGTATAGCCTCTCAGCCTTACGGCTTTAGGCATCTTTGCTATGCCAAGTTGTGCTTTTATTATATATATATATTTAAAAATAAATAAAATGTGTACACACAAACACATTCTTGCATCCCATGTGATTTCTCTGCAGGTTTTTTTCCAACTGTCAGACAAAATGTTTTTTAAGGGATACTGCATGAATAAAAGAAAAATCCAACAGCCTTATGATGCAAAATACTCTTTCTGCTTTGAATGTCCTCAGTCAACCTTAGCTGCAATTAGTTGTGAGCACTCGGATTCTGAAGCGAGCCGGAACTGCTGCATCTGCATATCATGTTCACAGATGTCACTTAGACTGCTCAGTAGGAACAAGTGTTCCTTTAGAGATTGCTCCCTTTCTGTTAGGATAGAAGAAGCTAAAAATAAACTCCAGAATACTTGAGACAAGGCACAGGTAGAAGGCTCAGTGCTTGGATCTCCCAGATTTGGGCAGGTTGTCTAGCACATTTCAGGGTGTAAATTAAGTTATGGTCCATTGGGATTGTGGTGTATCACACCACACCAGCACAGACACACAGAAATTCTCCTTAGAGTCACGTGTTCTGCACTGCAGTGACAAGCAGATTATTTAAGGATAAACTGCCTAGAGACACTTTTCTTCCATACTTCACAGCCTTTCTGGAATTAAAGGCAAAGGACTCTTTAGGGTTACAAACTCGTGAATAGTTTCATGTGATATGAAGTTGCTCATCAGTGATATTAATAATTTGTAATAAGCACAGTTCCAATGCTGAAGTAAGCATGGATATGAATCTGCACCCACCTTCTATCTGTGAAACCAGAAATTCTTAACAAGGCTGTGACATTGCTGAAGCAAGAGAGATGCTCTTTGTGTTCAAAAAGTTTCAGACCACTAAAATCTGTTCCACACGGTCTTGCCAAGTTTCGTACAGCACAGAACATCTGCACTGCCCTATATCTTATTGATCTGTGAGTAGAAATATCTTGGCTAGTTCTGAACAGCTGAATCACAGGAAGTAGCTGCGAAGTCCTTGCTCAGACCAGCTGCAGTGGGACTAGGCTGCTCCCAGGGCTCTGGCCGCTACTGCTGCCTAAAGCTGTGCTGCACAGCACTGACGTATTCACATTCACTTGGAGCAGCTTATATCTTCAACACAGATTTATTTCTTTTTTTCCTGTGTGTGGGGCTTTTACTGTCTCTTTGTGTATGTCTGCAGATAATGTACGTGGTCAACACAGCCAGGATTTGTGCCCAAGTCTGAAAGAAGTTAAGTTGATTATTGCAAAGGAGAAAGGAGGAAACAAACCCCTACAAACAACCTCCTCAAAAATTACATCCTCCTTTGTGATCCCCATAAATACCATTCCTCTTCATGCAACAGAATGTGTTTTTCTGAAATATAGCTGTATACTGCTGAGAATACAGACCCTCATCTGTTATTCCTGTATTTATTCCCTATAAAGGTGAAATATTTAGTCAAACCCCCTACTTCAAAACACATTATAATATTTTCTTTCTGAAAGCTGTATTTAACTCCTCATACTGACATGCATCTTTGAAAACATGGCATCGAAAGGATATGCCATACTACTAATTTATTTAAAAAAAAATAAAAAAAAAACCCTACTAAGATTAACTTCACCAATATTGAGGGCTCCACTCTGCCTTGGATGGCAGCAAAACTGAAATTTTGCCTCATTTTCAAAAGAGCACAAGAGGAGGTTTCCCTTTTCCCCACATCCGAAAATCAAGGTAGAACCCTACAGGAAGAATAAAGGGGGTAAATATTCATCCTGAAGTGAAATTTCAAGGGATTATCACCATCATTAGCAGAACCAAGTGCAGACAGCCTGCATCTATCAAATAGGTTTTCTCATCCATTAAAGGCGCTTTGGGTTTATTCTTTGTTAAGCAAAAAATGATACCTTTAACTTCCCAATCCCATCCAAGCATCTTAACAGAAAGATGAACTTAACTCCAAATTAATTTAGAAAAAGCTTTCTATATTGGCATGGTCTCAAAAAAAAAAGTAAATATTATGATAAGGATTGATCAGTAAATCAGATCAAAGAGCCAAGTATCCTCTTTCAGACAGATGGTTGAAAACTTTTTGCACTTCAGTACAGAATTGATACATCCCCTGAATTATCAGTATCCTGTATGTAGTGATTAGCTAAAAAAGCACCTGTAGAGCTTAAGGTAATTTTTTATTAAATGTGCTCAGGGCTTTATTTCTTTCCTTCCTTCTGTTCAGTCCTAAAGATACTGTTTTCAGAACTTGTTTGGGTTCCTGCTAGTTTCCAGCCTCCCTACTCTCCTTTTGGAAGAGAAATCCACAATGCATCTGCTTGTGGTAGCAGAAGTATCTACTCTCATGCATTAAGAAAAGTGCATCCCCTCGTCTCCGTCACTGTCCCACAGCCCTCCTGTCCCGTCCCCCCCGCCCAAAAATTAAAAATCCACCACAACCCCCCAAAAAACTGTCATCTGGTGTCTGTTGGACCTTGGACTGGAGGATTACACCCTGCAGGCAACTAAGCACTTCAGTTCAGACTTCCAGACAAGTTTTTTTAATCTAATCCTAAATTGCCTCAGGAACAAAGAGTGCTGTAGCCTCTTGTTTCAAAATACAGATGGTTATAGCCAAAATACAAATTTAACTTTAATGTTGAGAAATGTTAAATCCAGAAGAGGATTTCCTATTGTGCAGTGTACATCTGTGGGACACTTCAGCCCACAATGAGACGCAGCTTGTGTGCAGTCTGCAGCTCCAACACGAACGTGGCTCATGTCTTGGCCAGTAAAAAAAATTCCTAACTATCCCATAACTACCACAGGATTACATCTGTCACAAATCCCGAGCCAAACAGGAGAAAATTTGGGTCTGGAAATTTGAACTATCATTCAGAATTTGAGACAACAGGGTATGTTTCTAATTATTTTACTTTTCAAACAGATTTGTTTCCCTGTAGAAGCCTGCCCATGGCAAATAAATTGGAAACAAATCTGGAGTTATATCATTGCACACCTGTGAGGTAAGTGAGCCTCTACCAGTCTATTCTCACAGTTTGAAAACTGAGAGCACATAAACCTGCTGAGATCTCACGTGAGATGAGGTGATCTCTGATGAAGGACCAATTAGATTATTATAAACAACTTGCATTTAAAATTAGGCCTTTTCTTAAAATGCCACTATAAATACGAGTTATGGGGTTCAGTGTGGGGATATCTGGGCAACTACTCCATGGTTTGTAGCGTAGTGAAAGTTAGGTCAAGTTTTCCAATTACTTTTTGGAAGTAACCCCTTTATAATTATTTCTATATTTAAATATATAAATACACACACACACACTCTTGCTGATCAAACAGGTGTCCTGTGACCTAAATAAAAAGCACTTCATGATTAGATGGAAGACAAGATCAATATTAGCTTTGCAAAGAGGACAAACAAAATTGTCTGAATTCTCATAATTTCTCTGACCACAAAAGTGACAGACCCCAATATATTCCAATACTTGACTGTTCCAGCTGTGAAAACAAACTTTTCAAAGTTCTCAAACAGCAGGCTTTCACATTTCTGGGAAATGAAACACTACTAGTTGTTTTATTTATGGTATCTTTGCTTTATGACAGTTAATGAGCTGTAATTTTATAAAAGAGAACAAAAACAATACTTCGTGCCATCACAAATAGCCATCAGCATTATTTATTGCAGATGTTTTAATCTATTGTGGTAATAATGAAACATTCATTGTTTTGCTACCCTGAGCAATCTGTGAGAAATTTAAAATTACAAAAGCTCCCCCCCTCCATTTCGCTGCTGAAGCTTCTGCTCCCTTCCAGAAGGTTCTGTTGTGGAAAGGGCAATGACACACTTGGTAAAAAACATAGTTGAGGAAACAGCAAATGTACAAGAACAGTTTCACAATGACGCCTAATCAATGCCTCCTGCAGAGTGCAACTTTTGTAGACAAAAAGGACATTAGAGTCATGATTAAAAGCTGAATATTAGTCCTCAACAATAGTAACGTAAAAGAGTTTCACAGTATTTAGTCAGTGGTTTTAGTATTGCAGCTTGAAGACTTACAAGAGCAAGTTGAAGACCATCAATTCAGATACATCCAGTCTCTGTTTTCATTAGGAACTGATATGGCTGTTCAGCAATTTTATCAAAGCCAAGTAGACAGGCATTGCAAGAAGATACCTGTCAGAGTATGTATATGTGCAGAGAACGGTACATTGACCCAGGTGCCCCAAACTTAGCCAGCAGTTTTGCACTACAATCTGCCTTGAATCACCAAAGGGCAGTGCTGGAACCTGCAAAAAGGCAGGTCCTTCCTGCTGATTCTTTGGCTTCCTGTATAGTAAGCAATGACAGAGAGATATCTGGGATGATTTTACCACTTGGGCTGCATGGACTTTCACACAAAATCATCAGGAGCAAACAAAACCAACCCAAAACCAACCCAGTCCCTGAAGGCTTTCAGGACCAAGTTAATGTTCCAGTGAACATTCCACCTCATTCCTCTTAGCTCAACTAACAGAGAAATGCAGCCCCACTCGCCTGGTAAAACAAGGAGACAACTTAATTTATAGCAGGTTTAGCATCTGTCAGGCAAGTAACAAGACAATCATTCACCTAAGAGAGCGGGCAATTACTCAGCCGTCTGGAAAAGACAAAAGAAAAACTGAGAAATTTAGCGTGGTGAGCTCATGTTCCAGCGGTTGACTTTCTGCAATAACACTAAGGAGCAGGGAGCCCAGCTTCCACAATTCTTCACTGTTTGCCAGCACTGTAGTTTCTCTTGAAGTCAAGTTTAATCACAGAGGAAACAGCAAGCTGCAGAAAAGGGAGACGTGTTGAGGAAGAAGACCCATAGCCTGAAGCCGAAGCTGTTTTGAGATCACCATTACATTGTTATAATCCAGTCATAAAGAAACAAGTAGTTTGTTTATACCATAGCTAAAACTTAACTCTTCAAAAAGACTGCTGCATGAATTGCCTATTTCAGTTTCACTGAAAATAAGCCCTATGTTACTGCTGCAAGAATGCAACATTCATGCTCACATCCTTGCTCAGGCCACTTGAAGAAGTTCCCAGCAAGTAGCATTTCCTTGACCGTGTGCCCCAGATCTATGTCTTGTACCTATTGATCTTAATTGTGATATCTGAAACTGCTAGATGAAGCAGTGCCTACATTCCTACCCTAATCCTTAATTTCCACTGCTTAGACCAACCAGACAGTGCAAAGAGGCTGCTAAGGACCAGATACTTTGCCCTTCATCACTTCTCATCAAAAAGGGTCTTTATTACCCAAAGAATTCACTTGGCATTCAGTACTGGTGAAAGCAAAATCAAGTTTTGTGAAGGCTGTTCTTAAAAAGTGCTGCCCATATTCTCTTAACAGCTTCTGCAGCAACTATATATATAATTTAACTGCAAACTCTGCTCATACATAAAATGACAATTAACCCCAGTATTGTTATAGTTGAACTGCATTGCATTTCTTAAAGCATTTCTGAGGATATCAGGTGTTATTTCATGTACTTTCACTGCTGCCATAGAACAGGTAGCATCTCAGGATAGCCTAGAATATATTTCAAAGTTCATTGAGAGCCACAATCACCTAGTAACTTCCATTGCTGCCTTTCCCTCAAGGCAAGTCCCAGGTATGTCCTCAAACTCTTTCTGTCCTTATCTAGCTCCACAATAGCCCTGTCTTCACGGCTCTCAGTTTCCCCTTTGAATGATGATACTATCTGCTGCAGAAATACTTGGTCTCTTTAGTTTCAAGTTCCACAAAACGAACTTAAAAACTTACTAACATTCACATTGCAACAGAGATCTGGCCCTGGATGTTTGATTTACAGCTAGGAAGAATTTGTTTGCCTGAGCCAAGAGATCTTTAAAGGGTTATTTGTATAGAGGTTTTTCATAGACTTTTTCCAGTAGGTATGCTTTCAAATGGAAAACAAGGTAAACCTGCTGATCATTGTCAGCAGTGGAAGGAGATTCCCTCCCTCAGCCAGATGCAGCTCTTCAAGTGAGTTAATTACATTGCTAATGGGATCAAAAGACAAAGTAGCATTCAAAAGTGACCTTAAAGCAACCGCCCCGGTGCAGAATACGTAAACAGCACTCACTGCCCGTTTTACTTGAGGCAAACTGGTAGACAGGCCGGGATATTTGCTAATGTTATGAACAGCACATCTAACTTTGTTTATTTACTTTAAGCCGAAGGACCTGTGCTCCCGCGGGTGAGCTAGTGCCATAGAGCAAGACCACTAGATAGTTTCAATGGAGACTTTTTACATGTGTGGATACTTTATGGAAAATGTTGGTTGATACATTAAAGGTAGAGATTTAGCCAGGAAGAAGGTTCTGGCACTGCTGAAGATATGTCAGAATTGAAGGGCAGTGTTCCCTGTAAGCATACTGCGATTTGCTTTGCAAGATAATGAATACGATTTAAGAACTGTAATTTTGATCTCCAGTGCCCAAACCCTTACTGCTAAAACATGCATTTTGTGCATTCCAGCACAAAAACCCCCCAACTAACAAAGGAAAAAACAAAACCAGCAAGCCAGGTGGTGACTGTACCACATGCACCACAGAACAGCTGTGATTCCAAACTTAAGACTGAAGTGGATTCAGTATCATCACAAGCAGAAAGTTACGAAGGCTTAGTCGCAAACAAGCCCCCCTCAGAAGTAGGAGAGTAACTCTCAAGCTTCACAAAACTCCGACGACCATTTGGAAATGCTTTTTGAGAGGCAGATACTCACACTAAAAACAAACCAAAGAAAACGACATACAAAATACCAGCAGGTAACCCTAAATTGTTGTTAGGAGAGGTAGTTGCTCCAGAGATTCTTAGTCATCTTCATATGGAAACTTCACACTCACACCAACTACCTGCAAACATGTCTAGTTGAGCTAGAAAGTAACAAACCTGAGGAAACAGCAGTTCTGTGAAACCACCTCCCTGAACTTCTTTTGAGAATGCTTTTATAGGAAGCATAATGGAGTATTTTCCAGTACTGTAAGGGTTGCTGTTCCTATAGTTTCACAATATTAGCAACCCAATACCCCATGCATTATCCTTTAAGAACTTTTATGAGGACTATTTGTGGAATTTATACAGAATCAGGAACTACATACAATGAAACTAAATGCAGTTATGACTTACCCATCTTACAGTTAATGGCAAGATACAACTTTGCTCTTCGCTAAGCCGTATGTACCTTACTCAGATGACAGGGCCCCAGTCTCATCTATTAGATGTTAAAATCACCAAGCACACTTCAATCCCTTGCAATCAAAGGTGTTGCATTGCTTTTCAGCAACCTTACTCACTTCAGTGAGATCAAGACTCAAAAGTCTTGGACACCACTTTCCTAAAGACCAGTGAGGGAAGCTTTGGAAGAGAAGTGAGCTTACTCACTTTGATATTCATGACTAGGTAACAGCCAAAGTTTTGACTCTATATTGGCAAGATCAGAACTAGATATATGCCATGTGCTGTGTTCAACTATCAGACTCACCGTGCCTAGAATCCTGTAACCAAAGTAAGATGGTAGTAAAATTAAACAAAAAATAATTAAAAACAAAAAAGGAAGGAAGGAAACTCCAAAACAAGTCTATAAGAAAAGTTTTAACCACAGGAGTTTGAACAACACTGAGAAAAGTATTAAAGATCAACTTCTGCTTTTTTTCAAAAAGAAAAAAAAGTTACTTTGGCTCTGTGTTCCCATGACAATTTAAGTTACCAACTCAAGGCTATGACAATGCTTTTATTTCCTCAGAGAAAACTACCTGGGAAATGTGTTCCCACTTCACTCTTTTCATCTCTTGGCCCTTGCAAGGGAACACACATTAAGGTCACCTCCACCTCAAATTATTTCACCTGTTTTCCAGTGCAATTCAGCAGTAACCCCTCCAGACTGGACTGCAAATATTCACCAGCTAAACATCACCACTAGGGCCACAAAGCACAACAAAAAATCCTGCTCAAGAGCAAACCAAGTTCAGACTGGAAAGCCAACAGTGAAAGTCATCAAGCCAAAAGCAACACATGGTATTTTCGTAAGTAAAATATCTCTCTGTTTTATAAAACAATTTTGTAACATGTACCTTCAGCTCCTACACCATTCCAAAGTCTTTAACTCTGCAAGACGAGGCTGCTGATGCTCTGTTGTCTCTGTTCCCACTCTTCTCTAATGGTGGGACAGATCCACAGCTGGTATAAATCAAAACCATCATTAAAATTCATTCCTGCCAGGTGAGGAAGGGGCCTCTTTTTACTCTGTAGCTTGAAGTACACTCCATCTACTCTGCTATTTGTCATCTCATGTGCAGCAGCCTTAGCCCAGAAATAGTTATGTTCCTGATAGACATGTTCTCTCCTTACTTTAAATGGCACCTGACAACACATTTGCCTGTTGAACTCTTGACAGTAAAAGTAATTTAAAGATCTATGACAATATATATTATAGTTATTGAAATCAGATACAAGTTTTGAGCATGACAAGTAGGAGTTTATTACTGCAGTTTGAGGGTATTCTTACACTTATTTCTCTCCATTGATGGACTCAAGATAATTCATAGCTGTGAATCAAAACATTCAGCCACTTTAGCAGCAGTTATTCATTCTCTTTCATAGAACACAGAACCCAGACAGACAGCCAGTCTTTGACTACCCCAAAGCATGAAAATTCCTAAACCATTCCTTTCTCCATTGCTTCTCTTTTGGATTTGATCATCATATGAATCCTGTTGCATGTAAAACTTATCTAAAAAGGACAAGTACCTGTTTAAGATCAGTACCTTTGGATACTCATCCCACTAAATACACTACTGGCATTTCCCATGACAGAAGAACATGGGGAGCTGCTTTCTGCAGCAGAAACATGGAAGGCTTTTTGTCTCAGATGTTAAAATGAAACTAAATAAATATTCTGTACCAAGTGAGATTTATACTGTAACTTTATACTACATGTGAATAATAAAGACATTATAAAGAATAAAGAATTAATGCATGAATGGAGCTTTTCTATATTATTTTGATCATCCTTCTGAAATTCAAACTCATAACCTATGCAAGCACATTTGGCAAATTGAGCAAAATTTCTTTGCACCTGTGAAGCATGAAGAGTTGATTTCAAATCTCTACAATAACAATTACAGCTGACAGCTATGCAGCTTGAATGGCTAAGGTCCAAGTTGAAATGTTTTCCTACTAACAGTTTGAGAATTAAGAACTTTTTGGACTTTTACATATGCATTTTTCTACAAAGTTAAACCACTAATGCTGAGGGCAAAAATAAAACCAAGCTTTCTCACAGTAATGAAAGTATCTCACTGAAATAAATGTGCCTCGCATTCTATGGTATACTATTCCAATAATCTCAAAGTTCTTACCAAATATTCTTTAAATAGTTCACAATACTCCTTTTAGTCTCATCTCTGTACTTTCTAGCTCTTAAATCAATTTGTTAGTTGTCAGAAAAGTATGAATACTATTGAAAACAACCAAAGTAGCAATCTGGCAAAACTGAACAACTGCTCCCTTTTAGTGCCTTTTTTTCCAAGAACTAATAACTTTTTAGAACTTTCACCACCAAGATCTTGATATTTTTTCATTCTGCCATCCCACATGAAAGTGAGTGGTTTCAATTAAGCAATAAGGGCCTTATTCCTTTTGAATGAAAGAACTATTTTTCTGTGTTAGTAAGCACACAAGTATGTTTCCTTTGAATAACTGGAGCAGGTGTAGTCTGGAAGATAAAATCTACCACAACCATATATTTCAGCAAGTACTTGTGCCCATGTAGCTCTGGAAGCTACTGGTTCTGTTACTGTATGAAAATACGGAAATTATGCACTAAATACACAAAATACTGTTGAACACAATGATCTTCAGGGTCCTTTCCAACCTAAATGTTTCTATTATTCTACAAAATTATGCTTCTTTCCCTGAACTTGGAAATTATATAAGAATGTGCTGTGTGAAGGTGTAGAGATAATTAGACTGCACATGTGAACTGTTAAGTTAGGTATTTGCATTTTTCTGAAGGAGTAAAAACACTTGGGTTACCACAGGCTTCTTACAGATGCCATAGCACAGGGTGTGAAAGGACTGAAGAAAAAAAAAAAAAGGTGTGAAGTCTTTAAAAAACACAGAACTGGTACAGGACGAGCCACAGAGGTTTTGTCAGGCATTGACACTGACACAAGGCATTGAGAAAAGACTACATTTAACCCCAAATCTCATTAAAACTCATTAATACTCCCCCACTTCAGGACTGCAGCCTGAGTCTGTAGCTGCTGTGCTGAAGTTACGACACAGCAGCAAGCAAAGAGCTTGAACACAGCTTTATGAATATTCACAGGGCAGAAAAAGTGACGTGTGATCAAAGGCAGCTGGATAATGCAAATACAAACCAAATGCTGGATCTTTAATCTGAATTCTGGCATTTTCAGAGAACGCTCATCAACGATTAAATTAGTAGCATTTTGAGTATTTGAGTATGAAATCATATTCAATGTCCTTGGCAGCTTTGGTGTATTCTTTAGTAATTTATCATTTTACTCCAAATGTTAACCTTCTGAAATTGATATAGCTCAGCTGCAAGGAACTGACATTTTTATTTAAAATACCATACCTGTACAAATGCAACATATCTTCCAAGAATCAGCATTATATATCATATACAATCATACAAAGCAGCAACATGCTGTCAGGCTGGCTTTATGTTCCCCATCTCTGTGCATTCATACAGGAGACTTGGGCCTTTGGGCTCTATTTCCCTTCAAGAACAAAACTCTCAGGTGACCACCTATAACAGTTCAACTCCAAGCAAACAGTAGAATCAAGGGTCACAGGAGACAAAGCTGGGCTCAGACTGGCTAAACTGAGGAGGTTATGAGGTGGCTTTTGCTAACTAAGAACTAAGTTGTTGCAACAAGGTACTGCTTAAAGCAGCTGTTAAGTCTTCTCTGCTGCACAAGATATTTCTATCCTGCCTTCCACTGAGGCCAGCTAACCCTACGAATGGTGCAAAACACAGAAGAACCTGGAATCAGTGTTTTGTTGGTAACAGTGGCTTTGACCTTGCCAGTGGTCACAAAATGATTTTCTATTGTGCGGATATAATGGTGGAAACTGAGTTGCTGTGCCCGTTTCCTGTTCATAGGAAAAGTCAGTTGCTATAAAACGCAACTAGTTTGCTCTCAGTTAAAAAAATAAAAAATTATGTACACTGTGGAAGCTGCTGAGAAAACCAGACAGCTGCACAGGCTGATACCTCAAGATTTTGTGCAGGTGTATTATTACGTTATTTATATTTGTCTAATTTTTGCTAAGCTGGAGGGCTTTAATCCTAACCTTTAACATAGCATGTTTGGAAATATTATGCATCAGGTCTTCTCTAACCAACTAATGAGAAGTTTCTTTCTGCTGCTTTTTATTGCAGAGCCTCATTTCATCTTACTAAGGAAACCTAGTTTATAGGTTAGGACTTCTTTTCTCCAGAGAAAGTAACAGTTATCCAAGTGTTGAGTAAATGCTTCTGCTGAGGAACATGTATGCTGCTGTGCCTGATTTACAAGTACTATAAATTTGTTTTCAAGCTCTGCCACAAAAGAATTCATTCCTTTTGGTAAATACTCAACCACTGAGCAGGTTCTACTTGGCAGACTACTTACTATCACATTCTACTTTTAAAAATATTTCCTCCTCTATGTAAGTGATGGAGACTGCTGTGTGTCATCTTAAGCCTGATTTACTGTTTGGTAATACCTTTTTCTTGCTTAGTGAGTAATATCAGTTAAATGCAAAGCAGGGCTTTTTATAAGAGCCCAGAGACTCAGATTTTCCAAGGTGGTCCTGGTACACTACTGTGCAATTGAAATCTTCAAATTCACATGTCAATGACATTGATTTGACTGTAAGCATTCAGTTCCCAAAGAAACATGCTTTATTGCATGTTTTCCCTCCCTCTGAGAACACTTTTTCCTGGTTGCTTTGGAATTATGTATTCCTAGATACATTCTTGGCTTCTAGGACCTTTCCTGTTTTATTGAGGACTCCAAGCCCACAGCAGAGACATGCTGTACAAAAGTGTTGTTGCACACTGAGTGGTCCAAAAGGCAAACTTTACCCTAATGAGCTTAATTTCCCCAGGCTCCCTTTACTGGCTCCTGCAAAGGAAACCCTCTGCTGAGAAGCTTTGGGATAGCTTGGCTAAATTCAGCTTTTATAGAAACACCACCCTTATTTAGTTAGTACCTTAATTGACTTATACATCTGGTCTCTTGGACTTTAAACAAAATGTTAAATCATTTGATTCTTCTAGAGCCCAGAGAAAACACATTTTTCCTCCATCATGAAAAAGCTGCTGTAGATTTTGCAGAGCTGCTAAAGTCCTGAAACTATAACCTAAATTTTTATTCTCTTGCTTATCTTCATCATCATGAGTTGCTAACATTGTGAGAAGGACTAGATATTGAAAAGCATTCTTGCACAGCAGGAGACAACATGCTGCTATATATATGCATGCAGTTATGTAGAACTATCATCAGAAACTGTGTCAAAGCAGTTCTATCAATAAAGAAATGCTTAAGCTACTCCAGAGTTACATTTGCTCTCTACCTCTGCTGCAGTGTCCTCAAAAGACCGCATATGCCCAGATATTTCTGGATTGACCCTATTTCCTTAGCTGCTCATAACATATGGCAACACTGTCAGTCACCACCATAAAATATATCTGGAGCAAAAAACACGTAGAAGACAATACCCATATATAGACTTTGCACTATTTACTGACATATCAATTTATCTTCTTTTTTTTTTTTAGCAACACCATGTTCTTATGAGCAAGAATCTCATGACAAGAATCTGTAAGACTACTAATTTTCTGTGGGGCTTTTTCAAATTCTAATACATACTTTGCCTATCATTGAACTTCATCTGTGAAGTAAAGACAGCAAACACAGAATTACTTCTAGCACCTTGTAGTGATGCAAATAAAATGGCTCAATTAATATCTTTAGATACTACAATTACTACAAAGTTGCTATATTATACATCTTGGGCTGGAGCTACTTCAGAAATAAAGTGCTTTGGATAAAATACCAGAAAAGGCTGAATTCCAGGATGAACAAAGTCTTCAAACTGCTTTTTGATGCAGCATGGTTAGGTGATGACTGATGATTCCTATAGTTAAATTAAGTAGTGACAATGAGTTAGAAAGGGAAAATTGGTTCATTCTGATGATACACATTTTCACAGAGCAGAAGGTGCTGCAGCTGCTGAAGGAAAGGGGAAGAACTTCTCAAAGAATCTCTCAGGAAACAAATCAATTACATTTGTTGTTCTCTAGATACAGGATGACTCCTTCAAAAGTAAGATATGGTATAGATCAAAGCATCTACAGCAACAGGATGATGGACAGTACTTAATACATATGATAATACATTGAACATACATCAAAAGTCACAGATCTAACCTTACAAGACTCACAGTCTGAGATTTTAATATTTCAGATTAAAAAAAAAAAAGGTGTGAACTTTCTAATCTGTGTGGGATAAAATGCATGTCACAGACTTGCTCTGGCACCTGCCTCATCATTTTCATATTTCCCTAACAGTTCATATGAAAAGGGTTTCTGAAATACAGCAGACACTCCTGGGAGACAATCTGACAAAACAGGCTCAAGTCTGCATCCACCAGCACAATGGCATCATTGCTTCTCAGTCTACAATTTCCACAGTACCTGGGAGGTGCTTATGCACACAGACTATCAGATGTTCAATTAAAGCTTAAAGGTGCTGCATATAAAATACTAACTAAAATGTTTACAGTCATTAAAAAAGAAGACATTAATGTCATAGTGTTATATGAAACTAAGCAGGCTGTGCTAAAAAAACCGAACACTACTATTCAGGGCCATGTGATTTTCAAATCAAATATTGGATATAAAACCATTAGTGGCTGACATGTAAAACTGTAATATTCCCAATGGTCCCTAAGAAAAAAGAAAAACTAAGTCAGTGAGAATTTATTTTCAAGGAAACAAGTAGTTAAATTCTTCTTATGTTGCTGAACACACACACACGAACGAAAAAAACCCCCCATCTTTATTGGTACCTGAACATTAACAAATCACACCAACAGATGTTAAAGCAATCAGAAATTGATTGTGAGAAAAATATTGTCTTTGGATATTGTTGTAAAGAGTCAATTGGTGTTAAGAAAGAAAGAGAGCATATTTGTAAAATTTTATCAAAAGAACTAGAAATGACAAAAAATTGGAATATATAGTTATTAGTTTCTTTAGGTTTTTTTTTTTTTTTTTAATTATGACATACAGAGAGACTGTGTATTGGACAGAGTAAGTTAAAAACACATTTTAAATAATATCTTAAACATCAAGCATAAAATTAACATCTTGTTACAATGTCCTGTAACCTACTCTGGTTTTTTTTCCCTAATGTTACATGTTGGCTTCTCTTTACACAAAACAGTAGTCTTTCTCCATTAACAATACACAGGCCCCATCTGTTTCTCATTAAACACCCTACTTTTCCTGTGTGGTGTGTTGTGTTTCTGTTGCAGAAATCTCTCAGAGAAAAAGGGGTTTCATAACTAAGGATTTAGGTAAATTCTCGAAGCCTCCTCAGCTCTAATTCACACAGAAAAAGAAGGGTCTGGGAGACATTTCTTCCTACTGACTCCTTAGAATTCCCCTCACCCTGCACCAGCCAAAGGAAGGAGCATCTCTGCGCAGTATGAGAGAGTCAAGATCTGTTCTGGAGAGCAAGGATGAAGGTATGAAAGAGAGCAAGAACTCAAAAAAGGTAGCTCCTTTCTGCAAAGCCTGTTGAGGAGAAAATGCAAATAAAAAATGCAGAGAACAAAAGCCGGTGCTTTTTGTGGACTGCAATATATCAGAGGGAACATTCCACGGCAGTAATTTCCCAGCTTGACAATTCAGCCCATTGGGTAGGCTGAAACATATAAAAACCTTGATGAAAGGCCATATAATTGAGGGTAGCAAACTGATTGATTCTGAACATATGTAAAAGAATAGCAAATAAATGTATTTGTAGCAGCTGCATTTTTCAGCTCAAGTCATCACAATTTTTCACACAAAGATTTACTAGACAGCATACCCAGGATTTAATTTTTGTAATTCGTGTACTTTTCACATTAATTATTCAAATATAGAGTTTTAGTAGGCTATGAGTAGTCAGTGCCTACCTCCTCTCAAATTTCTGGTACATAAATGAAAAAGGCTTTTGTTCTATTTTGCTGAAATTCCTACTAAGCCCTGTATCATGGAATATCTCAGACACACCAGGATCTTACACATAGCATGACAACAGGAGGTTGGTAGGAGAGAGAGACTCTATGAGTGTCTTTTCTGCAGGAAAAGTTGGTGCCAAGGACAGAGGTTCTTGCTACAAAGAGTATGGGAGAGGAAGGAATTAAAAGCATGCATGTGCCTTTAAAGCTACTAAAATCACCTCATGTCAGACACCCTTCTATAGGTTTCATTGTTTCTGCTGTATGTTGATTTCCTAATTTTTGGGTTTGGGGTTTTTTTATATCATATTCAATCTTTAGTGAAAACACAGGGACTCTGCAGAACGAAAATGGCAGTTAGTTTGTATCACAGTACTAAGTAAAACTAGTGATGGCAAATAAATGATCTTATCTATTCTTTCATTATCTAAGAAGTAATCCTAATTTTTATAAGTATATTCCTTGTAAATATTGGCCATACACTTCTGAAGAACAAACTCTCATTTATTACTCAAAAGAATGAACATATGGATAATTACACAAAGAACAGCCATTCCTGAATAATTTGTGAGGAAATCTAGTTAAATGGGAGTTTGGAAAAAACAAGCAAATCACATCACTGGTGGGGCCACTGAACAAATAGCCATTTAGAAAATAAACTTGAGCTCATAAGTTCTTCTTCAGCATCGAACAAAAGAGAGGGCTGTCTTGAGCTTGCTCTCTTGTAGTTTTGGAATAGCAAAAGAAAGAAATGCAACAAAAGAATAGCAAAACAAGAAAATTATCAATGGCTTCCACTTTTGGAAGTGTCTGATTTGGTGTTTTTATAGTTTAACACAAAAATCCAAAGACTGCCCAGGAAACATAAAGTACGTATTACCCTGGAGGTGCTCTCTCATGTTTATTATTTTTATTATTTTAGTTCACTATTTTTCCTATGTGCATCCTTTCACAATGCAGAAATACCTCCTTATTTACACTGAGTCCTGTTTCTAAAAAAATGCATGCCCATTATCTAGATGTATCTTCATTCATCAATCCCTCACACAAAAATAAATACTTCTATGAGTATTCATTGCCATAAGGATTTTTTTTTCCATCTGTAACAAGAGGGACACATTTATAACATCAGTAGTCCAGTGTAATGTCATTATAAAGCAATTATTTCACTAGAGGGCAGACCTGAAGTGGGACAGTAATAAATCAGGCAGCTGTTCATTTTTAAGGATGTACAAACAGCAAACCAAACAAATGGCACATCAGAAAAATATTTAGTACCTATAAAAATACTATGAACTAACAACTAAATTTATACTTTTTTTTCCTGGAAAAATGTGTGAATATAAAAAAATAAAATAAACAAAGGGCTTTGATTTAAGAAAGTCTTGAGGTTGTAAATGGATTCTGATGCCCATCTTACTCCTGAAGCTTTGAGATAGGTATGGACAAGCATCATCACCTATAAAATCTATGTAAACAAAATAGCCCCCCATAGACCCACATATTTGCAACTCATGATTAGGAATTCAAGACTTTTGTAAAAAAAAAATGAAACGAGAAGTTTTTTATTTTGGCTAAAACATCTCTCTCAGCCAACACAAGTAGCCCTGAAAACCCTGCTGTATTCCAACTTGAACTTAATGCAGTGGCAGACAGATTTTCTGATTCTTGAACATGCAACTCAAAGTTTCCATCTTGCTAAAATTCAGCAGGTACTTCAGAGAGCCACATAAAGTAACTCTGATGGTGGAAATATCAGTCAAGTCCTCAGTTTCCCAAGAGGTATGAAATAGAATCCCAAAGGATAGACTAGAACATTGATCACAGCAGTAGCAGGTCGCTCGTTTTCATGGGAATGCTGGCTGCCCAAGGGCTACGGTCACATGGGTTGGCAACACTCACAGAAGGTCCTGGAAAAGAGGCAATAGATCGCAAAAGCTTGAAAAACCTTTAAAAATGACAACTGGAGCACCAGGAAAGGGTGTGATATAGAAAGAGGGCACAAGTGAAAGGCAAAAGGTAAACTGATGCATGAGATGAAGGGATAAAGATACTCCCAAGCACATGCCCGGGCAACACAGTTGCCATTCCCTTGGGGGATATGGAGGAATTAAGAGTCTCCTTTCCTTTTGGTGGATGTGGGAAAGTAGGCTGACAGCAGGATTTCAGATTCACAGGAAGAGGAGAAAGGCCATTAAAAGGAAAGCATCCCTTGAAGAGAAAAAGGAAATAGATGAAGTGGCTTTGATTTGGAGACGTTTCTCCCCTGGTTCATAAACAGTGCACCTGTGTCTCATGTCTCAGGGGTTCCATTGGCAGGGGGACACAAAACACTTCCAGCTTTCAGCCCTGGAGGTGAGCAATGACTGTTTGAACCTTACTTGTGTTGGGAAACAGCCTGAAAATGGAGGAGCTGAGCGCAAGCACAAGGCTTTGAGATCACCATTAAGAGGAACGAGGCAGTTCATTACTGTACTTTTATGTATCTTGAGACTTTCTAATCATGTTTTTAGATGTTTGGAGTCAATAATGGTGATCTTGGCAGGAAAGCAAACTTGGAGCACCATAAACTGCTTATCTAGGTACTGGGTGGTCCCCATGTTCCTCTTTGAATGCTTATGCCTAATGATTCCATGTATCTCCAAGCAAAGAGGCAGAGGGAGATGAATTATAGGGGAGCCTAACTATCTAAGATAAGAATAAAAAAGGGAATGCAGTCCTGAGGATTTTAGTAGAGTTCATGCAGTAATTGTGTTAACTCTTCCATTGTCCTTAGAGTATAATTAAAATAAAGAGATACAAACAAAATAAAATAAAAATTACTCTTGTAGTTCTTAGGAAATACATACAATGTTTTACAGAGTGATTTAAAATAAATTATCATCACATACATTTAAAGGAAAATATACACAGGCTGGCTTTAAAAAATGGCACAGGAAGATCCACAAAGAAAAATTACCTTTTGTTAGAAAAAAGACACCCTTCAAAAATTATTATTGAGAAATATTAAATGAAAAATACAGTTTCTAAAAATTTATAATGAAATCATTTTACATAAAAATAGAACAAATAGGAGCAAAATATTATGCTTTTTTTCTCTTCATATAAGTACTTCAAAATCACTTAAGGGCTTCCTTGAAATTGTGGATTGTGTTACGGAAATATAATTTCACAGCAGCTTCATTGACTATCTATCATATGCAATGCTGTACATTGAAATTTGATTCAATTCCATTCAAATTTATTAAAGGTCAAAAGTTCTGGGGCACCAAATGTTCCAAATTTTAATTACTCTAAAATCTCTACGCTTTTATGAATCAATGTCATCTCACTTCAGTTTCTACCATAAAATCTTACTGAAGCCATTTTAAAATAAAACAGTTCATTTCATCCTTATAACTTAGACAAATTAAACTTCTAAGTAAATTTATTTCTCGACATAAGAGGTCATTTCCTAGATGCTACAGGCAGTGTGATGAAAGTGAGACACTGAAGTTAATACCACAGACTAAGCAGTTGGCATGAGGAACTGCAAGTTAGTTAAATGATAACAAGCAGAAATTGTTTTATGCTCCTCCAGATTCTCTTCTTTTCTCCTTCTTATCTTTCTTTTCCTTTCTCTTTACTTTCCTTCAGCCTTAAGCTATTTAACTGTCACCTTGTCACCTTTTTGTTTGCTTCCAGGTTTCTCCTCTTTTTCTCCCATTAAAAACATCTCTCCTTCTTTTCCTAATCTCTCTTTTCACCATTCCTCTAAGTTTCTTATCAGCCACATCTACTTAATGAGAAAAAAAAGGCTCCAGCATCTCAGGGCACTATGTTCTCTGTTCAAAGTTCTTTTTAGACACTGAGTTACTGGACATTAAAATGTCTGTGATAAAACTCTTTCCTCTATTGTGTAAAGTGAGATTTCTTATAAGAAATACAACTACCTGTAAGAAAAAAAAAAAAAAAGAAAAAGTACTTTGAAAGTGGCCTCGAGGTTGGAAAAGGCTGTGTTAAACCTTGCCTATTACACTTTGGCATCAAAGATCACTAAACAGTTTTGGTTTGCTATTCTGTTTAAAGTTCCCAATGAAGCATGTACTGCAGGACAATAATATTGATAGGCAAACTAACACATTTAAATTATTTGGTTCATGTCAGGGTTAAATACTGTACCAAAAGAGCAGATTTGAACATCAAAGACTACTCTAGCTGTCCAAGAAGAACAAATATTTTATTCTCTTCTGTAAGATAAGGAACTTGATGGTTTCTTTAGAAGAACTTTAATTTTTAGCAATCTACCTTACACTTTTTTACATCAAACCAAGAGAGTCCATCTGTGCAGAGAAATGAGTCCTTTGTTGATGGCACACTCCCAGCGCTATTTTCCTGAGGATCCCAGTGGTTGCTGCCACGTGGAGATGTGTGCACAAGGACAGTGATGTGCCTGGGCAGTATCACCTGAGGCCTAAAGAGATGGTGACTGCAGAGCAACCCATCTGCCCTGAATGTTATAGCCCACCTCATTCTAAAAATCCTCCTGGAAAAAACATGTCTGGGATCACTGCAGCACATGACACCACCACATGGCACTAATTACACCTTCCTGTCCTCTGCCCCAAGACACCCTCACGTCCAGACTTGTGGGAGAGCTGTGCATGGGCTGGACACACACCACAGAGCCAGCACTTCTGGCCCCATGGTGCCAGCAGAGGATGCTCCTCTCTGCCAGGTGGGGCAGGAGGTACGGGACATGCCAGGGATGGATGCTACAGGACATCTTGGGGAGTGTGGGCTTTCCACCTCCTCCCAGGCCCAGGCATGCTCAGTATGCATATACCATGCCCACAGTGCTAATAAGTTATATGAAGTATATATTCATCTGATAGTCAAATGTAAACCATGGAATAACTTCCAATATTGAACCCCAATGCACACTGCAACATGTCTAAATTGAGATGAGTTGGAAGAAAATTGGAAAGAAACAGCTACGTTTTGCATTATAACAGAAGTAGGACCTTGCTTCTTTATCAATGGAATATAGGTAAAAAATTATGAGTATTGAATACCAGAATAACTTCACAACCTATCAACTAATCACTGAACAGAAATACAACATTTTTTGCAGAAAAAAAGTTCACAATGCCAGCATATTCCCTCTACCTAGAAAACACAGGACTGGGACTAACTGAGAAATGACTAAAATTTTGCTGATGGATTTTAGCTGAAAATTGTTAAAACTTTTAATGAAGTAACTCTTTATGTACATACATGTAACTATGTATGTAGGTACACATTTCTGTATATATCTATATATACACACACAAGTCAACCCACAAAGAATCAGCAAGAACAGGTATCACTCTTCTTTACTAGTGAGTGATATATTAGTGACATTCTTAACAGTGATAATGGCTAAACAAAGACTATGGCATTTGATATTTCTACTACCAACTCCAGTAAATAAGCCAATAAAGCTGATCTCAATATCTTTGCCTGAAATACAAAATGAATCAAAAAGTAGAATAGTTTTTATTGCCTTTTAAAATCTTAAAACATCATAATTCTCTTTCTACCAAAAATATGAAAGATACATTTCTGCTCCAGCTATTCACTCTAGGACAACTTTAAATTTCAATCTTTACACAACAGCCAAAACCTGATCAAAATATTACAATTTTATTCTCAATAAACTGAGAAAATATATTTTATTCACATATTAAACAATTTTAATAAATTTTATATTTCAAAATATTTTATATTTCATATTTCAATAAATTTTAAGTTTTCCTAAAGAAAATTGCATCGTAATTATAGTAAAACAAAAATATACAAAGTTATAAAAGTTAGAAAATATGTACAATATTTTGTAGAAAATATTTTTGTAGAAAAAAATTTGTAGAAAATATTGTACAAACTTCAGTGTAAACATTATATGCAATATACAGAAGTTAATAATAATCACGGTATTGCTCTACAATACAGTTTTCTGGGAGATAGTAAGACAGTCTTAATACTTTGCCACTTCAGTATCAAAATAACAGTGGGATTTCTTTGTGCTATTTCCTATGATCATAACCATGTAAGTCATACAGGCATTCAAACAATAATTGTTGGCTTTCTTAAAAATGAAATGAATACAAAAAAGCAGTCAAGCACCAGTAGAAAACACCATTGCCTAAGCAATTAAGAAATTGTATTCTTTATATATTTAAACATTTTAATATTGTGCTGTCCCAAATCTGCTAAAAATGAAAAGTACAAATTCATGTGGGAATAAATCCCCTTATTTTCCTTCCATACTATTTTTTTTGTTGCCGTTGTTGTATTTGTGAGAAATTATTGTTTCTCCCCAAATTTGATTTCACTCATCTGAGCTTCGGTGGGGCAGAACTGGGCTACAAATTGCCCAAGACCCTTCTATGGAAATGTAAAAAGAACAAAGCTTTGTCCAAGGAGGTGTAAGCTCAGATAAAGCAGATACCACTGAAGGAAATGAGAATTTTGTTGTGGTCCTTGCTGGATCACTGTGGACTTACTCTTGAGAAGCACCGCTAGAACTCAGATCATGGACAGCTTTTCTGGACAACTCCTTATGCCTTTTAATATAACATGATCTTTTTTGGAGGAGCATCAAAGAGAATCTAAAGAACTGCAAAGTTATTCTATCTCCTAGAAGACAACTTGGAGTAAAAGTATTTTGAAATCTCTCTACATTGAAAATATAAAATACTTTTAGAGCATTTCTAAACTGCTACCTCTGAATGCTTTAGTGAAAATCCTGGGTAAGAGATACAGAAAACAATCATGTCCCCTTTCATTTAAAGTCATACTTTTTGACTTTGGTTATGGAATATAAGTGTAACCCCAATTAAATAAAAATGTACATAACACAATCACAAGCCTTTTCGGAATTTTTTTTATTAGGATTTTAACTATGATGTACAAAAACGAATCAGCAAGACAACACATTTAAGCACTTTGTCAACTTATAGACAAATATATAAAATTAATAGCACTCAACAAATAATCCATCAACTATAATTACACAACATTTTGGCTTTCATTGCATCCAGCTGCTGCTGTGCACGATATCTGCATTCTGTTAATAATGTTGACCTATCAGGGATAGCAAGACCAAATAGTAACAATGCAAATGGCATTCCTGTAAAATCTCTCCTGTTGTTTTTAGTGAGACTGCTGCTAATATTTAAAGAAAAGGAACAATGAAGTCTAATCTACACATCTTCTCTTTATTTCAAGGAGAGTTGATTCAGACCCGTAACTTTTAACACATTTGACAACTGCTCTCTCTAAGCACTTAAGTAACACAGTATGAAGATGATATAACAACTAATTTATGTCCTATTCTTCCTTTAACCAAATACTGGCAATGTGCTAATGGGCTGGCTTGAGAGCACCCTGTCCTGAGAGAAGAAAGCAAGTAATTTGAATCCATAAAGTCTCATAGCTAACTACAGGTGGCATTAAATGATCTATTACAATTGCAAAACAATTTCCAAAGATGTGTTGCTCTTAAACTCCTAAATATTTGTGGAATTTACTCATTGTGGCTATATGCCATCCCCAAGTGATTAACTTCATTAATGCTTTTGAGAGACATTAATATCTATGTCTCCATCTATTTCAATTCTTCATAGGAAAAAAAAAAATCAGACTAAATACTCAGAATCACAAATTTACAAACACCTGAAAGCTGATTAATAAAAACAGAATATACAGGATTTTTACTGAAAATGGCACTTTTTTCATGACATATAAGCAGATACTTATTTTAGAATAATACTGTGCAAGAAACATACTGTGGAAAAATTTCAATAATCAAACTTCAGCTGAGCCTCAGTTTCCACAACCAATAAATTAAAGGGCCCTTTTAGTCATAATGTTCATATATTTATAAGCCGCAGGTTGCTATTTTTGTACATCACTTATGTACACATTAGTGGCCTGCTACTTTGGGCAGTGTATTTTTTAGGTGTAAATTACTTGTGGGTGGACGAGGCAGTTCTCAGTTCCACTTAGTCCAGCACCTCTTTCCTTAATGCTCCTGATTTGGGGACTAACTGTAGTGGCAGATTTATTGATATGTATGTTCATACTTCTGGAAAAACAAATATTTCTCAAGCTGCAGATCAGCTCCCAGATAACAATACTTTCAAGATAATACCCATCCCAAAGATGCCAACAGCAACCCCTCCAAGTTCTGCTTATTTTAGGGGTTTCCATCACATATGTTTCATCACCACATTTAGCTGAATTAAACACAAAACCTTAATTCAATTTTCAACATTTCTTCTCTTTTTTTTCCAATATAAGTATTTCTACCAAAACGAACAAACAAACAAATAAAAAAACCCAAACCACTGCAAAGATTTACAGACATAATGACAATACTATATTGCCCATCATGGGCATGTTTATTTATAAATAGCCAGGCAGGAATAAAAAATAATGTCAGCGAGAACTGAGTTGCCCTTTAAATGAAAATAATCATCTGATTATTTCACTCAAGCAGCTGTGTATGCAGCAGGAAGTCTCACTCCCAAATATTATGATGACTCATCTACTTTCCTTTTCTAACAGTAAATGTTCTTTTCTCTTTTTAAGTGCAGTGTTGATAAACCCTGCACAAGCTGCAATGCTACATTACATCCGCCTTTCTAAATCTGTAGAATTTAAACTGCAGTTACCCATTTCTACCCATAAAATTAAGCAATATAATCACTGGGGTTACAAGGTTCCTTTACACAAAGGACCTGCGAGATTCGCTGCCTTTATCAAAGCCAACATTTGAAAGAGCATGCAAAATGTTCTCACTGGAAATAGAAAAGCTACAGCCTGGACATCTCACAACTTCCTGGAAAGAGAGGAGTTAATCAGCACAGGCAGTTCTGAGAGCTTGCAGTGAGACACAGGGCTGTACTGCAGATGTGTGGAGCGCACTGAAGGTGTGGCCCGTGCTTTCTACATGCATATTTAAATACTTAAATTATATGGCCTTAGGGCTATTATTAAAGAACTACCTCACAGAGAGGAAGAATTACACAGAGAAACGAGGCCTAACACATTTCTTCAAATAGAGAGCTGAGAAGAAGAGAAGGAAAAGCCTGGGTTACTCACGATTCTTTTCACCTCTCCACCTTGACCCCGCTTTTATTCTAGGCGCGATGTCCACAGCAGCAGTTATGTCTACTAGCCCAAGCAGCAGCAGCAGTGACAGCACAGCCATGCCAGGTAACAAAAAATTTAAAAAAAATCACCTCTACCTGGAGTACTGATAGAGATGAATTAGATGACTTTCCTCAGTAATGGATAATTGGAGCTAACAGCACTTACTCAGCAGAGGCAGAGGGAGATGTAAGACATTATTCCTACTAGAAATGTTTATTCAAAATTTCCATTGCATCGCCTATTTCCTTTATCCAGGGAATGCAAAACCAGAAGAGTTGCAAAGGCTTCCCCTAGCAAGGAGCCTCTGGCACTCAGACGCACGAGGAGATGCAGTGGCAGCTTTCTGTGGTCCCTCAGAAGCCACTGGCTCCTCACCTGCCTCTGCCACCTCTCAGCCCTTCCCAGTGTTTATCAACATTCCCCACAGCACCCTAGCAGGGGACACAGCCAAGCTGAAAACGGAGGAGTTTTTTCTCCCTCACTTCCATATTTCACTGCAGTTTCACAGAGCTGATGACACCGAACGTTTTCGTGTTGACACTCAAATCTCATTACGTTTATCAATGGCCACAAAAAACCAGTTTGTCAAGCTTCCCCCCTACCACAGAGGGGAGGCAAAGGCAAAAATATAACGTATCCAAGACGAGAAAGAAACGCTTAAAAAAGAAACTTTTTTTTTTTCTTTAAGCTGTTCAGTAACTCTGTCTCTTATTCAGCATAAGTGTCTTCTATTTCTAGGGAAAATAACACAAACAATAGCACCTCCCACGCAGGTCTCTGTCAGCAGATGCTGCATAAATGGAACAGTTCACTGACAGTAAGAGAAGCTCTGAGAAATTGTGTACAGAATCTGTGCTGCCCAACAAACCTTCCCCCTGCAGCCCACCAGCCTCTGGGCACCCAGAGCCCAGTGCAAGCAGACTCCAGTGCTGGCAGCACTGCCAGGGGTGCAGTGGGCAGAGATTTAACCCTGTATCTGTCCATACCAGGGAGCCAGATCACAAACTTACCCGCGGCGACTGAAACAGTCTCAAGGAAAAACTGCAACACAAATTATCTGCTAACCCTTTCACCAGAATTATGAAATCATTCCACACGACTTGTGAAGACCCAGAAAAGCTTCATCCTGAGAGCTGAAAATCACTATAATAAGACCAGAGGGCTTTTCACTCATGGTGACAGAAGGCTTTAGTCTGCACAAAGTCTATATTTATATTCAATAAAAGCAACTGCAAAATACCTAGTTCTTTAGCACCATCAGTCTTGGGAATACTTAAAAATTGTTACTTACTTATACAACAGTACAGCTAATTTCCTCAATAGAATAGCAGTGAAATAGCATTCTCCAAGCTGGCCTGCCTCATGCATTGCATGATATCTGTTGAATAGATGCTATGGATATAACTGAGCTGCACCATTAAGGGTTTTTTTGAGTAAAGCACTGGAATAAATTTCTAGATACAATTTCAATTACCAAGAAAGGAGAGACAAAGTAAATTATTTCAGTCTTAATAAGGCATTTTATTACTTTACAGTGTTCCCAGCCACTGCTGTTTATGAGCTCAGAATGATTACTGCTATTGAAATACTCCACAATGACCAGTTAGGGTGTGACCAGCTAAAGCCATTCCTTTCTAGACACTCTCATGCCAGTGATGGAAACTTCTCAAAAGAGGCCAGGAGGGATTTTTTCACCTATAGCTGGCAGACCTCAGATGATGATAGAGATACTGTATCAGAATGTTTCAATGGCTATTAAAGTGGTTATCTACAAAACCTTTAAAAGGAATGCTCAGCTTCTTCCTTTGGACCAGCTGGAGAAATCAGGAAGCGAGATGTGCTCTTATTTCAATTTGGGTTTATTGTGTTCAAAAAGCAAAGTATTTACAGCAGAGGATATAAAGAACCTGCCAGATCTCCCACATGTTAACACATTATAAGCAGCCTCCAGTTTTGCTCTGAGCCCAGAAGCCCCTGCATGGCTGTTCCCCCTGTGCAGATGACTGGGAGTGGTGGTTTGTGCACAGGGATCCAACACTGTGTCTGGGCAGGGAGAAAATCTCCACATCCTTGTCTCAGTGGAAATTCTTGATGTAAAGCTTTGGTTTCTTTGTGATCATTTTATTCATCAGGAGTCACAACTATGGGGTGAAGAACAATGGAGCATCTCTCCTATACATGCTGTTAGGGCTTTGCCCTATAGCAAAAATAACTCCTATGGTAACATACAGCCTGAAAAGAAATGGTTAAAGGTTCAGACTGTCCTTTTTTAAAGCCCTTCCTAACTGCACATCCTTCCCCATCTGAACTCATGCAAGGGAAGCGTGTCAATAATCACTCTCTAAAGATGACTCATCGTGTTACTGGTTATGTAAGACACCTGAATGTACGAAATTGTTCACTGCACCAAAATACAACAGAGGAAAAAAACCCCCAGTTAGTACAAGGCAGTGCTTTAGGAGCACATGAGCAGTAATGCAGAATGGTACAGTTTACTCTGAATGCAGAAAAACTGACTTTTCAAATGGCAGCTGCAATTTTGAGCACGAAAACCAAAAGGCTTTGTGATCTTGCAGTTGGCAGTGTACTGTCTGAAGGACAGAAGAAAGCCCTGTCTGGGAGTTAATGCTTGTTATCCTTTATTTGGTCCCAGATCCAAACCTCACTGAGCCTTGTGCTGTGCAAAAGTAAACTGGTGCATCAGATTGGTATTTCACCAGCCGTCGGCTGAGCTCTCAAGCCCTGCAGTTGTTTTGTCTAACAGGCAATGAAATGATACACAGAGTTAAGGGAAAGTTTCAGAACTGCAGGCCAGATGGCTTTTCAGCTTACAAGATTGATGGAAGGGGACTTTTATGGACACAGACCCCTGCATGGGCATTTTGCACAAGTCACATCCATTTACCTCATCACAGGAGAAGGAGCTGTTGCCTCCAGAAAAGCTACGCTGTATCCTGATGAGTGTGAAGGGATGCTCAAAGCAGCAATCCATGAGTGACCATTTTTCATTCGTACAATGGAAAAACAGGGAAAACTCATAACCAAAAACATTTTTACATCTCTCTATCTAACAGTATTCCTCATGTTGCTGGTTGGCAGGACAGTGGGCAATTACTGCCATCGAAGCAATGCCAGTCCACCACCTTCCCCACTGGAGTAATAGCAAGTAAAACCAAACTGATTAAGCACTCAGAGGTGTGTAGCCCAATAAAAGGTGGCCTGCTCTTATGTGATTCAGTGTTTTATAGCTCATTTAACTGGTGTAAGTTTCTGCTGTATAATTTCTGCTCATGTGAGCTCCTCAACAATTTGAAGGCTCACTCAAAAGCAAGATAATTAATTCTGGAATTAACCAGGTGGGCAATGCTTTCAGAAATGCAGTGGATCCCTTATCCAAGACTGGATGCCTTCCTGACCTAGATGTTACAGCTCAGTTACAAGTTAAGCACTTGAAGATAAAATTACAAAATGAATTTATGGCCTGTGTTATGCTAGTTCTACCTAGCTTTAATATATATCATTCTCTCAAGTCATCAAACCTATTTAATTTCTTTTCTCTTCAGCTTTCATTATGACTCAGCCTTTTAAATTCTGGTTTACTGCACTATAGATAAAAGTCACTGGCAATTTGCTGCACAGTTCTTTCCTTAAATCAAGAATCTTCCACAGAGCTTTTTATTCATAAAAAGCAGATTTTTTTTTCTAAAGTTCTCTCTCCCTTCATTACAAACTTCACCTTCTTCTAAATGGTAGCAGAGCTCTCTATACCATCTTGGCATGGGCTTCCAGGGAGGGTGTGAAACAACTTTCTTCTGCATCCATTCACATAGACACGATGAAAGCTACAGCCCCTCTCACTAGAAGCCTGCAAGGCTGTGAGGTCAGCCCTTTTGTGCACAGAAGTCCTTCTCCACTCCTCAAAGCCAATTCCTCACACAGGGGCATCTCTGTCGTTTTTGAAGAACCCACCAGTGACTGTGTTGGAAATTGATAACCTGGGAAAAGCTTTTTTGCCGCAGAAGTCTTGTGCTGCTTTAGTGCTGAAGGAGGACAGAGTGACAAGGCAGAGCTTGGCTGGGCACCATAGCACGGGCTCATGAGTCATCCGCTCCTGACAGTCACACTAGGACTGGGTCAGCCCATGAGTACAGGCATCTATTGCTTCCTCTCTCTCTTACTGTGGAGGTGCCCTTTAGGGTCCTTCAATTTGAGGCATCTTCATCAAGTTTGCAAAGCAAAGCAAGTCTCTATGTCTGCACTACATCTATACTTCAACAGCTGCCACATACAGTTCTGACACGTTTCTGCAACGGTTTCCCATTTTAGAAGAAAGACTAAATCTGGGGATTCTCAGGGAGCCCCTGTGAGCAGCCATATAGAGACTCTGAGGCATGACAGGACAACAGTTACAGAACTCATTAAAGCTAAACATTAGCCAGGTTTTATTTTGCAACCCCTATGACTCTAAAAACTCCGGGGAGATCAACTCAGATGCAGCAATGTTTGCCATGAAAACACTGTAATTCTGTGAAGTGAAGGGCGCACACACATAATTCAGCAGCGTGTGTGGGGACCAGACCTACACACCATTTTACCCCTGCAGGCTTGGGAAAAGGGTCGAGTTCCCAGATCAGCTTGGCAGGGTTTTTTGTTTTGCTTGTAATACAGAACTAATTAATACATCAACTGAATAAAAGACCCTGAGACTTTCTGTAGCTCATGGAGTGTACAAAATTTTACTATTGCCTTAGTATTTTTTTTAATCATCCAAATGCATAAAATTTAAAAAATATGCCAAATTTACCATTCTGTTAACATATATGTTATTTTTTCTGTTTATTTACAGAACACCAACAGTGCACTCAGCACTGTATAATCATATAAATTGGCATTACCTCTCCCCTAAAGACTTAATGGTCCAGCACAACTGTGTCTGAAAAGTCATTTCTTCTATGAGGGCATATGTTTGTTTCTTAATTTCCTCACTTTCGAGCCTTTAAATTCTCAACCATAACATTATACATTTTGCTACCACCTTTTAAGTTTTTGGTGGCAGAGGAAAACAAAAGTATTCTTCATAAAAAGGCAGAAAGATTTGCACAATTAAAAAGAAGTTCTGATACATATTATTTAATCTTGAATAAAGTTACGTTTGGGTAAACTGATCTTGGTTTGGGTCAACAGACCTTATAATATATATATATATATACACATTCATTAATTATATACAATTAATAAGAAATAAAGTTCCTTCTAATGAAAATTGGATAAGAGATGATCCAGTTTTTGAGGGGAAAAGTGTATTTTGCTGACCCATGCACCTTATCAATTTGCCATCTATTCTCATGCCCTCAAGGTAACACAGATATATTTTTTTTCCAAAGAGACTTCAGAACACAGAGCTTAAAGAATTTTACTGGACTTATTTTTTCCATCTGGCTGCAGAATAATAGGAATTAGACAAAGTCTGTAAAGCTAAGTCAGCAACTATATCTTTTACAAGAATTTCCCCATTGTTGGCCTAGATAGTATGAGAAAAGCAAGAATTAAGACTTTACCTTTTTCTTATAATACATATTTTTTTCTTTATTTGCAGAAGATACTCTAAGTCCATCTAGAAGCAAATGAAAGAAAACCTGATCCAGGAACACATAATAGAGATGGTTTTTTTGTTCTTGTTGCTAAGAATGCAAAGTGAGTTCCTAAGAAATACCTCCAAACTTGCCCTTGGGCAAAAGAATCACCCTTTGTAAGCAACCTAGACATCTCAGAAATTGTAACTGGCTACATGAGAGAATGTATCTTAAAGGCTGTTATTTGAGAAGTAGTCTCAATAGCTGGTGGTTATCTTGTCCTTCACACCATGGCATCCCAGGAGAGCTTATGCATTTACAGCCATTACTGGGAAAAAAAAACCAAAAAACCCAGAAATAAAAAAGTTAAATAGCTAAGGACCAGAAGAGAAGGACACTCCAATTCCAGCTGGCCCAGGGTGTCTGAGTGATGCTGATGCTACCACAGGCTAGTAAGTCCAATTCCTTCCAGTACCTTCTTCTACAGCCACAAATTCCTTCTACACAATACAAAACTACTTCTTCTTTAAAGGTAAAAAGTACTAGCAGGCTCTGAATCCCAACACACCATTAGTAAAGAAATCACAGCTTTCATGGAAGCATCCCATCTCAACACACCTCCTTAGCTCTGGCACTAAATCAGCAAAACGCCTGAGCACATCTCAAGAGCTCTCAGGACCCCCATCCTATGGCACTTCAGTCTTTTAAAGGCACTCTGTCTCTGACTGCTGGGACCCCAAACCAGCCTCCTTCTTCTAATGACTATTTAGCAGTTTTCTGTGTGACTGTACAACTAGCAGTTCTTCACAGTTCTACATGAGCTGATATTTCAACAGAGCCAGTGTTTTATGTTTGCATAAATGAGGAGCCGTACGAGATTACCACAAGAACACTTCCCAGATCATGTTGATAGTAAAATTTTATAAGATAATGTTGGCGCTGTTAACATGAAACTTATGGATTAAATATGTCCCAAACACATTTAATGTATTCAAGTCATTTATCATTATCTGTTCTAACAAACCAGCAATATTTATCCTATTAATTCAGGCAAATGTAGGACTGTTTACTGAGTGGTGGAGAATTATAAGGATGTGTTCAGACAAAAATAAACACAAGAAAACTAAAGTGAATATTGTTTAATGTAAAAATATGCCATCCTACTCAGCTCTCAAAATAAACTGCTAAACTGTCGTCAGCCTTCTGCTTTTCAAAAAAATGATTGTTAGGCTAATCTGCCAGGCCTAATCTGCATTTCTATATTTACTTTTGTTTCACACATTTTAAATATAATGTTAGTGGGCTTCACGAAAGCATTTGGAGAAGGCAGGGACATTTTATGATTGTGAGCTCAAAGACAAAGCTTGTTGCATTTTTTCTTCATATTTATGCTTTTAAAACTTCCCTTTTTGCTAATGGCTCTTTACTGAAACCTTATTTTCCTTTTTAGCAAGCTCTGACTTCTTCATTCTCCATCTCAGTGTACTACTCCTTTTTTTTTCCAGTGTACCCCCCACTTATCATTCCTCATCTCCTCTATCTCCAGTTAACCAACTCCTGCTCAGTGATGAGGTACCACATGCAAGAGGTGAAAGGAAAAGGTAGTTGAGCTGAGAAATGTGCCAACATGAGTGGATAACTGATGGTTGGACAAACCAAGGCAAAGGTGGCATTATCTCAGCTGCTGATTTGGAGTACATAACATGAGATAAACATGTAACACAGCTTGTGCACTGGCCCTGTGCTACAGTTCAGCTCAAAACGGTAGAAATTGGAGCCAGCCTACTAAGTACATAAAACTCCACAAAATTTATGCCAGAAGATGGAGATATTCCTGGTATTCATTCTGTTCATTTAAGAAAAGAAATTGCTTTCTACACATTCTTGCTGAATGAGGCATGATGCTGGAATATAAAATCAGCTAACTTTATCTAGGGTGGGTGGCACCAGAAGCATGGGGAACTATTGTGGCAGATGGGCAGAGAAGAAGAACTTTGACAAAATGTTTAAAGTAGGTATAAGAGTCTGGTTACACTTTTTCTGCATCTGCCAACACTATTCAAGCCTAAAGCAGTAAAAGCCTTACAGTGTCTTTATCCAGCATGTGAGGACATTTCCTCTGCAGTGCTTCCATAGTGAGCTTCAGAACAAGAATGAAAGTCAATGTCTCACAATCTAATAAAAAAAATCCCAACTGAAAGACAACTTTCACAGGCAAATGCATGGGTGTTAATGACTTGATTTTTAAAAATTTTTTGGTTTTCCATTTTGTCAGGGAAAACTTAATTCTTCAGTGTTGAATTTTGTTATTAGGAGATGAAGTATATTACAATAATTTTAGCAATGACATGGCTTCTCTTCCAAATGGTGCAAACAATTCACTGACCTTAATATAGCAGAGCTATAGCAAACTGTGAGCCTCCTCTGGCTTTGATCAAAATTTTCAAAGCCTCTTTGAGAAAGATGGATGCTCTTTCCTATTAAGAGAACAATGGGAACTGGGTTTTCCATGTATCCAGAGAGAAGGCAGTAATACAATCCTCAGAAGTCAATGGAAGTTAGTGGTCTGACTTCTTTTTTTGCCTTTGAAAATCTCCCCAGTGAGATTCTTTGGTTGAATTAAAGCCACGGGGTAATCTCCTAAATTGGAACAGAATCAATAAGCTAAATGAAAACATTTACCTTAAATTCTAATTTAAGCCCTGGGCTGATGGAATTAAAAATACTGTATCTTTAATAAATGTACAGAAAGAAGTGTTTCAGCATTAACTGATATGTCAGTTAAATGATATGTCAAAGAGCATGGGGCTAAAATTACCATCTAAAAAGTCATGCAAACTCTACCTTCAAGTGAAATAAAACATAAAGATATTGAACACATTTTTCTATGGGTTGGGATACATTAATGCTAGAGGCATAGGCCACTGTGCCTGATTTTTGTTTATATTTCAAACTAAATGATTCTTTCTTAGCTGATTTGGGGAAGCATTTCATTTTAGGTTTCACGCTGTCCTACCGAATGCAGATGTGTTAATGGAATCAGTAACAAAGGTGTTTCTAATGAGTTCCACACTTTCTAATCTAGAAAATCATTAATATAAAATATTGATGTTTAGAACAATATCATAATAACTAAGACACAGGAAAACAAACATTCCTAAGTATGTGAGCCACTTGAAATTAATAACTTCAGTAATAAAATCAATACTTTCCTCATAATACTTAGTAATTGCTTCCAATATTGAATTTTTTTGTATGGCACCATAAGGCTTGCTTAAGATGTTATTATTTTTATCTGTCATAAAGAGAAGCATTCTTCTGGGAAATCATTGAAAATGCACATGTGAAATAAAAAGAAAACCACTGGAAACATCCAAGTAGGTGTTTTAAAGATTATAAAATCACAACTTGGAGACATCTAATCCTGACCCATTTTCCTTTGAAAAAGTGAAGTACCCATAAAATGCAAATGCACCTTTCAATTACTGAAGGTTTTTAGAAGGTTTTTACGGGAATCAAAAATTGTACATTTAAATGTAAGATGTGGTTTTAACGAAAATTGTGACTCTAATAACCAAATTCTCCTTAGCAGTACCAGGATGAAACATAGCCAAATTATGCTATAGAAAATATGAATTTTTGAGAGGCAGAGCTATAGTAATATGATTTGCCAGCGGGTTTGGGTTTTTGTTTTATTTTTTTTAATAGATAAGATGAATATGCTCTGTATAACACAAAAATAAGTAATAATAATCAAAATAAAATGAAAAGACCTTCAACTGTATTAAAGGTAGATGAAATATAAAACCCTGTTTATTACAATGAATGCAACCTGAATGCTATAAAATGGTTTCAGTGACTGCAGGTGTTGCTTCCCACAGAAAATCTATTTTTTTCTCTAATTAGTAAATCTAGTCTATTATTCTTCTTCTCTTTCTTTTTTTTCCCCAATTGTTTGGTTTTTCATGTTAGCCAAGTTAACACATTCACTTCTCACTTACATGTGGACCAGTTGTCTGATACATTTCACAGATCTCTGCTCTGTTGACAGCTATTCTAGGTGCATTTGGAGCTATTTTAAAGATGAAAGCTGTTAACATGACTTTCTCAGACAGGCCAGTTAAGACAATACTTTCAAATTTACAAAGCTTGTAAAACAATAATTTTAAAAAAACCACTCTTCTTTTTTTTTTTTGCATTTTAATCAGATTTTTAAACTATTAGCAGTCACAGAAATACTGTTAGCTTTTCAGATAAAAGGCTAATTTTTAAAGTATAAAAACTATATTGCTATTATAGATTATCATATCATTCAAGTATATTTGCTTGTGCTATGGTATAACATGGAAGGTTTTTGCAAAGAGTAAAAATTAACCTCTGAAATCTACTGGGTTTGCATACAGTGCATTTGCACTGCAGAGTAAAACTGTAGTCTGTAAAAAATGAAGCCTGTAGAAGTCTGCAGTGTGACAGTCTGCCTGTGCCTCCCAAAGAAAGTATTCCTGTCTTCTCAAACTGAAGACTTGACATCAGCAAAAATAAAGACCAAGAGTGCCACGAAAGAGGTGAGTAAGTGCAAAGTGTGAGTGGCAGTCCTTGGGAAGGGTGTGCACCTGCACAGGCTCCAGCCTGACGCGGTGGCAGGGATGGTGTGATGGAAGCTCACTGTGAAGGTTCCGACCTGGCACTCGGCCAAATGTCCAACTCCACAGAAAAAGGCCCTTCCCTCTCCCCTACCTTTCCAATGGAAAGGAGTAAAAGGAAAAGAAAACCAAATAATATCAAAATATAGATATATATTTACAGATATTGCAGACTGCTGCAATTTGGCTCAAAATATCTAATTCAAGCCCAGAGGGCTGGCTCAAGATATTTTGTTTTTATTTTATACACTCTCAATATCCATTGCATAAATGAATCTCAGCCTCATTGTACAGGAGCATTGGTTTTGGAGTGAACCACTGTCTCTGAAAGTGTTTTTTTTTTCTCCCACCATATTCCAAGACCTACCATTAGCTTTTGCTATGCAATGGAACTTCATTAATTGCAGTTAAAAAAAGGAAAAAAATCAGTCAAAGGAAAGCCATGGTCAACTCTGAAGTAAACAAGCTCCATAGAAATCAAAAGCATTTGGTTTGCACACCTCAGAACAGTTTTCAATCCCACATACATCAGTATGACATCTGGAAAGAAGGAAAGAGGGGAAAGAAAACCCTTTAAGAACAGCACAGAGCTTTTCCCTTCGCTCACCCTTGCTTTCATTCCCTCATCTTTTCTCTCTTTTCTTCTTCTCTCCATCCCCTACATTTCACATAGCACACATGTAACTGGACAGCCTGGGAAATCCAAATGGCATAACTTCAGCTATGCCAATTCAGTTTGTCCAAATAATTTTTTCATTGAACATAAAGTCGATTGGTTTATCAGACATTTGGAGTTTCTTTATACGGAAAGATTTGTCCTCAGTTGAATTAACAAACCCACTTCTTCCCTCTAACTTTGTAGGGATTCTTTAATGTTTTGCTCAGAAGAAAAAAAAAAAGTAGTTGAAGCCTTTTTCTTGGATGTACATATTTCCTTATATATAAATGTAAAAATATATGTAATATATATTTGGATTTGTATTTACTAATTGTTTACAGCAAAATGAGCAAAATGAAGCAAATGCCTAACATCTTGTTTTGTAAGGTGATAGCTACTCCTCTAACTGCTACACTTTGTAAGAGGCACTGCAAGGCCACCTGTACATCCATTAGCATTTATCTGGAATTTAATCTATTAGCCTTAACACCACATGACATAATTCTCTGCTTACAACATATGTTGGCAGTTTCACTCTGTGAGGTCCATGTACTGAATCTCAAGAGCCAGCACACAGCAACACTGGGCAGTGTAAACACAGAAATCCCTTAGAGTAACTTTATATTTGTAATCCACATTGCTGCTTGATTTGTTTTGAGTTAGATATATTTTAAATTCATGATTCTGAGATGTTTGTTATTGCTTAGTGTATTACCATGCTTACTGTGCCTTTATGTAATACAATCCAATGTAGATCAGAAATTAGGAACTGGAAGTTGCTATGTCACAGTTTAGAAAATGGCGTAAAAGAGGGTAAAGAACCCCCAAACAACAACTGAAAGAAGTAGAAAGATGGAACTCACTTTTTCTGGAAGTCAGCAGGAGTTATAACCAAAGCACTTAACAGAGTAATGAAACACATCTAATAAATTTGCAGCTACAGGGAGATGTCTCTGAGCTTTATTTTGTGACCAACTCAAGCTCATCATATTGGCTTTTGAAATTTAATTCCCAAGGAAGTCTAGGAAGCAATCAATTTTGAAAACTGATTTTTGAAACACTTTTTAATGTTTTGTTTAATGAAATTTAGACTGTAGATGTCACTGTTTCAACTGCTGCTAGTGCAAATACTAGTAAATTGTAAACAGTACAAATATGTCCAGATTAATTTTAAACAACAGAATCTTAACATGAAGAAATAACAATTTTCATTTGCTTTCAACCTAAATAATAAACAAATCTAAGAACATTTGGATTCAAACTATGTAGGCAACTGAAATGAAGGCTATGACAGGTGACTGTAGACATTACGAAGATTATTTTTCCTCCTTAACGTGAAACATTTTTTCACACTACAATGCAGAGTTGTAAAAGGCTTCGGGCCTAAATCCTTTGCTATCAAATATTGACTGGGCTGTGGAAGTTCAAATTCCAAAGGCAAAGATTCACCAGACCTATAAATATTCCTTTGGTACATGGGAATATTTTTTCTTGTGCAATACAGAGCAATTGATTAATTACTATTTGCAAAAGTATTGATTGATTGGATAAAATTTGTTCTGGGATAGAAGCCTGTGCTTTTGATCTTGAATGAATAAATATTTGGCCTTGAACTAACTTGTGAAGTTCTGCATCAGCAATTTACACCTGTAGAACATGTTTCATTTTTATTGGCAAACCATGACTCATTAGAATAAAAGTCTAATTTATGGTAATGGGACAATTTGTCAAATAGGAACATATGAACCTGGAAATAGCCAGCATTTTCCAGTAGTTTCAAAATTTTTCACCATTCTTGAAAGGGAGAGGTAATGGTTTTTAAATTTTCTAGAGTACACATGAATAGCTTCAGGAGCCAAATCTTTTATTCTGTGTTTCAGTGCCAGCAGATGGTTCCTAAAAAACCAACCTCCCAGGTTTTTACTCTTGAAATAGTACTCCATGCAAGATTTCTGGTTCTGGCAGGAGAACATCCATTTTCTTTTATTCTTGTTTAATCTTAAGAATTCCTCTAACTGCTCATTAAAAAAAAAAAAAGGAGCATGAGAACATCCTATTCCTTTGAGCACACGGACGAGAACTATAGGGAGAAAAATCACAAGGCAGCATTTGAAAAGTAAAGTAGTAAGAGGGATTAATGAAGAATGAAGAAAAGTTTTAATACTCTAAATCAAAATGAAAATCAATAAGGAAAAAGAAAAAACACCAGAAAAAAAGAAGAAAAAAAAAAAGTTTATTTTTGGACAGATTTTTGTCAGGAACTTTGTCAAGCTGTGAAGCTGATAAGCTATTCCAAATGGTCTTTGGCAAAAAAAAGACAGAAAATGTGAGGTTTGAGAGCCAGGAAACCTGAAACATAATGACTTTCTAAACCAAGTTCCTCCCATAAAACAGTGATCTCCACTCCAGTAAGATCAGTTGCACTGTGTTTGCCACTCCTGTTGGAACACCTCTTTTTAGTTTACAAAAAGTTAAAAATCATTATAGATAAAAGAACTTTTTCTCTTCACAGTTGAAATACCTGAATTAACTGCTCAAAAGCTGCTTATCTTTTTGCATTTAATTTGGCTGAAATCCATAAGCAAAAATTTATTGTATAGGACTCTTTTTATAGGAATTCTCTTCAGTAAAATTTTGCTAGACATTCTACGCCAGAACTTATTTCTCAAGCAGCCTATAATTATTATAGTCTACAATTAAAGACAAAATAAAATTGAAGTAATTTACAAGAGTTTAATGTCTGTAGTTGTGTTTACAAAGAAACTTTCAAAATCAATATTATTTACTCAAACTATAACATAACTACTTTGTCATGGGTTCTGACAATTAAAGCAGAATGCACAGGTATGTATACTCTACTCACTAGACAGGAGCAAGACTACATTAAATTTATTGCAGCCTCTAAAATATGTACTGTATGTTGTACAAAATGACAGTCCAAAAGTTTCAACAAAAGTCTAGTAAAGTTTTTCGTCACTGAGACTATCACTGCAACTATCACCTCACTGTACATTTTGTTCTGAGAAATGAGTATACAGTTTGCTTGCTTACTATTTAAAAAAAAATATAAATGCAACACATTGACTTGATTTTTATTCCTGATTTTGCAATCTTACTTTAACTATGGAAAAGGAAATTACCAGTTAGGAATTATAAAACTGACAAAGCTTCAACCTATAATTGTTTTTCATTAGTATTAGGCTCTAATGTTCAGTATGCATTGAACAAGGTTACTGCAGCTAACACTAATTAATAGCAGTCGATGCTCTACAATGCAACTCTCCAGTTTTAATTTTATTAGAATGTCATATTTGGTGAATAATATCACTTTGGACTGATCATATTCATTTGTGCTCCAGCCACACAGTGGAGTTTGGATCATCCAAACAGAGCAGCAAGTCTTCAATTAGCCATGGGGCTGCTCCTCGCCCCATAAACACAAAAGCAAAACCAGACACCACAGATCTACAGTGGAGGTTTGAAAATATCTCATGGCTCTCAGGCACAAAATAAAACTCCAATTAATTTTTTTTTTAAATAAGGCAGTAGGATATAAGCATCACAAAACACTCACTCAGAGTATTTTAGGCTGTTTCTACCTCATTCAATACCAAAACTAATCCAACCACCTAAAACATGGATACTATTCTAATTTTTTTTTCCTCACTCATTATCTCTAAATTAAGGAAATTTGAGAGTTATACAGCAATAATAAACCCTGAACTTCAAAGATAATAATCCAAAATAAGACACATCAAGCTTCAGATGCTATGGAACCAGGTTGAAGTTATTTTTCTTTTCAATGAAATTCTGTTTAGCTTCAACTAATCTTCTCTTGCTTAAAATGTATTAGACAAACATTTTGAAAGCAGACAATCTACATAATCCAGATGGTGTTAAGCTGAGAAGCTCCACACATATGAACTAGTTATGTAGCTGGCAGTCTCAAATACATCCTTTAAGAATACTCCACCCTTAAAGATAATTTAGCCACGAGGAGGTCAATGGAAGTTTTTCCATTGTCTCATACAAAATTTTGCCAAAGACTCCGAGGAAAAGAATTGTGTCTCAAAACCATCTTTAAATAACATGACTAGGGAAGAGGAAAAGCACAGTTCTGCTCTGCTCAGAAATTATAAATTCTAGAAAATATGCATGCAATTAAAAGCCCAGCTAAGGTTGGAGCATTAATATAAAAATCCTAAAGCATGGTATGTCTTCCCTCAAGAAAAAAAACCATAAACGTGCTGTGACAAACTTTAGCCATATGCAAACACAAGAATGTAATATATTTTAAAGCTTTAGATTGTTCCAGTTTTCTTTTACTAAAGACTGCTAGAGGTTAATGTAATATCTAATCATTTTAGAAAAATCCAAAGAAGGAACTCAAGTAGGTAAAAACTGTGTGATGACATTTATAACAATGCTTAATAATTAAGTACTTACTAGATTAATTCATTTTCTGTACTCTATAAAAATCATAGACAGCTGCAAAATTTTAGAAAGGATCACTAAATGTGGTGAATTAATTCTCTCTTACACTGTCAGACAGTCCTATAATATTTTTTCCTCATTAGTGTGCATGCTAAAGAAATAACATGTAGTTTTCTGTATATAATTGTTCAGCATATTTCACTACATCACCCTCCAGAAATGTTCTATACGCTCCACCTACAATTACAGACAATATTGAACTAATTTACAATAATGCATCTGATATCTTTGTTTACCAAATCCTTCTCCTAAGCAATATTATTTACTCAAACTTCAATCTGATTTGCTATTTTTTTCTAAATGAATTTTTCCAGTAGGAAACCCCACCCATGGTTCTTGTTACTGATATCCTTCTCCTCCAACTAATTTAATACAGGAGAACGTGTCACAGTCTTCATTGTTCCTGAAGGCATTGCTAAATCTTATTTAGTGAGGTTTACAGCAAACAATATACTCACAAAACACATTGCTCCTATAATTATATTAAATATTGCCTGTGATTTTTAAGTTCTCTTTCATTACAAGTTTTGAAATTTAACCCTTATCCATGAAGCTATCAAGACGCAGGACTTAAGTGGGCTAATTCTTACAGCAAAACTTGCAGATACATAAATAAAAATGCCCCTTACCAATAATTTTAGTGTATGTTCTGTAGTAAATAATTAGAATATTTCTCCAGAAACAATAGAGGATAAGCACATACATGTGCCCACACACAGTCCTCACTGGATTATAAGTGGAAACTTCAGGTGGATTGATACTGTCAGTCCTGAAAAAATCTCAGACCTTACAAAGTACCTACTGTACAACTGACTTAATGTACAGAAAAGGAAATAAAAGTGTTGAAATTATCCTATATAATTATCTTATGGAAGAAAATTTCTGTTTTCAATATAACTTACAGAATAGAGAAGATGAAATGGCAAAGACGATGGTAAAGTGATAAAAGCACAGTTGATAAAAGATGTCTCTTGGATTACTAAATACAATAGATTCAGGCAAGACAAATGAGGTTTTGAATTGATACATCATAGAAGTCAGGACTGTCAAAAGTGTATTTTCTAAGAGTTCATTATGAAATGTAACTAGCACTGAAATTAATCTTTGTGCTCTCCAGAAATTACATTACAACATATAGCTCAGGGATATAGTGAACTACTTAATATCTGTCCACAGAAAGCAGAAGGGAAGATGGGTTACCACAGGGAAACTTATCAGTTTATTTCCCATCCTCGTCATCCATCTCTTCTGGCTGACACCTAAACTGAACTCACAGGTGCCACAGTGCACAGTGCAGTGTCTCAGCATGAAAGTGTGCTGTGAGCAGGTCTGTAGCTGCTTGATGAGCAGCTTATTCAGCTTCATGAGGACAGAAAGATGAGGGGAGCAACTACTTTGCCATATGACTGTCATGTCTTTTGTTTCTCACTCTGCACAGGGGATATTCCACAGCTCCTTTTGGTTCCTCAGCTTCAGTCAGTCACTTCCATCAGCCAAATTCAGGTCTGAGCTTTGCCTGTCCTACCACCCCCAGGGCAATATGTGCACTCAGGGATCAGGAACCTCTGGAGGAGGAATGACAGTTCCTTGACACCTCTGAGGGCATTCTCTTCCCCCCAGACTGGGTATATCAAGCCTGGAAGGAGATCAGAACTAAATACCCTCACTTAAACATTCAGAAGCTGCTTGCACAGGTTTTGGGCTGTAAAAGCAAAAAGGGATAGTACAGACCAAAAGTTTATGCCTAGCTTCTGAGTCTCTGCACTTACCCATGCTTCACAAAAGGCCTTTGACCCTGAAAAAAATGCAGTGCCATGGACACCCTCTCTCTCACTCTTCCTTTCCTCCACCTCAACAGAAAGGATAGAAACCCTCAGCAATTAAGAATTCAAATCTTTGCCAGAGAGTTACTCAGTTACAGATGCGTGACCCACCATGCAAATTCTGAAAGGTCCTTTTGTGATAAATAGGAATAAACCAAAAATGCTTCTAAGGACCACATCCACATCTTTGTAAGTTGTGAGTATGTCATTGTACAGCACAGAGAAACCCAAACTCAACATTATATTCACTCAAAGAGGAAAAAAAAAGCAATTGAAATTCAGCAAAAACTAAAACATATGAAGCAGAGAGCTACTGCCTGTCAGTATAATCCACTACAAATACAGTTCTTAAGCTCCATCCTTCTGGGCATGTAGGAAAAAAGAAACCATTACTGCCATGGGAAGGGACAATATCCTTCTTTAAGGCCAGAGAGGCAACTCCTGTTTGCTGGCAAATAGACTCCTTAAAGTATGATGTGATCAAAGGGACAATCCAGAACAAAGCCAAGGCACAATTGCCTGGTTTACTAACGTCACATACACTAAGAATGTAGTATTAGGCAGCACAAGACCTCCAAATTTTGTGCATGTAAAATTGCTTGCTAAGAATATTAAAATGTTATTGTTGCTATTGTGATGTGTGCTATAACAGTAAAATCTGATTACAAAGATGACCCTGCCCATGCAGAGTCTTGTACACATTGCACATGATGCATTAAAAAATGGAATTCTGTAACAGCTGACAGGACAGGGAAATGAGGGGAGGAGAGGAATGAGGACAGAGAAAAAAGAAAAGAGGAATCAGGGAAATGTAGACCCCCAGGCACACAGCAACAATTTATTCAACCTGCCTGTTAGCTGTCAGGTACTTCAAGCTCACTAGAATATGTTCCAGTACTGATAAAAAAAATGTGTCACAGGGAGGTAGAGGAAAAATAGAAAAGCATGTTGAAATTTGTGGTCAGAATTCATAATCCCTATTCAGCAATGCCTAGTAAATGAAAAAAGAACAAGCAGCAGACCTTCAGCTAGGATTTTATTACTGTTGTTGGGATGGTTTGAGAGACTGGTAGAGATGCACCTTTGTTTAACATTTGCATCTCATCTTCTCTATGGTTGCCTGCCTGTGTGTGTGGGTGCACATCAGGCTTTGCTTAATGATTTTTCCCATTTAAATTTTGTTAATTTTGTGTAAACTGGCATTGCTTTAAAGAGTGTTTTATTATTTCCTTACATTCACAAAATATTTTTGGGCATTTAATGTCCAAATGCAGCTGTGTCTTTGAATATTTATTATTTTCACTTAATATTGTTTCTGTGCCTTGATGAGGAGTATGCAAAAGAACATTGGAAAAAAAATCAGAAGTGCCAAACAAATTTACACTTTTGGCACAAATCTTCAAGGTAATATATGTTTGCACAAACACATTACCTTTTCATTTTTTGAAACAATTTTCTAGGGGGCAAAAATGTCTAGAGGAGCTCTAGGAGGAATTCAGAACTGAAAACAAAACTACTACTTACCTATAGCTGCACACTTCTCTTTTAGTAATAGACACAAATCTGAAGTGTCTTGGTTTTTTTAGTCAGCTTACTTTCATTCCCTACTTTATCATCCAAATATCTGCCCATACCTCATGTTTCCTAAAGGTGTTTCCCTATATCGTAAGCCAAAAAAAATTATGGCATAAGGATTTGCTGGTAGTTTGGGGTTTTTTCCCTCTAGTGACAAGCAATACCTCCCAACAGATGCTGTTCATTTCTTCTGGGTGAGCTTGATTCTTACTGGGTTTGCAAGGTAATAGAGGGAATGGATTGATGAATGGTGTAAAGTAAATGACTTGAGGAAAGTAACACTTTAGAAAAACAGGAGTGGAGCTGGGGTTTGAACATTGTGGTGGAGACAAACGTGTTTGTGGTTAATGAAGAAAACAATTGGAAAGGGTAAGTTTTTCAGCTTGCCTTGGCTGTTCCTATTAGAAGATCCAATCTCCCATATCCAGAGGATGACAACTTTAAAGCGATCTTAGAGGCTGAGAAAGCTCTCAGTGTAACACCATAATGCTACTTTCACAAAGAATTTATGAGGACATGGTGGTGAAAACCTGGAGTCTGTTCATTCCCCTGGCAGAGACCAGGAGGATTAGAAAGCCAAAATGATACAGCATCACACACATAAATAACCCACATGCATAAAATTCAGATACAGTGTTTAACATAACACTCTTGCAAATGGAGTTGGAACACAAGGTGCTGGCAATGGTGGCTTTGAACAGAAGTGTAAGTTGTGGCTAAAGCATCTAAAATAGGATTTTCAGAGGCACTCAGTGCACATTTAACTGACTTGCCAAAAGCAGCAGGGATTTTTGATGCTGCCTTCAACAGAAAACAGAGTTGAATCATAATTTCCTTTTGAAAACAGCTCGACTAATGATAGAACTCTCTGACAAACTCACCACTTTTCTACGATACAAAATTAGCCACACAAATGCTCCTGGCTTTGGTTCCTGAGCATTTCGCTGCTATAAATCCCATGTTAGGCAAGGTGTCAAACTGAAATCAAGGTAAACTTAAATCACTGTAGCTTTCTGGGACCTTCTGGTTATAGTAGATTTCCAATTGGAGATGTTACATCAGTGTTTTGGGTTTAAATTGAAAAGCTCCAAATGACTTAACAATATGCTTAAATGAGAAGGTGCCTTCCTCTGTGAGATAAATACCTGCAGATATCTCAGCATAATCAGAAGGGCTTCTTGGTTTGCATTCACTGAGTAGAACTGCACATCAGGAATGGAATATGGGTGGGGTGGTCCTTGATCATGTCCTTACCTCTGTAATTCCCAAGGATATGGGAAAAAAGGCAAGTGACACTCAGAAAGAGCTGAGCCATTATTTAGCTGCAGCGTGATTACGGTTTTCTTCCATGACATTTATTTTGCACTTGCAGTTGTAGAGTCCAAATTATGCTGGTTATCCAGAATTTGAAACAAGTCTACAGACACAGACTGACTGAAGCTAAAGCACAGCAGATTTCCTCAACAGTGAAGAACGTTTCTCTGTAGAAAATTCACTTTTCTTTTTTTGGATCACATTAGTTGTATAATTAGAGGAAAAATGTTTCTCACTTGTACTAAATTCTCAGAAGTTAAAGGCATGTCATAGATTTGGAATTGATTTCTTACTGTACACACTAACATATGATCAGATAATACTTTTATTTTAGAGTGCTGTATGTTCTACTCCTAGGTTTAAAAAAAATTCTGTTGAATCGGGTACTGTGTAACATTGTACACCAATCTTTTTTACTCCTCCAGGAAATTAACACAGTTAATTGTAGATTAGATGACCTAGGTGCTTTGCCTTTTCTTTTGTAGTCATTATGAGAGCAATCTGTCAAAAAGATTAAGGTAAAATTTCAAAGATGAAAAGGAAAATGCACCTGCCAAAATGCCTCATTAATTACAAATAATTTTAAAAGGCAGTTATTAAACACAATTTGTTCTGCATTTCATGTCAATGAAATATACTTGAACATTTCAAATCCTTTCTCACTCTTTTTTCTCATCAGAACTTCCTACGTTGTCACAACTTGGGAATCCCAAGGCATTATTTTTGCAAGTGCATACACCTACATGAAAAAGTGACTATTCAATTTATGTCATCGCTGGTACTCCCTATCATTGTTCCCACCAGTGAAGAGAATGTTATGTCAACATGATGATAGATGGCCTGGAGTCAGTACTGTGCAATTAACCTTTTTTTAAGTTTATTCTCATTTGAGTGGCATAATAGAATTTGGTTTTTCTTTTCAGGGATTTCCAAGTTATAAAAATGATTATACAACATGCAGAAGACAAGCTCTTTCTATGTTTTTTACTAAATAATTCCACAATTTTTGTATTACATTGCTTGTCGATCAAAATAAATATAACTCATTATAATTAGTCCACAAAAATACAACACTAAATAACAAAGCCTCCCAAATAACAAATGTGTTCAGTTAAGATTTTGTGTTCTAATTTCTGGTTTCCTGATTATGACATTAAAATGCATACTCTTGAAGTTTTTAAACATTCCTGTGGAAGCTTACCCTCTACAAGAGAGCTGAAAGCTTTTCTTTAAAATAAGAAGAATAACAAAGCTTTAAAATTCAGATGTTATTAGTGTGGGCTAGGAGCTGATGGGAATTTCAAGACTTGAAATGCAAGAGATGGAAGTGTTGATTAACATACAGAGATATTTTCCTGGACACAAGAAAGGAGAACGAGTCCAGTTAAGTCCACTCGTGACAGCTCCTGTTTAAAAAGGCTAAGTGACTTTTCAAAGTCACACAGGGATGACTTTGCCTTCTGATTTCCATTCCCTTGCTCCATTAGATCTCCACAGTGCTCCACACTCACACTGACAGCAGGATGTGCATGAGCTGGTTGTGACTGACAGTTTGCTGTACTGTCATCACTACACAGGAAACATTAAAAGAAAAAAGGATCTACAGTCTTCAAAGCAGATCGCAGAAAACCTTGAAATATTACTTCCCAACGTTATAAATACCTCACAATGTCAGTCAAAGGTATAATTTTACCCCTTGAAAACATATTCTGGTTGTGTATTTAACTTTCTATTTTTTGTCCTAGTGGGAAGAGGAAATAAATAATGCCTACCAGAATAACAAAGACTTTGTTGCAAATCCCTTCTCATGTGAAAAGGTGTGTGGTTTTGATCAGGGTTTTTGTTTTTAAACCTTGGGTAATCCCATTGGCATTACATTTCACAAGATTGTATTTCATAGAATAAAACAGTATCCAGTAATTTGTCCAAATGAATTCTTAAATTGGCCTGTATTGGTCAGAGCATTTCCCTTCTGTTGGTCAGCCTGTGTCAGATTCAACAGGTAAAAACCCTGTACTGTATTGCAGGAAAGATGTTATCTGCAGTAAATTATCCTATTCCTAGTGTTACCTACTGGCAAAAGAGCCAGAAAATCACAAAATACCTGTAGAGGCCACATGGTGAGTATGGGAGCTCCTCGTGACATAGGCAGTCAGCAATGATTCCCTACAGCCTCTGACATTCACAATTTCAATGAAAATATCTAGAAATAGAGCAGCCAACTCAGAGGCAGAAAGAGAGAATCTTCCTACAAGAACTGAGCAGGACATTGGAGCAAAACAATTTAACATTTGGCTAAATGTCCAGCAATACTCACTGGAGTGCTGCTCCAGACTCATCTTGGAACAACAGTCCTGGCTGACGTAGCCATCAACATTCCCAGAGACCAGGGTGGGCTTCAGAGGTCTCTTTACACCTTTGCAAGCAGCTGGCTGAAGGATCTGAGCTCATCTGACAGAGCAAGAGGTACCAGGAGAAGCTACAGAGCACAGAACGGGACTAAGAGTGGGAGTAAAGGAGAAGAGTATTAAACAGATCCTTAAGAAATAAATGTCAGGCTTTATATTTTTACTCTATTGAACACACAAATTTAATAAATAAATACAAAAAATGCATTTACTCCTGGAATGTACTGCTGTGATCCACCATTTGTGGATTTCTTTTCCTCAGGGCCGATATGAATGGGTATTTATTAATTCTTTCTTACAAAAGAACTGACAGTTCTTTTCTTACAAAAGAACTTGCAGTGAATGAGGAGGACTATGAACTAATTTCATATATCTTAGTGTACAGCAAAAATTAAGATACACAGTCTAACAGACTTCCCCTTGCCTTACTTAAAGGTAGTCTTTCAGTTTGGGATCTGAAATATATCTTATTACTTCTCTCCTAATTTTGGGTTTCCTTTTCTCTCCATTGCTGAAATGAACAATTAAAGACTTCTAATCCATCCAAATGCATGTATAGAAAAAATATAAATTTTGGTTTTTCTTAGCTCAAAGAAGTAAAAGCAAAATGCATGTTTTACATGCTCATCCTATGGTTTCACAGATGAGGCAGAGTTGAGAAAACTTCATGTTTTGCAGCTTTCTACTCAATTTAATTAATCCTTCACACTACTATAAGTAAAGTAATGCATAATCCAATAGGACTTCATTTGTAATTTATCATCAATTATTGTCCTTCATTGTAGTGTTAAATAATACCAACCTCATTCAATGTGTGAAATGAGTCCCATTGATTCCTTTGTCTTTATAATTGAAAGGGACAGTCCCATCAGTTTCAATAGAGGTTACTTGTCCTCTAACACATCAAACAAGATTTAAAGCTTAAATATTGAAAAAAAAAAATTAAAAAAAAATCCATCCCAAAAAACAAATAAACCCAAAGGTAAAATTTATAAGGTCAGTGAAATAATAATATTACGTTCAGCCGCCCAAGCATCCTGGAGACAAATAGCACATTAGCAGCTGGTACATGATTTCCCCTTGAAAATCGCAATAAAAGAAATGACGGTAACTTAAAATCAATGTTAATATAGAGAAATATGACAATACACATTGCAGGCCAGGGTACCTTTCTGAAAAATGTCCTTTCATAACTGTGGTATCAGTAGCTGTGCCAGTCACACCCATGTCACGCTCTGATTTAGGTCCCAGGGAATGCTGTGACAGCAGAAGCATCGCTATTCAATCGTGTTATTTTTGGCTTAGGAAGAGAACCTGCTTTTTAAGCAAGCAATCCAAGCCATAGATAAAAGTCACTTCTCCCTAAATAAGTATTGGAATTGCCAAAGGAGCTTACAAATATGAGGTAACACATTAACTGGTCAGGGAAGTTAACTTTTTATGCTGGAATAGGCATGAAAGTAGTGTAATAATATCAGCACCTCTGCAGATGCTCAAGAGCCATAGAAGACAGTAAATATATAAGCAACTTTTATATTCAGAGGCTTGGCTCATTATTATCCATTGTTTCTAGAATATTTCAGTTGTGTTCTTTAGCAATATGATGTACTATCTTGACCAAGAATCACAAAGCAGAAAAAAGAAAAATAGCACTCAGTTATCTTGGAGAAACCAATCACCAGTGTATTCATTGAGTGCAATATTACTATTCATGCATGAAAGAGCTACTTGTGACAAGCAGTTATGGATTAGAATTGATTCTTCACATTAGGTTTTCAGAATGAACCTTTGCCTTTAATGTGTTACGTGTTTCCCTGGTGCAAAAGTCCAGTTTTCTTCCTCCCCTTTATGGAGAGGAAAAAAAGTAAGGCAGAATTGTATTTGTAACATAATGTGTAGTCTGTACTGCAGCCCAAAACCCTGGATTATCTTCAGCCTTCATATGTTTGTTCATGTTCTGCCTCTCTTGGCAAGAAAATTCATTTATGGGGTAGGGACTGGCTGACACCTGAGTTTTGCTTTTAGTGGAGTTGAAATGGTTCAAGCCCAGTTATCTCGGGCAACACAGATATATTGCCTTGACTTTCAAAAAGATGAGAAAAGGAACTTTCACAAATTTATCAGGTTAGTGAAATGCACAAGAAAAATAGCATAGCTTAGTATTTTGTTACACATATTTCCTGTTTTCCATGTGCAAATATGTTTTAGTTACTGCACCAAGAATGCAAAACCTTAACAAGGTCTTTGCACTTAACTGGGACTCCTACCTCATGTAGTCTGCTCTGACTTAAAAACCTTTCTTGGAAGATCAATATGTAGTTAACAATAATCTGACCTGAGGCTTAGCTGGGAAACTTTGTACCTGAACACCATTTTCATGTTTTATTTTCTCTATAACCATATCAAGCATATTGTTTCTCTAAGTATTGGTTCTTCTTTCCTTAAATGTCCTTAAAGGATGGACCTTTTTCACACAGAATGGCAATGAAAATGTTTTCTGGACTATTTAATGCTTACAATAAATATCTAAGAGTTATTTTTTTTCTTTCTGAAGTAGCAACTCCATTCACAGACTAAAGCAAAATTAGCAAGCTAATGAGCCTTGGCATACAGAGTAATGCAAATTCATGTTTACTTTCACAGCTTTATCTGAAATAATAAAATTATCCTCTATTTCATATTCTAGGCTTTCCTACCAATTTTTTAATAGAACATGTACAGCACATCTTTAAAAGTAAAGGACCAACAGAAAGGACACACCACAGGCCAAAGATTTTCCCAGCACTTGTATTTTGAGGAAAAAAAGGAAGCAACCTTTTCTCCTACACAGAGATCTACAGTATCTCAGGTTTTCCCACCTTCTGTGCAATACTGACTCAAGAGCTTTATAACACTATGGGAAGGTCAACGTTCTTGGGCTACTTGAGGAAGAATTTCAAATGGAGAACTTGGTATGAAACTCGAGTGGTCCCTGACACCAGCATGACAGATTCCCCCTGTGCCCTGTCACAGCTCCAGCATGATCCTGAAGAAGAGTCATCAACTGCCCCTCTGGCCAAGGAGCAAAGAGGATATCTCAAGTAAAAGTCTTCAGGCTTTTGCACAAAGCAACTGCTATAATTTCCATCTGGGAGGTGGAAACAAAAAGCTGACTCCAAAATTCAGCACGTAATCTATAAATCAAACCATAGACTCAACAGTAACATGAAAAGAAAAAAGAAAGGTAAGCGGAGATGATGATTTAGGGCATTTGAAGAAAGGAGCTAATAAATAACCACAGAACAGAGGATAAGAACAAAGAAAACAAGGTGAGGAGTGAGATGACTAAAGGGAGCGCTGAATAGAAAGCAAAAAACAAAGATTTGTTACCTTCCTCTTTCTCATTCTTGATAGCACAGAAGCATTTACAATGTTTCTAATCACACTTTTCCAGTGTGCACTTTGTGACTTCCTGGTCTTCCAAGATTTTGCTAAACATTACCTCTAATTTTCATTTTGGTGACCATGCAATGTTCAAGGCACTATCTCCAGGTTTATGCACTATACTCTTGCACTAGCTTGAACAATTATTTTGATATTTATTTATTTATTTTCTGCATTCAGGAGTGAGTCTTTAAAGAGCTCCATAGACAGCTTAAGGCACAAAACTGTCTTTATGGTTGGGAAGACCACTAATCTCAAAATAAACACATTCTGTTGTCTTGACTGTCATAGAACGGTTTGTGATTAACAGTAGATACTTTGTTTTTCTGCTCAGTTTCCTACCTTCAGAAAATGTTGAGTCTATGCAAAAACTTTCCATACATCAAATGAAATTACAGATTTACAGTATACTACATCTTTCTCAGTAGTTACCTTTTTTTTTTCCTCCCACAACCTAGATGGACAAGGTAGAGTGATGTAAACTATTGCATATAAAAATTTTCAGAGGATGTTAGAATTAGACAGCATTCTATTATTCATATCTTTCATTATTGTGTAGTATTTGCCTTGGGTTTCTTGAGAACAGAAGCAAATGGAAAGTGATGGGTGTGTTGTCATTGGAATCTGAAGGAGACTTTATGTTTATGTTTGCTATTGTTCATTTTAATGTCCTGGTAGGGTTTCTCTATGATATCTGGTCAGCATGCTGAATTTCATTAAGTCTCCTGGACTAGGCTATGAAATATGAAACCATATAAGCAGAAATAAAAAATTCCTAACTCCTTTCTGCCCATTTCTTTTTATTAAAAAGACAGAGTACATTCACGCCACCTCAGCAGTAAGCTTCTAGGTATTATATCTATATTTTTGTATGCATTGAGTATGTTTTACTGTATTACACAGGAAATTTGTATATCATATAAGATGATTTCCAAGAAAATATTCAAGTGTGCCCATCCAGAATCCGTAAGGAAATCTAGAGTATGGAATGTAAAGGAGACCCTCAGCTAAAGCATGATCCTCCCTTGAATGCTTCATTTGCAAGGATCATAAGTCATTCCCAATTTTCATTGTTTTTCCTTTGAAAAAGGAGTATGCATTTCAAATTCAATAGGAATGCCAAGGTCAGAATTACTATGCTCAGCCTTTTGGTCTGATATAACATAGAAATATACTACCACAGCAACAGTTGAAAAGTTCTTGATTGACATAAGTAAAACTTCTGGTTTGGTTACAGAATTTAGCCATTTTTATGGCCCTTTGAATGCTTCCAACTTCTTAAATATTCTTTTAATTTTTCACTAGGTTCTTACGGTCCACTTCTAAATAGAACAGTAGGAATACTTTTTATTCCATTCTCCTGATAATGACACCAGGAAAATATTAGATGGCATGAACTTTTTCAGGCAAATCAAAACAAGTATCTTTTTTCTAAATTACAGAATTTTAAATATTTTTTATTTCTGTATAATTCTACTTAAACATAATGGAATCCAACTGTGAAGTAAGTTCTTTTTACAGAAGAATCTACTTATTTGATTCCAAAAATGTCAAATCACTGTTTGAAGTACTTTTAAACTTCTTTTTAACCAAATTATCATAATTTTTTTCTTTTATAAATGAAATGTATGTTAAAGTTTATGACTGCATAAGTAACATTCAAAATAAAGATTTTCACTTCTGGTAAAATGACACAGCGGTTTCAAGGCAATCATTACATACTGATTTATTCCTTATTAACCAGGAATTCCATGGACCTTCAGTAACATGTATCAGCTAACTGTCTGCTCAAAATTTCTACAAATGTGCAATTTTTCCAGCTTTGCAGAAAAGCACCTGAGGATCCCAGTGGACACCAAATTGAACATGAGCCATAAATGTGTCCTTCCTGCAAAGAAGGATATCTGGGCTGCATTAGGAGGAGTGCTGCCAGTGGGCTGAGGGAGCACTGGTGAGGCCACACCTGGAGTGCTGGGTCCAGTGCTGGGCTCTCCAGACCAAGACAGACATGCACATACTGGACAGAGACCAGCAAAGGGCTGCTAAGACAGTTAAGGGACTGGAGCTTCTCTTCTACAAGGAAACACTGAGAGAGCTGGGACATACATACAAAAAAAATATGTAAAGAAGTGTTACTGAACTCTAGCATTCCTCTGGCTCTTTAAACTGCTAAGCAGCATCTCAAGTATAGTGCATGTTCTTTGTAGTAAACACCTTATACAATCCCAAGGTTTATCTTTAAATTAAGCTAGCCCTCAGAAGCTTAACATTTAAATCAGGATTACTTCTTAACCAAACCAACACAGGCTGCACTTGAATATTCCAAATCAATGCATGACTAACAGGATTTTTTCCTGCCGCAGACTGACTAAATTCAAATATAATCTTACATACTGCTTCCTTTCTACTGATTACAGTCAAGGATGCAGCAACCTTTGCTGCTTGGGTGAACTCTTTCTGATATCTTAATGCAATTTACAGTACACCCTGGGATAATCCTTTGTTCGATATTGCTGGAGTGGCTTTTTCACTGACCAGTGGTTTGAGGAAAGCTCAAGACATTCTTAGTTAGCAATCCTCAATTAAAACACCTTACTTTTAAACTCTTTTTCATACATATAGCTGAACAAATGGTTTTAAAACTTTCATTATGTCATTTTTTTAAAAAATTTCTTAAAATACTCAGACTTTTTTACCCAGACTATCAATTCAGCTAGATGTCAGTACCTTATTCAAAGGAAATTCAGTCAAATATGTATCGACATTTACGTACATGCAAGTACTGTACTGAGTAATTTCAAAGAAAACAACTATATCTGATGCCTATTTTATATCAATGGAAGCAATAGATAGCTCTGGGGTCCCCAGAACAGGAAGGACATTGACCTATTGGAGTGAGTCCAGAAGAGGCCACCAAGATGATCAAGGGGCTGGAGCACCTCTACTATGAGGAAAAGCTGAGAGAATTGGGATTGTTCAGCCTGGAAAAGAGAAGGCTTTGGGGTGACCTTATTGCAGCCTTCCAGTACCTGAAGGGAGTCTACAAGAAAGATGGAGAGGGACTTTTTACAAGGACCTGTAGTGACAGAGTGAGGGGGAATAGCTTCAAACTAAAAGAGAGTGTATTTTGCACATGTTCTCATGCCCCCATGTTTGGAGACAATGCCTATTTATGAGAATCCTATGGCAGCTCCTCTCTGCACTTGGCTGAACTATGTACCTGGGCATGGGAAGCTGCACCTTCTCCTTTAAAATTCTTAGAATTTGCCTTACCTATTTTCCTGACTTCCATGGCTCCCCTTACTATAGTGTCCAAGCACCATGTCACTTTTGCAACCTACTTATGACACACTTGTGAGCAGGGAATTGTTTTTATTCTCCTTGCACTGACCTGGACTCCAGGCATGGAAAGCCTGATTAAGGTCAACAAGTAGAACCTTCAAGTAGAGGAGGACTGCACTAAAAATCTCAAGNACTCAGACTTTTTTACCCAGACTATCAATTCAGCTAGATGTCAGTACCTTATTCAAAGGAAATTCAGTCAAATATGTATCGACATTTACGTACATGCAAGTACTGTACTGAGTAATTTCAAAGAAAACAACTATATCTGATGCCTATTTTATATCAATGGAAGCAATAGATAGCTCTGGGGTCCCCAGAACAGGAAGGACATTGACCTACTGGAGTGAGTCCAGAAGAGACCACCAAGATGATCAAGGGGCTGGAGCACCTCTACTATGAGGAAAAGCTGAGAGAATTGGGATTGTTCAGCCTGGAAAAGAGAAGGCTTTGGGGTGACCTTATTGCAGCCTTCCAGTACCTGAAGGGAGTCTACAAGAAAGATGGAGAGGGACTTTTTACAAGGACCTGTAGTGACAGAGTGAGGGGGAATAGCTTCAAACTAAAAGAGAGTGTATTTTGCACATGTTCTCATGCCCCCATGTTTGGAGACAATGCCTATTTATGAGAATCCTATGGCAGCTCCTCTCTGCACTTGGCTGAACTATGTACCTGGGCATGGGAAGCTGCACCTTCTCCTTTAAAATTCTTAGAATTTGCCTTACCTATTTTCCTGACTTCCATGGCTCCCCTTACTATAGTGTCCAAGCACCATGTCACTTTTGCAACCTACTTATGACACACTTGTGAGCAGGGAATTGTTTTTATTCTCCTTGCACTGACCTGGACTCCAGGCATGGAAAGCCTGATTAAGGTCAACAAGTAGAACCTTCAAGTAGAGGAGGACTGCACTAAAAATCTCAAGGTTAAACTAAAGTTACTGTAATCTGAAATGCTGCAACTAGCTAATTCTATTAGCACAAAAAATATTTTTTTTGTTTGTTTTCTGTGTAAAAACCTTCCAACACTTTATTTATGTAAGCAATAGGCTGAGTGACATTTTCAAGCAGCGACAGTACAGTAAAACACTCGGGAGAGTATTTTCTGCATTTTCCAAAGTAGCTTAGCACAAAGTCATGCTCCAACTTTTTATTTTCTGTTTTACAAGTGGGAGTTTTCTTCCCATTCTCTTGCAGTGCAACTGAGGAAGGTCAGAAGCTCCCCAGTGGCCATCTTTTGAAGGCAACTTTCATTCTTGTTCCTCCGAGCTGCCTTATATCAGCACACACCAATGTCAAATGTAATTACTGAACATAAAAAACTTCCTAATCGATGAGAAAGTCTAAACCGAAATAAATGTGTGGAACTAAACCATTAACTGAGCAGTGCTCAGCACAGGAAGTGCTCTAGCATTTATGCTGCAAGACGAATTAATGTATCAGCAAGGAGAAAATCCAAGATCATGTCTGCCAAACTAGAACTTAATCTGCTCCCAAGCAGAAAAATTAGATGGAACAGATATTTCCATCACAGTGAAAAGTTAAGCAAGTTGTAAGAGGCTTCTTTTGCTATTGCAGATATTTCTATGCACTACTTTCTAATTTTAAAGCAGGTCAACCTAAGGCTATTACCTATCAAACAGCCAAAGTGGGCAGACTTCTTCTCACAGTACATTTTACATTGAAGGAAAGAAAAAAAATCATGAACTTCTCTTCATTTTAGCTCTTAGTCATTACTGAAATGGAGTGAGTGGGACAGATTTTGCCAAATAATGATACAGTCAGTCTACAGGTGGAAACAAGCATAGAGAGCTCAGTAGCTGTGATCAATGAATGAACATATCTGCACTGCAGTGACCTGACTGCAAATACAAAAATAATCCATATAAATACAGAAAACACCACTTTAACCAGAGACTTCAACCAGATGGTAGGCTTTGTATTGCCTGAAAGAAATCCAAATAAACAGGACAGAAAGTCAGAGTACATTAAGCAGCTGTAAAACTCAGTTTAGCCTGCAGTGAAGTATAAAGTAAGAACTGCTGTGCTGTGGATATCCACCCAATCATTTTCACAGAAAGCACCCTGAAAGGTGTTACAGATAAGCTTCACATCAAGAACTGATATTAAGACAAGCCAAAAAGTGGTTTAGTCCTTTGTTTAGTCACCAAAATTCAAGGTGAGTTACATAAGTTGAAGAAGAACAGTTGCAATTTTTCACTTCATGTTTTTCATTTGCTTTTAGCAAATATTTTCTGTAATGTTCATAACTACATGATCTGGATCTGGCAGAATCATAAACTTACAACTGATTAAGTGCTATTCCTTTCCATAAAACTCAACCTGCTACTGAAATTAAAGACAGAAAAATTTATTACAATGGACTTCCCACTTATGCAAGAGCAAACTTTAAGAAATGTACCGTAATATATGCTCGCACTTAATTTTCATCTGCTGGATAGATTGCTGTGGAAAATACATTGAAAAGCATCCCACATGTTGTATTAAGGACTGATAGCATTTTCACTCCTGGCAGAAGTGATGATAAACACCTGTCAGCAATAGAGGAGGACTGGACTGACTAGAGGCTATGAGAATTTGCTTTAACTGTTTATATGAAATCAAAGCACGTGGTCAACTGCAGAGACTAGAAGGGAGAATTATTCCTACAGTGGGGTGAAGGTCAAAGTGACCATTCCACTGAAAAATACAGATATCATCATGCAGTATAAGGTTTTACTGAAAGGTTTTGTTTCTTTCAGAGAACTGAAGAAATAAAGTCCCTGGGGGAACAGCCAAGGGACCTTTCCAGGCGCTGCCCTCAGAACCCACAAGACTTTTTACTCACAGTTGCATCTTAAAATTGCTACCTCATAGCCAGGGGTAAGGACAGTTTTGTCACAGGTATTACTAATAACCAATTAGTTATGCCTCCAGGTTGCTGGCTTGAGTTGTATAAGGATTTTCCCATCTACAGAAAGAAAAAGCTCAATGAAGTACAATCAGTGTCCCTACACGGTCTCCACTCTGACAGACAACAAACCACTTGTGGAACTTTTTGATGAAATGTGAGGGGGTGTTAGCCATGGCATCTGTTCAGCTGGGGCCCTGGGTTTGAATGTGGCTGTGCAAATCTGGGATAATCAATTAGGTAGGGTGTCAGGATGCCAGCACAGATGTCCTCACTCAGTTGCAGATAATCATCGTGTTCTTTGAAATTTCCAGAGGAGATTGCATTACTCCTGGGACACCCTTGACCTGCCATCGGGAAAGGTTTCCCAGATAAGAAAAATAAAAGGATCATATCTTTTCCTAGTGCAGCAATATATATTGCAGACTATTCATAACCTTGAAAGGCTTAGGGTGATGCACTGAGAGCTGCATCCATACTACAGGATACAGGAGGAGTGCTCCAGTCTGCCCCCATCCCCTCCTCCCCAGAATGAAATAAATACCGCAGCAGGATATGAAATACATCCAGGCACTTACTACAAGATATTTCTCCATGAACTACATGTAATGACAGCCTATCAATGAGGAACAAACAGTGGCATCGGTGATATCAGCAGACACTCTTTACCCAGGAAGATCAGTAGCTTTCTGGATGTGTAGCTTTTGCAGGGTCAAACAAAGGGAGAGGGTTTTTAGTTTCAGTCCACGCTTATTCAAGATGGCACTTTGAAAATAAAGAACTATTTGTGGAAAAATGAGATAAAACTTCCTCTCACAGGGACTAAAAGAAACACTTTCTCTATTGATGGTTCCAATTATACTAGTACTGACTTCAAATACTTCCTAAGTAAAAATAAAACAAGTTTAATAAAGTTTTTCCGTATCATCCAGTTTCAAATGTGGTGTTAGTAATTTTTTAGAGCTGATCAAGGGTATCATTGGTAAGATGCTTGGAAACAAGGCTTGTTTTCATTAGAAGCAGAGGATAACTTTTGAATCTGGAAAAATATCTTAGTGAGAAAACACAAATGAAGCTCATTTATACTTAATCCATCACTGCACAAGGGACAATTACCACAGAAACAAGAGTCAAAAATGGCTATCATACCAAGGAAAGGGAGCTGGATTCAGAGGACTATTTTGAATTCTGGAGACTATATTCTCATTCTCATTAGACAAAGTATACTTTGGGATAAGCAATAGCATTAAACCATAGTCTACTTGGGAAACAACATGCTAGCAGCAGTCTTTTATTCACCTGAGGTGCATCTGGAAGACCTAAGGACAGAAGAACACTCACTTTTGCTCGAAACACAGTTTCAACACCCAGGCAGTTGCTTAATGGGCCAGGAGACTGCAAAAGCAGGTATGGGCTACTTGAGACAACCTCTAATGTCTGTGATTCACACGACTTCAGGAGAAAGCAAACCAAAAATAACACATACAGAAAAATAAAAAAGATTACATCGAGACTCTTAGACAACCATGATAAATACAGCAAAACAGGTATGCTAGAGCCAGTCATGTCTACATTGCAGTCAGGGCTGTGTAGCTGAGAGATAAACCTGCCAGTCTTTATCTGGCTTGGGTTTCAGGAGTCAATCATTTGTGACAGCAGAGAGCTCATCACGAATTAATTCATATATAAATAACTTCTGTGACTGTATTTTTAATATCTGTGGGCTTACTTGGGTATGTTCTCTATCTCCTGTACTCAGAGGGTGTTCACTCTTCACATACATTTGGTCTTTTATCACATGGATGACTTAAGTTGTGAGTTCCTATGTTGAATGGTACATAGTCTATTATTTTTTTTCTAGAGCATTACTTGAAGCAAAACAAAACATAAAAAGCAGTATTGTCTGCTGTTTCTGGAGACTTTGGATAGGTAGAATTAATTTGTCCAGCAAATTTTTGCCCATTTCAGTGAGACTACTATAAGAAGGAAGCAGTAATTTTGAGTGCTCTGTGAAAGCAATAATGGTTGTAATCTCTATTCCTAAGTACTGATGTAAAGTGTCAGACATTTTAAGTTAGAAGAAATTGCTCATCATCATACAGTCAGGCTTCAGAGACAAGTCTGTGAAAAATGAAGTTTTTCAAATACATTAAAGAAATTATTTTCCAAAGTTTCAGCATCCTACAGTGTTGGTAACTTTTTATGACCATAATGTGCTGCCACAATACTGCCAATTTTGACTCTGAAATATCAATGTATCAATTTCTCTAAACCAGAAGTTAGACTATGTAAAAATGTTTGCACAAAAAATTGAAAAGCTTAACTTGCCCATTCATTGTAGGGAGGGAAATAAAAACACCCTTTAGACATGAGCTTTGAGAGTCTGAAGAAACCTAGGACACATTGAGTTTTATGCCAATGGCATTGATCAGATGTCAGTGTCTTGCTGGACTGATTTAATTGTTTTGGATTAGGTTGGAGCACCCTTATTCTATTATAAGTCACTGTGACTACTTGCAGAGAAAAGTCCTATCCAGTGTGTATAAGAAATGCAGGCCCCTGACACACTGAGCGAATGCAAAAGGGCTCTTCAGACAAAAATTGCACTTCCACCCTTACAATTTGTTTGGGTTTTTTTTCCATACTCTACAAGGTTCTATCCTTTAGTTGTATAACATGGTGTTGTTGGGTGGTTTTTTCCTTCAAGAAATCACCCAATGTTGTCATTAACCTACTCCAACACTTCTAACACTGCACGCTCCCTTTAGCCGTGAAGGCATTCCCAATACCAGAACACATGTGTTAAGACAGTCCAAGTGATAAATGAAATGCATATTAAGCCTTAATTGTAATTATTATAAGTACACATAACAACACCCATGTTCAGTACCACATAAAATCGGATTGGTTTCTATCAACACTTATCAATGTGCAAGGTTTAGATAACAGTACAAATTCATACAGAAGAATGCTAAATATCAGTGAACTTCATCCAAGGCTGTTGACTAATGAAAGGATTTTAATAATGCCTTTGTAGTTAAATGCCTGGTACATGTTGCCCTCTTGTGGAACCCGTGATGAAGAACAAGGTCCTTTGAATTTATTGCTATGATTTTGCAGTGATATTTTAATGCCTGGAATGTAATGATTTATTAAATTCACAGTGTGAGTAGTTTATCATGATAAAACTGAGTATATATTCTGTAAATGGCTACACTTGACAAGCAAACCTAGGTAATTAACTCTAATAAATCAGGCTCACGCACTGCAAATTGCACGTCCTTAGAATATTGGTCAATGTTTCCTTTGGAAAATAAAATTTTTAAAAAAAGTATCATATATAATTTTAGATCTTTGTCAAAGTTAAAATTTTTGCTAACCATTAAAAAATGGTATTTTACATTTTTTTATCTGTTTGTTATTTTAAAGCCCAGGCTTACCTCACCTATGATTGCTACCACCTGTATTAGATGTGGCATAAATAGTATCCCTTGGATGCTTCATATTTCACTATCAAATTGCTCCCATTCCCAGAGTAATCAAAGCACTTTCAAAGAACAATACATTTATTTTTCCATTGTTTAATATATGTTTAAGAGACAAATATTTTCCCTATCAACAAAGATGAAAATGAAGCCTGAATTAAGCATTTAAACAAACATCAGAAAAGTAGAAAAGAGATTTTAATGAAGCTAAATAGAAGAATAAAGAACTTCAAAGTCAGTTTAAAACAGTGTCAGGATACTTCAAAAGAGTTAAAAATTGAACAGTATCTGAATTTTCCCTGTGAAAATCTGCTCATATAAAAATATGAATATTTTAATTCCTTTAGAATATCTCCTAACAGAAGGCAAATAATATATAATACATTTACATGGCATTGTATTTAGGGCAACTTGGGATATCTCCAAGTGGTTGTTTTTGTTGTTTGGGGGTTTTCTTGCCATTTCAGTTTGATTTCAGACATGAGTCAGTTTAGCACAACACTTGTACCCTTGATCAAAGATTTCCATCAGCTGTGGACAAAGGTCAGGTGTCCACATTAATGTTATCAGCGGTCTCTGATACCACTGACAGCAAGGTGTCACTGCTATGTCCGCAGGATCTGATGGATTGGGTGTGATTGCTTTATTCTTCACCCACTGAGGTTTTATTTAGTTTAGAAAAAGGGGATGAAGGGAAGTTGTGATTAGCCAACACATTTCAGCTCACACTGTCCCATGACCTTTTTCCTAGTGCTGGCACAAACTAAACATTTTACTTCATTTGGTAGGAGGAAATCAACCCAGGAGGCAGGGGGCTTCAAAGTTTAACTGGTTGGTATCCCTGAAATTGTCCCCCCCCAAAAAAAACCACAAAAGGATGTTTGAATTCTTTCGATATATGGAATCCTTTATGGAGACTGTGAATAATTGCCAGAGTGTCCCTGATAAATATTTGGATGAACGGAAGATTTCGAGTTTTGTTTTGGTTTTTTTTCTAGCAACTCCCTCTTTTTTCCCATTGGCAGTTTTTGGCTACAGCTTCTGCCTTCTCTAGGAAAACAGTGATTAATGAGCTATGTTGACCGATAAGGCCACTTGCTAGCATCCTCAAATGATTATTCTATATTTCTTCTAGCTCAGTTTTTTAAGAAGAGTCTTGTATTTCTTGGACTTTTCCCTCAGAATCTCATCTAAAACATCCCTTAAATCTGGCTCTGTGCTTTTTTAATTAGTATGTGTAGGCTTGTGTTTGTGTACATATATTACATGCTTTCTAATATATGCTTACACATGGATATCGGATGTAAATTCCTTGAGTGACCCGTGCTTCACAGATCTATGTTAAAGGAAAATAGCTTCTGCAATTTTTAATGCACTATGACTTCTCTATCATTAAATATGTAATAAAATATAATCTTAGTAATATTAATACAGACACAAAAGTATTTCACAGGGCTTATGAGGGTTGATTTGAAAAGATTTCTTTCCCCCCCTCCCCACCTCAGGTTTTATTTATCAGGGCTGGTTTGATCAATTCTTGGAGTTGACCGATCATGTAGCTTCACAAACATTAACGCTGGCTCAAGGGAAGAGGAAGGGATGCCTGGCAGAGAGCACTGGGGAGAACACAACCATTGCTTTTGCCAACAGTGCCAATTTACTTTGACTTGACTGAGATGTAGAGCAATACCACAGTTACATGACCGAGCTAAACTGAGATTTTAGTGGTTTGGGGTCAATAAGGCCCCGGCTTTAAACCCCAAACCACCTACGTGCATCACACAGCATTAGGCTCACGTGGTCACAAAGAACAGCAGCACCAGCACAGCCCGGCCCTGATGAGCTCCTGTGACTTTATTCATCAAGGAGCATTATGTAGCAGAGATGATCTCCACACCAGAAAGTTAGGGATCAAGAGGCTTTAGCAGCAATTATCATAACATCCAAAATGAGGATAAATGAAAACAATAGATTAAGGCGACTGGTTTTATATTCTTGCTCAAAAGCAGACATAAATACAGCACCAGTAACTCTAGTGATATCCATGTGGCAACTGCTCTCATTTTCAAACAGAAAAACATAGTTTCTTCTGCTTTCTTGCCTAGCCAATTACATCTTCATCTTTTCTATCCGGTATATCATCTAGGAAAGGTACTATTTGCCAGAGTCATGAAGGCACTGACAAGCTACTTTATATTTCTGTTGATTCTGACAAATGATTCATGCAGAGCAGAAAATCATCAGTGCAGCAAAAATGTTTTATCCATGAAAAGAACCCAGCGAAATGTGAATGCTAGTCCTTCACATGCAACATATACACAGATGCACATACACAGGGAACTAAGTAAAATCTCTAAAATAGCTTTTGGCATCTAGACACAGGTCAATCAGTGTTGGCAGTTTAGGCCTTGACCAGCCTTGCTGGCTTGTTCAGTTTTTATGCTTTTAGTGCAATTAGAACTTCACTGTGGGGCTGCCCAGTCTTCAGTTTATTTCTGCAGAGCAGAATTAGAGAGTTGTAGACGCAAAAATTTTGATGTGAAGATGTTTGGTGTGAGATGTTCCAAGGAAAAAATGTAGGCAATAACCAATCCTGCAGTCATTGTGGGGAGAGGATCCTAAACTCCAGTATCCCTGCCATCTCCCTGATTTCCTCACAGCTTTAGGTGAGAAATGCTAAAGACTATAACACATAAGTTTCATAAATTCATGAATTATATGAGAAGGAAAGGATAAATCTTAGAAAGCTTATCTAAACTTGAATGGAAAAGAAAAGTAAAAAGATGGAATTCTAAGATCATGCTTAGCAAGTCAGTGGTCAGGATTAAGGTGGTTGTGATCACGAATGAAGATGACAGAAGTTTTAAATTTCACCAGTGCAACTTAGTACAAAAGTAACTCCAGTGTGGCTTGGTAAATCTTCCCTGATAACTGATAATTGAATAAGCAATAAAGGGATGACTGTGTCACATGTATAAAAACACTATCTGATTTGCTCTTATAACATGTCCTTAGCAACCTCCATCTTCTGAAAATCAGGTTTTCAAACAGAGAGAACAAAAGGGCTTTTTGGTTTTTATCTGTCACCGACTAATGCAGAAACACAAGTTGTTATTTGCAAGTCCCTTTTACCAACACACTACTCAGCCCAAGAACTATTAAAAAGAGTCTGAAAACAATCCCTTCGACGAAAAACTGAAAGTCATTCTGGGTATACAAAGTACTTCCAGTTGGATAAAACATTTCATGGGTCATGATCAATGTTTCATATCCTGATAAATTTAGATTAGCAGCCGTATTCCTTTACAAAGGCAGGTGAAAAAAGCTTTGTGTTCAATAGACCTTCCAAAGGCTGAAGGTCTCAAAAAGCTTCTAAAATAGCTTTCTTTTTTTTTTTCCCTCTCTAGAAATCAATATGCTTTAAAATATTTTACCTTCAAGAGTTATTGCACTTTAAAAGGAATGAATTAAATGCAGGACTGTTCCCCAAGATGTTTTTTTTTAATCGAGCTTCCCCATATACAACGCTATTATATCCAAAGATACTACAACCCAACAACTAATGCTCAGAATGTACAGTCTTTTCTTGTGGATAAATGTTTGGGTTTGATATCCAGAACTCAAATAAAATAACTTTATTTAACACACCTCTTGGACAGTAGGAAGGGGTAAGAGGCCACTACATTACTCCTACTGCCTTCTTTTTTGCTTTCCAGCTAGTATAAGATTTATGTGGTACTTCAGTCTGCTGCTGACTTTGCTTCATAGTGAATGTGCACATATAGCAACTTTACAACTAAAATCAATGTAAAAATTTCAGATCTCTTGTTTTGTTTGTTAGTCTGTTAACACAAAGCTCATCTTTGCAGTAACATCTTGGCAAAGCAACACCTAATACATTTTGTGGTATTGAATGTTATTTTAATTGTCTTAACACGAGGCCTATATGAAGGAGTCACTACAATATACTAAAGCATTTCATCCTCTTTCTGTTCTAAAACTGAACTATGAGAATAAAGGTTTTCAAGCAAACATGATTTGGAATACAACAAAGAGAAGGAATATCATCAGTTTTGGCTCAACATCTCCACAGAGTCATTAAAATCAGTAGATTCTGAATTAGAGCATTAGCCCCCAGCAACAGCCGAGGATTAAAATGAACCTAAAACCCAGTACCAAAAGGAGGTTACACCTCTTTAATCACAGGATTTACAACATCTCTGTCCTTTCTTACAGCCATCTGCAGTTTCTGTGTTTTCTGCTCTTCACTTTTGCCCCATTGACTCTTACACCTTCAGAGAACATGACAGGCAACAGGAGCCCCGATCACAGCTTGAGGTAGCCATGTCTCACCTCTTCAGAGGTAAATGAACAACATGATAAAGAAGAGGTCCATGGTAGAAAACCGCAGGATTCACCAGCATTTGACACTCATTTACATAGGTCCCAGAATGCAAACTTTATATTGACAAAATTATTTACATAAAGTATGGTTACTTACTTTATTCACTCATGTCAAGAAATCACTGAAAGGTATAGGAAAAGCAGGCCAAACCTCCCACTCCCTGGAAGGACAGACACAGGTCTGCTGAGTTGTTAGTCTATGCAACAGTCCTGGAAAACCAGTCCAGCTCCTAGTCAAAGGCGAGGTTAGGGCCAGTGGCAGCAGCAGCCACTGCTGGCAGGATGCATCTCTCATTTTCAGTTTTCCAGCCACAGGAAAAGGTGCTAGCCTTATAACTTTTGCCTGCCTAATGACTATTAGCATGGCCAGCATAAAGCTAAAAATTTTCCCTTTGCTCTTCAGCCAGCACTCTGTCAAAGCTCTTCTCCACAGCAGCTGGGAAAGGAAGATTTATTTTTGCCTACATTGTTGAGAAGCCCTGAGTCAGCTCTGCTAGAATGATCACTCATGATGAAAAATTTATGGCTTTTGCTCTGCCTCCCTCCCTGCCTTTTAATATCTTTCCCTTCTCCCCACAGTGTTTCTCCCAATTGGATTTGGCAACCTCCCCAATTCCTGCTTTACATTCTCCATCATCATTTTCAAAATAAATGCATTGAGCATCATGCCTCTATTTCAAGACCTCTATCCTTTGTTTTAAGACTGATGGATTTTAAAGGGTGAGCCAAATCCCTAAATGCTTTAAATCAATACTGTTCTTTAAGAGTTGCCTTAATCACTTTGATGAGGCACCTGTGCAATTTGTAGCAAACTTATGGAAGGAGTGAGTTACACAAGACAAAGCCATCAGATGTGAAGTGCTGTGACCATCTAGAGATGCTGGAATGTGCAAAACCATCCAAAATAGTCAGCAAAGCACAAAAATTGACTATGAAATAAGGAAGTAAATCAAGTAATAACCCTATTTCCAGCTGCCTGCATATTACCATTCCCTCCACCCACCACAGGGCTCCAGCCCACTAGGGGTGATGACAATCACCAACATGGATAAGAGATGGGAGCTTTCCATCAGTGCCATCTGTACAACAGCAAAGTGGGAGGGGAAGGAAGGGTCAGCCAACAAACCTACTTGCTGGTACAGTAAACAAGCAGTAACGGTAAAAAATACAACTGGGTTTACGCCAGAATTTTTTGGGCTTAATTTACCAGGAAATTTTCCATCCCAGAAGAAAGTCACAGCTCAAAGAAACATTTAAAATATTTTTTGTTCCAGCACAGTATTTTAGAAACAACTCCATAAAGAACAGATACAAATATTTTCCTTCTGTTTGCCTGGGGATTTCTCTGGATATCGTTTTGACTTCTGCACTCTTCTGTTGCAATGGTTTATAAATAAATTCCTTGTATACGATCTCCAAGAGCATTTCTGCCACATCAACAAGGAAACAGGAAGAACTGACCTAGATGCTAACACATTTTTATATCTTCTTCTTCTTCTTCTTTTTTATGTATATTACTTGTTTATGGGTGACACAAAATCTGTAGGAAGTATTTCCTATTCACACACCTTCCCTTGCCTTTGGAATGGGGGAATGCTGCATCTGTGCTCAGAGGATGCCAGAACACTGCCTGTGCCTGCCCAGACTCAGCTGGCAGGAAGCCCTCTGGGGTGGCACAGCAGCTGGTAGGAACTGGGACAACACTTCAAGTTTCTGCTTTTTTCCTAAAACTGTACCAGCCATAGTCAAGATGTGGCCAAAATATCTGGATTATTCTAAGTTATATGTTCATAGAATCACAGAATATCGTCAGTTGGAAGGGACACACAAGGACCCACAGCTCCTGGTCCGGCACAGGACAGTCCCAGGAGTCACACCCTGTGCCTGAGAGCATTGTCCAAACACTTCCTGAACTCAGGAAGGTGTGGTGCTGTGACCACTTCCCTGGGGAGCCTGGTCCAGTGCCCAACCACCCTGTGGATGAAGAATCTTTTCCTATTATCCTGCCATTCACTTGAGCCCTTACACTGGTCACCAGGGAAGAGATCAGTGTCTGCCCGTCTGCTCCCCCTCATGAGGAAACTGTGCACTTCAATGAGGTTTCTCCTCAGGAGTTATTGAGCATCATGTAGGTACTAAAAGCCAGTGGGATGCATATTCCAAAAGAATACATAGTATTCCAAAATAGTCTTTTGTGAAATTTCTGTGACTGCCATTAATAGATTGCCTGTCTTAGCAGAAACATATTCTGATTCAGTCTCTTCTTTCTTCCTAAAAATAAGTCTAGAACCTTTAACGAAGAACTAGTTTCAGTTCAAGGATAGAAATTCCGAGTAAGTCATAAACAAAGGGTTATCACCAGGTAGCAGAGCTGAGAGCTACCTAAGCACCTTCTGGGCAGCAGGGAACAGCTTTTCCAGTGGGAGCTTTTTTCCAGTGGGAGCTAGATCCCCGTCAGAGCTGCCAAGACAAATGGAACCAAGACCACATGCAAGGTCACAAAGACACAGAGACAACTTTACAGAACCTTCCTAATTTTACTGCATTTGGCCAGAGCCCAAGCACTTCAAGCGAGGCATCTTGAAATACGTTACCCCTCAATTCACCAAAACCAAAATGAGTCCTTTAGGCAACAACAGCCAGGTGAGAGGAGAATGAAGCATCCCCCAAGCAGAAGAAAAAGAAACATCCGGTATGCTGCATATCCAAGCAGATACTACGAGTTAACAGCAACCCGACCTTCACACAGAATATGTAATGTCTAGCAGCAGGGTTAGGGTTGAACATCAGAATCTCATTTCTGACGACCGTTCTGTGAAATGCTTGTTGACAGTGAAACAGTTTGAGAGAACAAATAATACCAAAAGAAATATCAGCAAACAAACTGAGATATTTAATCAGCGCAAGATATATTTTTCATCTTTACTGACTGATTCATGCATCTGCTGATCTAGTATTTCAGAAAATGCTGTCAACAACAGGAGTACTCCCTTGTTTCTATTAAGAGGAGCATATTTTGTCTTCATGCACTTATTGATGAAGGCAATAGCATTCCCAGGAAAACAAGCTGCAAGACTTTTCATTATTTAGCTAATTGCAGGCTTTTAAAAGAAAGTGCATCTCTAAGTGGAAACGACTGTAAGCTGAGTATTTTATCAACAAGGTTTTTCTTAATTAACATCACAAAGGTTTCTGACAATTGAAAAAGATGCCAATAACATTGATGTTATAAATTATGAAACTTTAGCTGTTTATAGAGTAATGGAGATTGAACGCTGAGTAGATGCACTGCTGACACCTTGGAGGGTCAAACACATAAATGTATTTGTTTCATTCTGGAAATAAAATAGATCTAATTGGATTTTTTTGCCCACATGGAAGAATGCAAAACAGAATCCAATTATGGCAAATTGATTCTAAAAATAATTTTTTATCAGTAGCCAAACAATGCAGTCAGAGCTATGTTTATTTACTATTTACTGTTTTGTTACTGTAACTTGCAATGAATATTATATTTTAGTGTTTTGAATCAACCAAAGAGGCATCTGAGCTTGTGAAGGTGTCAGCAGGAATTCCTTCACAGCCACAGCCCAATGGGTTATATACCATTGGTATATATATATATACATATACCTACATACATAGGCATATGTGCATACAGTATGCAAGGTAAAATTATACATCTCAATTATGCTGGGACTATGATGATGAAATCACTGCAATAATTGAAAACCAATAAAATTATTTGCACTTTGAACTTACGGTTTTTTAAAACTAACATGTTGGGGGAAAACAAGGCTCTTTAATTACTATTGACTAGAACAGGGTAAGGAACTGATATAAATTTCTTAGCAGTCTTTTCTGCTGCCTTGTTTTTTACCTTCTTAATGAGCCATTTCTATACAAGAAATAGAAAAAAATTAATTATGCCTTATTTTCTTTTATTTTCCCTTCTCATTTTCCTTCCCATCACACCCACTCCTGGTGTGGTGTCTGCTCTTTATTCTTGGGCAGCCCTCCCCCTCATCGCTTTCACGTTCATTCCCATGCCAAATAAGCATGGACAACCCACTGCTTTTCTCTCCCTACATGATTATTAGCATAATTTGGGGTGCAAACATTTAAGAAAAAAATAGGTATATGTGTTGCTAGAGTTAAGAGGCAACTCAGACAATTCATAGCAGTAAATAAGTTGTTCATTTTGAGGGTGTCAACCAACACAAGCTGATGACTTCACAGGTTTTGTACTGTTCTTTAAATGTCCTCAGCACTGTTGGAGAAAGGTTGGTGTAGCACAGAAAATAAATGGTCAAATTCAAATTGTCATCTGTTCCAGGAGGCACTAAAGAGACAATAAGGGCAGAGAAAATATGCAAAAAAAAAGTCAACATGCTTCCTCATTTGCAGTCGCTTGAAGAAACGTGTAGGGTGAGGAGGGAGAAAGAAATCTGGGCCAGAAAAGCTTTACTTACTGGCATAGCTCCTTTCTGTCTGCTGCTCCATGACAAACTACTCTGTTGTTCTGAAGTGCAGGCATAATATTCCCTCCCTTCTTTTACCTTGAACCCCTTCAGAGTTACATCCTGTTTGCCTAAAATTTTCTGCAAAATATGGACTGTAGGTTTGCTTAAACACACGTGTGTTTTGCTCTACACCACAATGCCAAAGAAAGCGCACTTTTCATGAGGGGCACTTGCCCTCCCTCACAGGGAAAATGTTCCTCCTTTCTCTGGACAAAAGCATGAAAGTCTGTTATTTTAGCATTATTAAAATGGATATAAAAACATCTTTAAGCCTTTTGTAAGAAGGAAATTGAAAATTAGGTTTTTTTCCTCTTCTACATTAGTTGCAGTTATGCAATAATTTTTTAATTTTTTGTGTGAATGTGGAAAACTATCAAGACACATACATTAAAAATTTTGATTCAAAATGACAAAGCAAGAGGGGATGCATAAGTGTAACCAAAAAAGGGATTTGAGATCATTGCATGGTAAACAGATTAGCTCTTCTTTTTGAGATGCAAATTTCCACATCAAATTTAAAAATTGTTTGCAGCCGACTAGAAAAATATCAGAGCTGTGCTGTGCCATCTCAATACACAGTTGAACATACTTATACATCAGAGTTTTTACAACTGCATAAATAATGTATACATACTCAACAGTTCTGAATAGGTATGTTGATTTTGACTTAAAAAACCCAAATAGTCCTATTTATCAGAATATGGAAGAACATGGATATGACTGGATGGTGAGAAATTATTGTCAAAGGAATAAAGACAAGACTGGGTGCTGAGTGTTACAAAATTCAGACTGCATGGGATATTTTTTGATGTATGAATCATGGAAAAACCCATTGACTTTAATGGCTGTAAGAATATGTTCACAAAGACCTGACTTACAGGATAAGGGCCTCCTCTACCAGCAGTAGGCAATTTTCATAGATAACTTGCAAACACACCAAAAATGAGCACTCTGGCCTTGACTTTTATACAGTAGATTTTTCTTTTGGTCATAAGTAGCTTCATACCAGAAAATAAAGAGCAAAAGATTGAACATGGAATGCTTTACAACACAAATAAATTTCACATTTGAAGGTACAAAAAGGAGCATGTTCTACAAACATAAAGCTGGCTGTTAAGGTTATGAGCCATATTTGACTGAAAGCAAAACAAAGCAGCATTTTCTTTACTTCATAAGTATACAGCATATAAATAGCAGCAGCCAGGATCATATTTTCCAGAGAGCAGAAAAAAAAAAAAGAAACACAAAAAAACATGGAAAGTCTGGGGATTACATTTCAGAGGTGAACTACTGCACTTCTGCATTCTCTAATGGCTGCTGGGGCTGTACCTGATACTCTTTGAGGATAAATACTCCATGTGCCAAAGGAGAAGAAAGATGGAAACTTGTGGTATGCATGGACAAAGAAAGTGTGTGAAACATGAACTTACCATTCAAAATGTTAAAGAATAAAAAGAAAAGTGGGCAAACAAGATTTTCCTGCTTCTCTTCAAAACAGGAGACAAAATCAAGCATCATTATTGACATTTTAAAGATGCTGAGAAATGTTGGGAAGAATTTCATGATGTTCTAATGATGCCTCTTTTTTTTGTTTTCTTTTTTTTTTTTTTTTTTACCTTTTGAAATGGAAGGATAGTCAAATTTTCTTTATATCCCTAACTCTTCAAGTTACCACAAACACCAGAAAGGTCCCGGATCTGAAAGAAATGTGAAGGCTTGGTATCACGGAAGAGATATGATGTACAATTTCCTGATCCATCCTTTTCCTGGAGATGTGTGCTATACTGCTCAACACGACAACAGGATATTTTAATCCACATGTTTGTCAGAACTATCAACAAATCTATAGTAATAATAATGTTTTCTTTATCATCTTTCAGCTCTTTTGTCTTTCAGAGACAGTGCCCAGAGGCTGATCAGAGATAGTATTAAAATTGGGCAAGGAAGACCAGGAGAATCTTGGAGCATCCATCATGTACATCAAACTATGCAGTCTTTAGGCATTTTATGGAATTATTTTATGCATTTTTACTTCATCTGTAAATTTTACTAAATTGCAGCATATGAAGAGGTAATTTTAGATTTTGAAATAGGAGATGAATCTACTTAAGTATGAAGAAAAGGTTTTCCAGTAATTGAAAAGTAGTGTCACTCCACTGAAGTGAAAGAGCGTGGAATGGAGCATGGAATCTGTTCCTTATTAAGCATAAAATGTTGAAATTATGTATTTTTACAGCTTTGTATCCTTTCCCCCACCTCTGGAATTTCCCTCTGTATCTCTTTAATACCTAGTTTTTCTCCCATCGTTTTCTTTGCCTGTCAGCACAGCTGGGATAATACTACTCTCAACTATTTCCACTACTGCCATTATAATGGTCCCAAGTTTGACCTTGATTTCTTGCATGTGATTTCCTTGCAGCCTGCAAATGGCCTTCATTTGAGACCTAGAAAGGCACCGCAGAGTTTGCTTTCCCAGACAAATCACATTCTGGCTCCCTACAAGGCCAATGCCTTTCCTTCAGTTTGCCATATCCAAACACATTATTACTGCAAAAGTGAAGGCACCCTTCTTCCCATCTTCCCCCTTTCCTTAGGCATATATTAAAATGATACAGACTTGCTCTTCAAGAGCTCATGTTATACTTTACATTTTTGAAAAGGTCTATTTTGGGGTTTTTTTTCCTCAGTCATAACACACCTTGTTAACATTTAACACAAGTTTGCAAGCAAACAAACAGCCCCTCAAAAAAAAAAAACAACCGAAAAAACCACAACACATAAAAGCAACCAGCCAATTAAATAAAACTTACTGGAGGAAAATAATGTCTGTGCAACATTTGAAGACGTCAGTAAGAATTACTTTCCTAACTAGAAACTTTACTAACCAGAAGATGAAATAAGTTGTAAGCAAAGTACAATAAAAAAATGTATTTAATTGATATGTGTTTTGTTCCAGAGCTTAACTGGGATCCCACTAACATAGAAAACTATGTTGTACTGTAACTCCCAATTAAATGAGTTCCCATCCCATCCAAGTAATCTTTCGGATAAAGAACATCTTGTAAAGTCTGAAATAGAAACAATTATTTTCTAGTTTTAAAAGCCTATATAATCAACTAGTTATTTAGATGCCAAACTGTTAAAAGTAAATAGTCAGGGGGGAAAAAAACAAAACTTGAAAAAAAAGTCTGAGAGCTAATTATCCAAAGTATTCAGTGACTATTTATAGTAGTAGATGCACTGAAAGGAACAGCTGGATTCACTCTCAAAATAAAATTTCCCTTATCTAAACAAAAGAGAATCCAAAACTGTGGGACTAATACAAAGTTTTTCAGCTCTGCCAGTGAAAAATGTTAGCCTAGATGCTAACCAGGTCATTTACTCTCTAAAGAGCCACTTGCAAAAAATGCAAAAATGCCACTTGTATTGATTCTTCTCCCATATTTGCTACATTTTATCCCACACTAAGAAATGGTGGGGTTTTACCTTCTTTTTAAGTGTTTTCTTTTGCCCTAAAAATATACTTTAAAATCACTTTGCTGAAGCTGAAACTGGCTACGTTAAACACTAGATGGCAGAACAAGGCTGGAGCTGAGCTTCTGAAAAGGCTGCGCCTGAGCTCATCTGAATTTTCAGAGACAGAAGTTGAAACATTCACAGAATCACAGAACATTGGAAGGGACCCTCAAAGACATTCTAGTCCAGCTATTAAGAGAATGGCCCATGTAGGGATTGAACCTAATTGTGGCTTTGTAGTGAAGGGAGCTTACAAGAAAGAGGGAGAGGGATGTTTTATGAGAGCATGTAAGAGACAGGACAAGGGGGAATAGATTAAAACTGGAAAAGAGCAGGTTTAGATGAGATATTAGGAATAAATTCTTTACTGTCAGGGTGGTGAGGCAGTGGCACAGGTTGCCCAGAGAAGTTGTGGATGTCCCATCCCTGGAAATGTTCAAGACCAGGTTGGATGGAGCTCTGACCAACCTGGTGTAGAGAAAGGTGACCCTGCCCATGGCAGGGGGGTTGGAAAACGATGTTCTTTAAGGTCCCTTCCAACCCAGGCCATTCCATGATTCTGTGAAATTAAAAGATTTACACACAAACTGTCTCACCAAACAAGCAAATGCACTTAAAGAAATTAATAAAAGCAAGGTGAGATTCAGTTGTATTGTCACTGAAAACTGTTAAGATACCTTTTTGTTCACAAAAAGGCTTACAGACTCCTGCATCCCACTGCGTCTATGACAAATCCCAATGCACCACTCCAGTGGAGCAGCTCGCGCTTCGTGTAAGTGGAAAAAAACCCAACACATTAGCTCTGGGAGAATTTACATAGAGCTGTTTCACATGTGACTTGCTGCTAACAGCACGGACAAGGTTTCAGATGGGACAGCAAATTTCACTGAGGCTGCACTGCAGCTCTGCCTTTGATGCACAGTTAAGCTGTGGCAGCCAAAGGCTTTCCAGAAGAACCCACTACAGCCTCGATATGTTGGGTAGCATCACAAAACAAGCAACATGCACAGACATTATCTCCTATCCTAAGCCTTCTCCCAGCCACATTATATTTCTTCATACTCCTGGAGTTACACTTTGGAGGCTTCAGTCTTCCAGATTTTGGAAGAGCTCTGCTCTGCAGCCCCTCAGGAGGTCTCTGAATGCACACAGAAATGTTACAAACTAAGGCAACAAATGGTCGTGAAGGGCTGCTGAGCTGCGGCTCCAGGGAAGGCAGAGCAGCTGCTCAGCTTGCCTGCCTCACTCAGAGCTGCTTCCATCACTGCCGAGGGAGGAATGTGCATCAGGAATGGCTTGGGTAACAGCCTAGCTACCATTTGTAATCAAATATGTAATTCACGCTGCATTATCTCAGGCTTGTAATATCATATATATAATATTTCAGGCTTCATGCTGAATGATAGGCTGAGGATTGCTGCTTTGGGAGGATGAAATTGTATCATCTCCTAAGAATCAACATACAAGCATGTAAACTGCCGATAAAAGATGGGGAAGGGGAAGGAGAAGGAGAAGAAGGAGAGGAGAAGAGAGGGAAAAAACCTCACTCCATGTGTGCCACTCACTGGCTGTTTTGTTCCAGTTTTATCTCACTTATCTCACTGTCCAGAAACAGGAACAAGCTCCAAAATGGTGGAGGAAAATGAAATTTTTTCACGATGAAAAAGGGAAAATCAGACGACTGTACCCCAGAATATTCATGGCTGTCTGCCTTGTGCTCATAGATGCCTTGGCATTGCACAAGGGTATTTCAGACAAAAAGGATGCCATAGGAAGATAATAGAAATTTTCTTTCATTGTTGTTCACTCCAGAGCTATGCCAACCTTTATGTCTTGAGTTTGATATTGATATTGATCAGGTACTTCTCGTAGTTAAGTTTAACCCTCATATACTTTCAAAGCAGAACAAGAGGTAAACATTGTTTTCCCGTCTCTAGTAAAACATCTCAAAATGTCAAATTACAAATATATAATATACATTAATTTCTTCCTTTTTCTCCTCTGGGATTAATGAGCTGTTTATCAACTGGTATCAGTCAATCTAGTGTAGAAGTACTACAAGGCAGAGAGACCCAAAAATCTTCATAGTCGAGTAGTTTTTTTGATAGCTCAATTTTTCTACCATTTTCCTGCTTTCCTATGTCTCATCTTATGTATCAACATCTTCACGTATATACCCAGGAATCCATCTCACTGCTCTCTTTCAACCCTTTCTTTACCAGCTGAGAGCATTGCACAACCACTGTGGTGAAGGTAATTTCACAGCATCTCACATTGCCCCCAGCTGTTTCAGAAACCATAGGCTCTTTTTTTTACCCGATGAGAACAAACCTACTCATTTTTCACCTCAGACTCCAGTTTCTTTGAAGCAGTTGCCAGGTTTTTACTGCATCAAGATTACTCAGTCGGCATTAAAAGAAAAAAAAAATATATATATTTGAAAAAGAATAAGGCTACAAGCAGATTTTCTTTTTGAGTGTGAGCATTATACAGACGAACCAAAAAATGACCCTGACTATATACCACCAGTGCAAAAACTGCTGGGAACACGCTGATTGCCCAAGTTTTTAGTTACATATATACATCTGCTAAGTTTAAGAGCCATCACACTTGGCTGAGCACAACATTGTTGGAAATATCATCTCTCTAGCGTGTTGATTGGATTAGAAAAGGTAATACTTATGAAGAGGTTACTCAAGAATAGGAAGACTATTCTTCACCTACAGCACAAGAGAGAAAGAGCAGCAAAAGTAGCTGGCAGCAGGTGGCAGACTTATATCCTCTGGAGTACTTCTTCTCAAAAGCCAAAGAAGCCACTGCACTGACTGACACAAAACAGAGAAGAGACTAAAAGTTTACATTTCAGAAATATTTAGACAAATTAATGGACAACACCCACCCCCTCTAAAGACTGTTAAAGATACTACCTTGGGCTAATAAATCCCTTGGACTCTTTTTGGGAGGTGGGCTTTCCCTGTGCCTATATTATTATACATTTGCTGTCAGCAATTTTGGACTTGAGGCATCAAAAGAGATGGGTCCTGTCACAGACTTTTCTACATTCTTGTTAAGCTTCAGTGTATTTTGATGAGTGACATATTACCCTACATCAATGTTCTCAATGATTGCTATAGAATTTAGTTAAAGAAACACAATTTTACATTTTTGATTTTAAAGAAAACACTTCATTAATAAAGACTGTGCATAATGCTGTCCCTGGTTAATCAGAGAGCAAAGCAAAATCACTAGCTTTCCCTGCATTTTTGTGTATTTTCATTCAGATTAGGGCAAGTTCCTGAATAGATAGAATTACTTCTGAGCACAGTTAACACTGCAGTCATGGGCAGAAACATGTCATCCTCACTAACAGTAAGCATAAACAGAAACAGCTTTTAGTTTCATTAAATTAAATAAGACCTCTTGGACAGTAAAAATTATTTAAGCTGATTAAGCATAGCAGAATCAGTCAGTGTATGAGCTAGTTCATATTATTTTTATTTTGCTTTTCTGAACACTGAAAGAATAACTTCAGCTGTAATTTACCATTGAAAGCTGAGAGCCATTTCTGACTTAGAAGAGAGAAATGATCCCGCTAGTAATTTACAGGAGATTTGCTTTTTTATTTTGAAAGGAAACACCTTGTCACTGGTAGTTACAGAAACTGCCTACAGCCATCAGCTTTGCAAAAAGTTTCAGGACCACTTAAACTTCTAGAACAGTCTCTATAAATAAACACAATAAAAATTCAAATCCCCTGGAAAACCTCGTGTGTCAGACTCTGACAGGGGAATTCAAACAGCTCTCCAGTGCTGCCCATGATAAACAATGGTTTAAACCCACGAGCAGTGCTGGGACTGGGGCAGGCACACAACACCAAAACACAACGGGGAGCAAAAGCCAAAGCTCTGCAGGCAGCAATATTTTTCTCAGGTGGGCATGTGAGCAATAGTAGTTCATACTAACACAGTGGCTGACATGCCTGTAGTGCAGGGATATGGCCCTCTCTGCAATCCCTTCGAGGCTCAGAACTTATTCCAGAAATCCAAAGAACACAGTGGAGACTTCCTTGTTGTATATCTTAACCACTCCAGCAAAGTTTGGAGGGGATTGACTTTTGAAAACATCCGCATGCTTTAGGTGGGACACTTTTTATGTAAGTTAAAAACTGCTGTGAATGGCTTTATCATGAAAGTAAGGAGTGCAGCAATTTTGTACCCATATAACTTTGGTAAAGGTTGGTGAAATAAATAAAGTTTTATTTGGGAGAGGTAAATGTGTGGGTCATTGGCTAAAATCAGTCAGTACAGACTGATTGCAGTTTCAAGATTTTTTGTAGCCAATTAAATGAATAAAATTCCCACAAATGCCTATGCGCTCAGTTATTTGAACTGATTAACCAAATGTCTGAAATTAGATGCACTCTGGGATGAATTAATTTTCAATAATGAAATTCTAAATGTTAGGTAACACTGCTTCTGCATGTATATCTGTCTAAACACAAAGGGCTATATTGTCATTTTAATGCACAGGGGACTAATACACATAATCACTATTAACAGCAGCAGATATCATAGGGAAATATTTGTGCATTAAGAACAGATTCTATTTTTGTTTATTTGACATATTGTATTTTATCAGCTATTTTACTAAAACAAATCAACAAATAAGCATGTCTAATGAGAAAATATGATTGTGAATGACATATAATCAAGACTTCAGTCTTTCTTATAAATATAAGAAGGGGTCATAGCTGTTCTGAATTCTACCAATTCTCTTTCTTACCATCTAAATTGAGACATTGCAATCGTAGGTAGGTCCATGAGCCATGGAGACTTGGAAGACCAGCTGACAGTAGAAAGCAGTTTTACAGCATTGGAACTACTTCAAATGAAAACAAACATGAAAATAGATTCTGCTAAAATTTCTCTCATTTTGAGTGGACTTGGGATTCTAAGCAAAAAAAAAATAACATGAAGAGATAAACAAAGTATGCATCTTGCAAGGACATCAAGAAGAATTTTTACTGTTGAACTATGGAGTCCCATTCCCAGATCCGGGAACTAGGACCTCTAGATCCAGGTGTTCTTTAAACAAACTGCATATGCCTGTTCTGCTCTCAAGTGCAGACCCACTACTCACACACTCAGTACCATCTTATTGCTTTCAAAATTTCACTAAAAATTAGTGGGAATATACAGGCAGCGGTTGAACACAAACAATTGCATTGGGTCTGTCCCTAAGCAGTCAAAAGCAGGGAGATGTGGAAAAATAACCCTGCCATTTTGCCAGACCTGAACTGTGGTTCTGGGTGGTTCATTCCCAACCGTTTGCAAGAAACTGATGGTAGAAGCAAGAGCTGTCTGCAGATCTCCTGAGTCTCAGCCCAACATCTGTAGCACCAGACAAATATCACTAATGCATTGAAGGTACTCACAGTTTTGTTCTCCTGGGGAGTTCAGTGCACAGTGTCACTTCTTTCCCAATGAATGCTTCAAAAAGCAATCATCTCTCTCATTGACAGATATTTCTCTCTGTCAAACTGTTTTTAATGGCTCTCCACTCATTCTGGGTTACTTATATTTTACCTTCCTCCCTAGAACACATATTTTTAGAAGTGGGTGATGCTCTCCAACACAGGTAAGTCACAGATGAGGTAAAGGAGAAGAATATTTTGCTTGCCCATCTTCAGGGGAGATTATGGCCACTAGCCTAGGTGAATTACTGTCTTGGATTGCAAACAGCATCTGCAGCCTTCAGTTAATACCCCTTGTAAAACAGCAAGGCATTCTGCTTATATATTCCCTTACACATACTGCTATCTACTAGAACAAATTCACTAAAGTCAATCTACAGTGATATATAACTATATAATAGAAAAGAGAAAAACTCTAAATATTGCACCAAATCCAAAGAATAAAAGAAAACTGCACATGCATAATGATAAAAAGAGTTTCACCAAATGAGAACAAGATATTCTTTCATTTCCCACTAGGAAGCAGTATAATCATGGTTTTTAACAATCTGGAAATAACTATTCAAGTCAGACTTCTGCAATATTTAAAGAATGGACCTCGAGACAAAAAAAAAAATAAAAATTGGCTGTTGGCTACATCAACTACTTGTGACACTGAATGCCCCTGCAGGAAAATAAAACTGGAGAGAATTCTGAAAATGATGGAACAGCTTCACAGAAAGTATTTTTCTTGTGATTAAAGGAGATAAACCTTCACAAGCTTTCTTGCATCCTTCCTGCACATGGTTACCAAGGAAAATGCAAGACAAAAAGCACAGAGAGCCTGCTACTTTATTGTATTGCACCATGCAAACTGTTCAGTTACAGCTTTTGAAACTTTTCAATGTCTTTTTTGAATGCTTTCATAAAGGTCTGAGTGGTGCGGCTCATTTATAAGAATATGAAAAAGTTGACAATATCATCAAAAAAATCTACAGAATAAAGTTTACCAGATTGGATTTGGGGCTAGGTTAGTGTTTATAAGATAGAAATTGTGATAACTCCTGCGATGTATATCATATTTTGTGCCAGTGAGTTTTATGTCTGTGTCTTTAGCAAAAAAAGGAGAGACAACTGCTTCATCTTTGTCTACAGGGTCAATGAGTCCACACTCCTCCTGACCCTTTAAGTCCTAAAGATGTCCTAATCATTTAAATAATAAAATGTCATATTCTTCACTGACATCTCATTAACAAGAAAACTCTGAAGGCTTAGATTCTATTCTATCTAATTCTTAGATTTGCTATTCAAATATCACAACAAGCTTCCTTATTGTGGTAATAGCACTTAACATTTACATCCCCTCATTCATCAACTACTTCACAAACATCAGCTAATAAGGCAGACTTAGATGTGTTTATTTTCTTCACCTTCTAGACTAGAAACCCAATCCAGGGAAGTGATTCATTAGTCAAATGCAATATGTGTCAAATCCCCTAACGTTAATTTCCCCAGCCTTTTTTACTACCTGAAACCATTCTATTACAGTGTTTTCAGTTCTAAGATATTTATTACTTTCCAGAGTATTAAATGCAGTTATCTTACTTCTTAGCATCCATATAAAAGACTGACCATTTGCGAAATATTTCCAAATGAAAATGTTCGTTTAATAAATAGTTCATAATTTTCATCATTTCCTCATATATTACTGGTTTTATAGTGCTATACACTTAATGTTTATCTCCCTTACATCTCTTCTAGGCAGAAAGTTTCAAAAATAGATGCTTTGTACAAAACTGTATGGCTTTTTTCCAATCCTTATTTGTACACTCAAAAGACCTGTAGTACTCCAAGTGATACTACAAACACTTCTTGGCTTTTCTGAATCTCACGTATTTCTCTTTCTTGAGAAAGAGAAGACGTTTCAAGACATTTCCCTTGTCCTTTCTAATTCAATTCCATCAGTTTTGAAGACCGCTGACCAAGCCCTTGGCAAAACGGCCTCTTGGTATTTATTCTATCCCCAATGTAAAATGTCACTGAAACTCACACACCCACAAAGGATCAGGACAGACATCGCCTAAGAGAGTTTACATGACCCCCTAGGCAGAAGGGTCATCACTAGAAGGCAAATTAGGTTGAGCTGGGTAAACAGGCTCACCCACTCCCACTTCATGCCAGTCTCTGCTACCACACAAAATACATACTGCCAAGTTAGCAGCACTAATACTCTTTTTATTATGGAAATGACTGCAGGAAAAATATACTTTCTAATGCAAGCATAAAAATTTTAATATTGGGTAGGTCGATGCTGGAGACTTTGTAAGACAAACTGGTAACTGAGGGAAGGCTATAAACCACACAGGCCAAACATAACAAAGGACAGAGAGAATAAAGATAATCTGGGACTTCATCTTGGGACCTCAGTGAAGGCTGCAGCGAAAANCTACCCAGAGCAGACTCTGTAAGGCAAACTGGTCTCGGGGCCTCAGTGAAGGCTGCAGCGAAAATTGCTAGAACTGCAGAGGGAGGACTTCATTCAGAATTTCGACTTCACAGATCTTCCCAAGCCTTTTGGTAAGCCTGCTCTGAGTTTTCTGGGGGCAGGAGCAGGTAAGAGTCCTTTCTAAAACAAAGCATTTTAAAAATTATCCTTTAGAGTAATAACAAAACACACTCTCTAAAGCAGCAGTACTGTGATTTCTCCCCCCTAAATGAACTCTTTTAAATACAGGAAACTAGATGAAAAGATAGTACCACGCATCCCAGCAGCAGTATAAACTATACAGAAATAAAATATAGCCTGGTTGGCAGCATTCCAGCCTTCTTGGCTACTTGTCAGCTCTCTGAAGTGATGATATGCTGCATGAGATTTGCCTCCATATCTTCTCCACACAACCCTTATCTGACAGGGGCCTAAACAATGGCCTTCAGAGGGAATGGATTATGATTTCAGCAGTTTCCATTTCAGGCTAAATTCCACAATTACGTATAATTATGTGCCATATGTTTTCATCCTTTCCATTTTATGTAGTCTTAAAAACTAAGTAAGTAAATATGTAGGACCATAAAATAATGGGCTGTGTCATTGCCCTGTTGCAGCATCTGTGGTATACTGCTGCAATTCTAAAATGAAAATACAGTCCAAGTAATTATTCTAAACTAAGTTGTCAGAATTACAGGATGATTACCTGTATATATGGAACATATATATACGTATGTACATATATATATGGAACAGTTTTGAAAGTTTGTCCACCTCTACTTCTTACTATATTAAGGTTCCACTTCAAATCTCTAAAATGCTGGAGATCACAAAGGAACCAAGAACAGTGCTCCCTAAACCGAATCCAATTTCCCTATGAAAACCAATGAAGATACAACTTCTTCTCATATTTTTACAATGATACTATTAAGAAGTATGATTTCATTCTTTCTTATTCACCCATTCAATGGGTGAACATATGAAAGAACTTTACTGTGTGGATGACCAAGCACTGGAACAGATTGCCCAGAGAGGGTGTGGAGTCTCCCTCTAGTTGTTCAAGGGCTGACAGGACACAGTCCTGTGCCACGTGCTCTGGGATAACCGTGCTCAAGCAGGGAGGTTGAACCAGATGACCCACTGTGGTCACTTCCAACCTGACCCATTCTGTCATTCTGCCTCTGCAGGCTTGGATCTAACTTAGTTTCATCTCATAAAAACAACTAAAAATCAAAAGATATTATTGAAATGCTTTTAATATAAACCACTGATTCATTTAACTGAAGATTCTGAGACTACCTGAACACACCTGCTCTCGCAAAGCACAAATGCTTTTGAAGCTGTAGAACCTGAGGCAGAGTTACTCACAACAGTGAGTAACAGGATGTTTTTGGACGTAGTAATAACAGCACAATTGGTAGCAACCTCAACATAAGCACACAAACACACCTACACTGACTAAGGGAGATTCCATGCTTGTGAACACAGGTGTAACCCCAGCTCACTGCACTGTCTTCACTTTCCTTTGGGGAAGGCTCACACCCAGGGTCTGTCTGAGCTGAAGCTCTGGGTGACATTACAGCTCTTCTGAACTCAGTTCCAGGCCTAACTTATATGGGGGCTAAAATTTCATGTGCTGAATTCAAAGACTTTTATTTCATTTCTTTGTTTGGACTTGGTTCCGGGGTGATTTTTGACACATTTGCTCTGTTAGGAAAAAGTACGAGTTCAATTAATCAATTCTCAGATACTTAAGGAAATTATGATGTTTTCTGTTTTAAAATTAATTATTTTCTTAATACCATGCAAACACTACAATGCAGAACACAGCACTGAAACACTAAGAAGTGTTTTAAAACAGGATAATTCTAGTCAAGCAGACATATAAGCAGTTAACTTGGTTGACAGCGCAGTAAAGAAATTGTCCTACCTTATAAATCTTATAGATCTTATAAACCTGATCATGAGGCATATGCATCTTTGCATATGAAACATATAACTATGTAGTTTTAATGGAAGATGCAAAAGGACCTAATGAGCCCTATATATGCACAATGTTGCCCTGCTTCCAACAGGATAGCTATTAAAACAGATCCATTTTTTACTTTGAAGAATTGTGTGAAAAATGAACTCATAATGGAAGAGCTCAGGAAACCAGAATTACACTACAGCATCAGCTAAGGCCTGACCTGTTCTGATGTGGCTCCTCACAAGAGAACCCACTAGAATGATTTTTGTCTGGTACTTTAGATAGCATATTTAGGTCCAGTTTTAAAATAAGCAATATGTAGAGAAAGGCTTCATCATAAGGAATGTAGTTGAAGATCATGATAAAAAAAAGCATTCAGGGCTCTCTACCATTAGTGGCTTTATTTTTCCTCAGATAGGTTTCCACAGAAATGACAACTACATAGCTACTCTTAGCTGTTGTATACTACCAACCATTAACATTCACTATGGTAGTTCGTGTGCACAGCAACATGTTAAAAGATATTCCTAGTAATGGAACGAAACTACAGAACTAACCAACAATGCTTCATGGTCTAAATCAGCAGTGAAGACAGTAAAAAAGTGCAGCTGTAAAGACATTTGGAAATCCCTCTTCCATAGTGGATATAGTTCCTGGACCACCTCTTTTTTGATTATTAAACCTTCACCCTAGAAAAAATATTATAGGAAAAAACCTGCAACAAACAATGAAGACAAATTCTCTGTGGTGCCCTTAGGAGTCCTAATGCAGTTTACATTCTTGCTACAAATCAGCACCAATTAAATATCATTAAATATAATTTTAAATTAAGACTGTGGTGCAATGTATCATAAGTATGAATCAGAAATGATTTTTCATTCTTACTTCATTGTAGTAGCCAGAAGTCAGATAAAGATAAGAAAAGCTCTTGTTTTCAGAGTTTGAACAACTAATGCTCTCAGTCTACTTGATGTCCAGCTACTATCTGAATCCCACTAATTCTTGACTCTACTCCAATACGAAGTTTTACAATCTGCTTATGAGCATTTTATTACGAGCATTTTATTATGTTCTATTCTATTATGGAATAGAACAATTCAAGATTAAAACACTTTGACCTTATTGAAACACTGCAGTTTCATTAAGCTAATATGCTTCTGCTGAAGTTATACAGTTAGCCTAAAGTGCTGCACTTAATTTATAAAGATAATATTTCTCACTTTTCATCTTGCAACAGGTTCCAAAATGAACCAAACCTTGAGTGAATGTCTCAAACACTTTCTAGAAAATACTTTTTTTCTGATCTTGTACAAGATGCTTCTCCAAAAAGGTAGTCAAGATAGCTTGTGTGGGGGGAGAGAGGGGTGAGAGTAAATCATTTAACCAGGTAAAACAGATAAAAGAAATGAGAAAAAAATTAGCAAAGTCACAAGAGTACAAGTCAAGGCAAATCTGAAGCTCAGACAGGAATCACTAGGCTCCTTTAGCATGCTTGCAGCTGTGCATCTAATACAACGAAAAGAAAAAAGGAGGACCTTATGAAATCAGTAAAGAAAATAATGCAAGTGATTAGTAGAGTCCAACAGAGTTCTCAGCATTTTCTGACACTGCAGCGCCTACACACCCTGCAGCAGTCCCTAGAGAGTATTATCTATCTCCATCCCACTCTTATTTATTAGAGTCCATTCTATCCTGAAATAAGAACATGTCTGGTGCCCAGCAGCAGAGTTCAAGATGCATTTCATGGCTCAGAGCCTGAACCAAGAGCTCATAGTTAGCCTGGTCTCTCACCAGTAATTCTAAACCTCCACTCTGTTGCATAAATCTTTAAATAGCTTAAACACTCTTTCCATTGATCACTGAGAAGGTACTTAACAAGTTTTGGCCAGGGAAAGATTCCCTAATAATTGATGATATGATGAACACACAAATGCATTACCTGGAGCAGGTTTCTCTCATTACTAGCAGACAGGTTACATCAGCTTCTTCTATATCAGCTTAGTCTTATTTGTTTTCTTGTTTATAAATAAAGGCAATAAAGGCTCCACTTTCTGCTCTCCTTCAGTATTTCTATTTAGGGTACTAAGTGGTCTGAGCTGCAAGGGAAAAGACTGTGAAACAGTGAAATGGAGACAAAAGGCTGTGGGTCTTGGCCAGGTTACAAAATGATGCACGTAAGAATCAGAGAGCAGAACAAGGTCTCATGAGATGTGTACAGTGACAGTTTACTGTTTTTACAGCATTGAATGTATCGGTCATGGAAGGAATTTGCACAGGACAGTTTGCTGGGGATCCCTCTTGTTTTTATTTTCTCAGTTCTCACAGGCAATGGAAAAAAATCCAGCAGGTGGCTGGGGCTCCATCTGGGTCCAGTGCTTAGCATTATTATGCCACAGTATAAAACCACAATGGGTTCCTATCTTGGGTACTACATACGAATCAAAAGGTATTATAAAGAACAAATAGAAATAATACAGGAAGAGCAACAAAATTGATGAGAGACAGGCAGCAGTTTGCATGAGGAGGTATAAGGCAGCCTAGGATTTTTCAGGTGATTTTGATTCTGAGGCTTGACCATTCTATTTGATGCTGTTGATTACTTTTGAAATAATTTCCTCCAAATTTTATGTTTATGCCTTTCAACCTTTATTTCCTAATAATAATAAAGATTAACTCTTTTTCTTCCAATGCATGCTTAAATTGGAACCCTCATTGCCACAAAACCTCGTGAACATCAAATGTAAAAACTGTGACCGATGAAAGAAGCCCTGCAGTGGACTATGGTTCTGAGGAGACAGACAAGGGCTTTGTACTCATGAAGCTTGTGATGGGATGTGGGGAGTGACTGTGCACTCCTGAGATAAAGAAAGCTGAGTTTACCTCAACAAAGAGGGGTCTGGAGGGCAGCTTTAAAGCTACAGCTGCTGGTGAGGTGCAGGTTAACAAAGAAGCCCAACATAGACTACAGAAGTGAACTAACAAACAGAACTTAGATGAGAGCAAAGGGCTTCAGGTGGTTTGAACCCATGTATTCCTTCTCAGCAGCTAGGAATGCCCAGCCATTTTACTGGGACCCCAGCTGCACCTTGCAATTGTGAAGTGTACTGATATTGGATTACAAGCACCGCTGCAACACAGTGCTAAGTCAAAATCCTGTGTCACATCGGATAATGTCGAATAAGTAAATCTGATATTAAGTATCAAACCCTTCAAGTGTGGAGTATCACAAACAACCTGGTCAGAGAGAAGTGGACTCTTGACATTAATACAGTCCAATGTGGTTTTGATCACTTAGTGCAAGTAAAAGCCTTTAAGGACTATTAAACACTGTTCCATTATTTAGTACAATTGTTCACCTGAGATTCCCTAACCTGCATGTGAGGGGAAATACCATCTTATAGCAGTTCTTCTTCCTTAAGCTGCTGGTCAGAAAAAACCCAAGCTGCCCCATTAGCCTGATCTGGTGCATTGTTCTTGCATGGGATAATTCAGAAGCTCTAAAGGGGTTTATTTAGTTAGTGTGTTTGTTAATCAGGGGTGCAGGGGCACAGGGAACCGCCAGTGATCTCTGGTCATTTACTCTCAATTCTTATCTTCTGTATATAAGTCACTTTATGTTACGATGCAACACAACACATACAGATCACATCCCATGACTATTCAATATTTTTGTTGTGTTGCAAGAGATCTCTTCAAAGTCTCAGCAGAGCCTAAACAGAATGTCATTTATGATATTCTTAATATGCTCATTTACTGATGTGTTTGTAAAAAAGTCAACAGATCAAGGATGGAGAGTTGTTCTTTTTCTCACAGCCTTTTCTGCTTAGAATTGTCAGATAGTTGTCTCCCAGGTTTTCCCTTACACTAATAGACTAGGCTGAAGTACATGTTCAGTAGGGGGGTTCCCTGGTTCAAACACAGACCTCTGTAAAACATGGATGCAAGATCTGTCACTCACCAGTCCTCTGAATGAGAAAACCCTGCATATTTTTAATAGCCTCTCATTTATTTTATACTCCACATCTCTTAGCAGACCTGAATTTGTCCTATTTGATTTTTTTAAAAGTGTGAATAGTCCCATAACCTCTTCAAATTCTCAGTCTTTATTGCCAAAAAAGGGAGGTACTCCTTCAAACCCAAGTGTCCAGGAGTCATGCTTACAGTTCATTATCACTTAGCACCCTCGAGTTCCTATTTCTACATAATCGACACACTTCTTACTTAAAGAAAAGTTTCCATATGAATTCTCTACTATAACAATAGTTCTTCTACTGTGTTCAAACGAATCTCAATTAGGCCTAAGTGACAACATTAGCAGTTATCCAGACTGGCTTCACCTCTGGTGCCTACATTCACACAAAGATTTCAGCTATAAAAAAACCTCTTGTTACTGTGGCAGAGAAGTTTTGTACTATCACTGCTGAAGACATAGGTAAATGTCAAACACTCTGACATTGGAATAACTATACTTCTGATTAAAAATTGAATTTAAAATTATTTTTAAAAATTCACTTGAAGATTAAACTAGACAGAAAATAAATTAAATTCTACCTTATTTTTTGACAGTTAACAAATCAACTTTGAACAAATTAATGCATGTGCTCAGAACAGCCCTGTTTGAAAAATAATATTCTGAGCTTATGGTAAGTCATGATTTAATGAACAAACATAATTTCTGTGTTTTCACAAAGAAGAGATATGAAACAAAATACTTCCTGCACACATCTATGGACTCACAACTTCAAGTTAAATCCTGCTATAATCAATAAGCAGAACATTTGATAAATTCCATTTCCTATTTCTTCTTTTTTTTAAAAAAACCTCTTGTCACCCTACAATTCATCATGCTAAAATCTTTGATCCCTAGCATGGAACAGACATGAATTTCCTAAATGACTAAAACTTACGGTTAAGTGTTTCCTTTTAGAGCTGTATGTAAATGCAATGTTAAATTTTATTTTTGTAATCTCTTTAATCAGAAACAAGGGAATTAACCAGCTGTTTGGAACTCATGTTAAGATCTAATTAAGCATCTGATTGGATTTCTGTGCATATCAAACAGCAAAGGCCAGTATTTGCACACAAGACCGACTGCTTTCATTAAAATAAAAATCTCACCAAATGACAACAGAAAGGGTTTACTCCATTGGTTTGTATCAGAGATATCCCTCCACAAGAGAGCACACATCAGAATGGCAAAAGAATTTGCTTTATGTGTCAATCATACCAACAGGATTCCTTACTGAGTGACACCTAGCTTTCCCTTACATCTGTACTCCATGCTGCTGCAATACGCTAAGGAATTGCCTGTCTTGAAGGCTTCACAGAGGAAAAATAAATTCCCACAAATTGTCATTACTCCAATGTGGAAATAAGCTTTACTGCCACTTGTGCTTGTTTTATTTTTATTTATTTATTTGGCTGGGAATGTGTGTTTTGGGTTTTAATTGCTAGTGAAAACCTATTTAAAAGTATTACTACTGGGGTTTATGTATGTATATCACATATAACCAGGACCATTATATCTGTTAGAGAGAAAACCAAATTTTTTCCCTTTGCATGGGAAAATGTCTGGAAATCAATATTAAGAAATATGAAAATGTATACTGTTTTTTAATGCTAATGGAATAGTACAATAGTGAACCAAATAACAAACATAGTTTTACAGTGTAGGATGAAGACTGGTAAAGAAATTATCAGAGGAAACTGTCTCTTTAAATAATTCCATCTCAGGAGAAGTGGGAGCACCTCCTTGACTACTGCAATCAGCTCTGCTTTGGGGTAAAGCATCCTTTTTCCCTACCTGTTAACTAGGACCAAAGTGGAGGCAGGAATGATTGGCATTAAGGTAGGGTAGTTAATCTCTTTGTCCCCTCAGTTTCCAAGAATGGGAGTTAATCACTGAGTTCTCCTCTTCTTTATTTTATTACTGTTCAAGGGATGGGCCAGTGGAGTGATGCTGACTCTTTTAGGAACAGTCCGCACATGTCCCACTGCAGTCTCCTCTCCCAAAGACTCCTACAGATTCCACAGAATATTCTGAGATGGAAGGGACCCACAAGGATCAATCAAGTCCAACTCTTACATGAATTACCCATACAGGGATCAACCTTGGTATCCTTGTTACCACACTCTAACCACCTGAGCTCATCTCAGGGTTGCACTTGACTCGAGAGAGGACATGGAGAGCAACATCAAATGCCAGAGCTGAGAGCCACAGGACAACACAACAAGACACCAAATCACTGTGCCTGGAGCTGCCCACCCTTATTCAAGCCCCATGTGCAGGTGAGGCTCACAGTTCCAACCAATTCATCTGGTTTTGTAGAAATCCTCAATGTACAATTCATAAAGTGTGACCCCACAGGATCCTAATCTGGACAACCAGGGCAGACAGGGAGGGGGAGAAATGAAAATAGCTTAGGTAAAGCTATCTAAGGAGTTCCTGGCTTGGGCCAGGAATATCAGCATAGTTGCTAGAGGGGGGCACACTGGCCACACTCACTGAATTTTCCCATTCCTATCTACTTTGTTATGCCACTCGGAACAAATACATTGGTTATGAGTTACTGTGCAACACAAAACAAGATCTGTGTTTGAAAACTCAGAGGAAAGGAACATCGCAGTGTACAATGTACACATGTACTACATGTACAATTCAGGTGCATTACTTTGGCAGCTTTTGATGATGACAACTGAGGAGGGGGGGGAAACAATGGCAACCTATGGCTGTCTCAGTATCTCTCTGCAAATTAACAAATATAAAATTTACAAAGGACTTAAAAAATCACAAGTGTTTAGAGATATATTTGGACGTGACTTTGAATGAGAGAGAATTTTGACTCTGCTTATTCCATGCAGACCTCTCTCGTTCAGCTTGAAAGAATGACTTTTTGTAAGTTAACTAATTTTCAGTTGAGAGATTTTTTAGGAATTGTTTGGTAGAAAGTTTTCAGGTTTTAAGGTAAAGCTCAGTTTAAAAATTCAAAGGATTGTACAAAGTTTTCCGTGGTTTTCATTAGAAAATAACTGCTCAGTTTATAATAGAAACTGGGAATTATGTTAAATTAAATTCTATCTAGTCTAGCAAGTTATGAGGAAAGTATTTACTCTAGAAAGAAAAACTTTCATATTGGCATATTATCACAAAGTTGATGAGATTCAACTTAAAATTTTTGAGCAACTAATATTGTTTATACCACATCTACAGCCACTAGAAACTGCCATAGATGAAAGAAAGAGCTGAGCTTGTTCCGCAAAACAAGCTAAACCATATGAAAACTCCAACAAAGAACATTTTGTCCAACCACACTGAGTATTCTCCACCACAAAGCACTGATAGAAAACAATATTTCTTAAGTTAAAAAAACATCTGGTGTAGAATAATACTGGGGCTTATAACAAAGGTTCCCAAGCAAACACAACCTTCTCTAGAATAAACGATGCTGGAGCTGGATTTATATATAGAAAATATATAACTCTATTTGTGGTTATCAATCTATGCATGCTTTGTAAGTAACAGAATAATTCTTTTTATCTGTTTATTCTGTTTTCTCCAATAAAGCTCCCCTTTTTCCCCCAGCATCACAGATTTCTTTCTACTGAAGGGTTTTGAACCCAATCTTCTAGATGACAGCAAACTAATAATCTTCATGGCAAAATGAATCCCAAACCAGTTCTGATTCTTAATTATCAATTATGGTTCCTAAACTAATGCCAGTTTGGACTTTTTCCTGTCTCTTTCCTTCTTCTGTAGAACAGACATTAGATGAATTCTTTCCCCAAAAACAACCTACACACAAAATTAAGGTTACACTCTTACAGCTACCCTGTAGCACTGGATAGTGAATGCAGGTCCGCAAGTAAAACACACTGTGTAGATAAGATTTGCTTCCTCAAACTCCCCTTCTCTTTAAATATTGTTCTAAAACATCAATTACCATCCTAGGACAGACACTACTCAATCCATTTGGAGACGTAATTCTTCAAAAAGTAACGGCTTTTTCACATTGTAACTTTGACTAAAACACTTGTTAAGGCTTGATCTGTGTGAAGAGAGTTTTGTTTTTTGTTTTTTTTTTTAAAGTCACACATGGATCTCTCCATGCCTTTAATTTGATAAAATTGGATTAAATTGAGAGAGCCAGCTATTTTGCATGTGTTTGTTAGCTTTTTCCTGAGATTTGGTCAGGGCTGCATCAGCCAAGGTCTCTATAATCTTTAGGTCTGATCCTACTACTCACTGTCACTCCTCAGGTGCTTTGTGAAACACTAACTCCTGGATCTCTTGTCATGGAACAAGGTCCAGCCAAGAACTATCTCAGTGAACAGCAAGAAGAAAACCGGCCCATTGTTATGAAGTTAGGAAGTGATCTGAAACTGCAAAGTATTTCATTTTATCTTTAAATCCTCAGGTTCTGGAGTCACATGATTCTGTCAAGCTCTCAGTCTTTATTGATTAATTTGTCAGAAGGGAGTGATAAAAAAATTGAAGCTCAAATACAGAGAATTTAAATAATTGAAAAGGAAAATAAATGGCATTTTTTATCAGTCTATCTCATGATTTTTTTAAAGCTTTGGATAGACAGTGCTGGATGTGAGTGATACTTTGAGCTTTAACTATTTATATTAATAATAAATGTTATTACAGTTTCCATGTGAGAAGGGAATAAAAAAACCAAATATCAATTCTGATGCAATCACACTTCAGGTTAGACAGGGTACCCTCACATAGCTCACAGTGACTGTAACAATGATTCTATAAGTCAGTTGTGTAGCAGCATTGGCTGAACATCACACTAAAAGTTGTACAAACCCATGTGCTCAGAAAATGGCCTTGTAGAGAGAAATTGGACAAGACAACATTTGACTGGAAACTGATATTTTCAGTCTACAGCTGGACTCAATGATCTTAAAATTCTTTTCAAACTTAAATGTTTCCATGATTTTAAGTATTAGTGAAGCAGAGGGTCTACACGCATTTCTTGAGTTCTCCGTGTCTTTTCCCTAATTTATATAAATGTTTGCCCCTAAATAGTTTTCTCAAGCCAAAACAAAAAAGAGCCTCCTCTCTTCCTCAGAATACCTTAAAACTCAGATTTAGCATTTGTCCACAGATGACTACATTTGCCACTATATCTGAAGTATGTCTTAATAGTCACAGGTACTAAAAGTAAGTTTTAAATTTAATTTAATTTTAAATAGACTTAATTTTAGTTCTAAGTGTAGGAGACCACATGTCCCTATGCAATGGCATCATAGGCATTTCAGTCACACTTCACCTTGGAGGCTCAAGTACTTGTTGCCTTGGCAACACCATGCTTAATGTGCTTCATTTTTCCTCTTTTCTCCTTTTGTGAGTATGAACTTAAAAAAATGGAGGAGAAAGTGATATATCACACCTTTTTCTAACCAAAATCCTATGAAACTAAATGCTAATAATGATACCATCACAGGAGTGTTCACTTCACAGACAAACCACAAACCATGAAAAACAATATATGTTATTTAAAAAAGACAAGCTGTTCTCTGAGAACTGAGCTCAGATATTGAGGTTTTTAGCTTATAGTCAGCACCAGATGTTGCTTCCTTTAGAGGATGAGAGTGAAAAAATACCTTTTTCCCTTTGTTGAAGAAAGAAATACTATTAACTTCATAATATTTATATATGTGCATACATGCATATTGTATTTTAATAAACATTAAAATAATTTCTTAAAATTATTTCTTCATATTTTTATGGTTGTGTCAGTAACAACCTTCAGAATGCTGCAGCATCTTTGCTGCTCTGACAACAACTTTTAGTAATGAATAGGGCTAATGGCACTGTATATTTGCACAGATACACATACACTTGCCCATTGCTCACACACAGTCCTACACCTACCTATGTAACACCTGTGCTCACAGCTGCAACTGAAGACAATGAAATCAGAGCTCTTAATACTTCAAAAGATACAAAAATTAGGCCCAAGTGATCCCTAGTGGGGGACACAAAGTAGGTAATTCTGATCTAATCCTCTCTGCATTTCAGTTCCTCATTCACAAATCAGGATAACACAACTCTTTTACCTAGTTAGAGCCATGTGAACATAAGTTCAAGGGTATTTCTAAATCACTCAGATACTTTTGGAATGAGCAAACTTGGAAAGACCAGTATAAAATTAATTGCTGTCTTCAAAGCTAAGCAGTACATTCAGCTTTTATTAAAAAACTCATGAACATTGAGTACTACCAGTTTTTCTAATTGCCCTTCAATTTGCCACATCTCTATCCTTTAGAACACTTATTGGTATCTCAAAAAGAGTAGTTGATGACATGGCTTGGTACACAGATTTTATGGGCGTGCAGCTGGGATTGTCACTCATGGGTAGCTACGTCAAAAATTAATTGTATAGATGAGCCTGAACAAATGCAAACAAAGTGCTTCTGTGGCACTGTTATGTGTTTTCTGTACAATGAACAGAACAATAAAACTATTTGATAAGCACCTGAGAGGTTTTAGTAATTTTTAATTTTAACTGTTATATTTATCTTGCTCTATGCAGTATAATTTAGTTCTGCAATATAATTTGATTTTGCAATACACACAACAATGTTTACTTGAGCCTACCTGGCTTGGCCTGGCTGTAAGAAAAGGATCTAAATGGTAAGGGTTTTTTACTCTATTTAAAATATAGAAGAGATAATGTTATGACCTTATTTTAAAATAAAATTAATGTTTTATTTGGATACGTTTCCAGGTTGCAGCATTTCCCAGGTACCACTACAGAGAATGCTGTGTATACTGTTAGAAATTGAGATCCTTTTTTAACATTCAAAACATCATCTCATTCACACAATCTTTATTAAAAATAAGGATAAATTAATATTTCCCCTGTATCAAGACATATTTTTCTCTATTTCTGTTTCTTTGGTTTTATCCTCCGGTTGCAGAAGTAATATTAAGTTCAATAGAAACTTAACAAAGCCATAGCTGTACCTGATGTTCCTGCCCATGCCTGTTTTCTTTTGGGGATGACACCTCTCTTATTCTTTAAGAAAGTTCTTAGACTTTTTCCAAAGCCTAAGACTTTGCCACCGTGCTCTCCCTCCCCCTCACATACAGGGGGTACACGTGTGTACACACAACGGTGGAAATCTTGCAGCGAGCAAAAGTACTAACTTTTTAAAAAAGAAACCTTGTATTTTAGCTCTGCAGAGTTATACATATATATATATATTTTTCAATCAACTGGACCCAAATCAAAGTTCACATAATACTACCCCACCCAACCCCAAGCAAATAACCAGGCAGTGCTGATCTTTAACTGTGAAGTTGGACAACCATTTTTATCCTCACCATACAGCAGTAGGAACTGACACAAAAGGAAGTTTTAAGGTTTTACACACTGTACACAATTTGTTGGTAATTTCTGCCCACGCAGCCAACAAGAACAGCTTTCTTCCATCAGCAAATTATCTAGCAGTAAACTGGACATATAGTGTCTTTAATGCTGACTTATGAGGACTGACAGTTAAATATCCTATTATTCAGGGTTGACCATATACCCTTACATGCATTAAATAAAACGAAGATAGAAGATACAGAACAGCACATTTTCCAGAAAGCATCACACTAAAACATTTCATCTCTGCTATTAAAGACATGATACAAGTGTCATAAAAAAGTTGGTCATATGTTTAAGCTGTCACTAAATTGATTAATGATTAAGAGGAGGTGAACAGTTCAGCAGAGTTAAGTCTGAATCTATTACATACCAAGGCACCAGCATTTGCCAAATAAAAGCGATCTTGGTTTTATTAGCTAGGTTCAGATTTGATGGGATGAACCATTCACCCAGACACAGTCGTAATTCATGAGAACTATAAGCAACAATAAAACGTCTCTTCTACTTTGGCATTTTATACAGAAATAGACAAGCATAACAAGGGTCAAATCCCAATCTTTGTATTTAGAATTAAAATGCTTGAAAACAGAATGCTAAAAGTATTATTAAATGAATATACTCTCATCTGAGTAGAAGCACTTGTCCATCAAAATGCTGTACAGTTTGCCCATTAAATCATCTTGGAAAAAGAAATAATTCAAATAAGGAGCTTTTCTGAAGATAACTAGTGAAACAGGGAATACTCAAAGCTACAAGAATTCTATCCACACAACTCTATGCTTAAATTTCATAATACCCTTAGGTTTCTTTACCCATGGAGCACTGGGCCTTCAGTTTCCCTCCTTGCATATTTTTGGGTGTGAAGAAACATGCAGCCTAAGGAGGGAATTTGCCCACTTATCTCATCTCTCTCTCTCCCTCTCTAACTGAAGCACATTAAAAATGCAGAATCTAACAAATGAATGTTTAAAGGGCACTGAAAGGACAATTTAGAAGAATATTTGCAGTACCTAGAAAGCTGTTTTTAATCACTCATCATTAACTATAGTTATCACATTAATCTGTAATAGTGTGAACTGGCAAGGAGATGGAGCATGGCCAAGTATACTGGTAGAGGAATAAAAGGGCTAATAAAAATTTAGAAGGAATAGGTTAGACAGAAAATAACAGAACTATATAATATGATCAAAAGCAACAGAGATAAAGTCTGACAATTAAGTTGTACAAAAATATTCTCAGTTCCTGAAAATTTTCTACACAAAAAGTATGAAATAATGAAAATATATTTCAAAGTATATTGTTATTGTTGCTAATAAATTTTCAGCTTCTGATTCCATGTGTACCACAAATTTGACATTATTAATAATTTGCAATAATTAATAATTAAAATAGTTAATAATTAATTAGCTTATTGGGAAAAGATCAGTGTCTGTTATGATGCATTTGAAGCAGCAGTAATTGTCAGGATGCTCTTGTCTCCTAAGACTGGTAGAGTGTATTAATTTCCTTATGTGATTATAATTATTTGTTTAAGGGCAGGCATTGTAGGCATTAATTAGAATCATTATGATAGATACTACACAAGCACACATGAATCTGATGTGATCCTTGCCTGAAAACTTTGACATTCCAACTGAAAAGAATAGCAGAATGATTATAAAACAAACACGTGAAAAATTAAGACTGAGAGTTCAATAACAAATCTTTGTGCTTACAAAAACAACCATATGCACAAACAGTATATTCTCTATCCTTTAACATATTCTGTTTTCAAAGGCCTGCTTCTGTCTGACCCGCTTTTCACTGGTTTCTCTCTAATATCACTGCTGAAATAGACTCTGATGTAAACTAATGTTCACAGTAAAAACTGAACAGCCTCTATCTGTAGTTAATTTGGAAACTTTCGGAACAGCAACTTTCAGTAGACTTTCCTTATGAAGGGAGTGCATACACTGCAGTTACAATGCAAAACACTGCCAAAAGTGACTCTCTGGTCATTTTAGTTAAGCCTTATACAAATAAAATATACTTAATGGTTGAGAATCAGATCAGTCTATTAACCAAGGCACACATACAGATGTGTATCCTGTGATATTTAAGGACATTAAATAAATTCCAATAACCAAGTTAAATTAACATGCAGAAATTATGCATGAATATCTGAAAGTACTTTAAACATGATTAATGGAGCCTGGATGGTAATTACATTAGGAAACCAGTAGCATTAAACAAAGATAATTTTGTGTAAAAGAACAAAATTCATCAAAAATTTTAACAAATGGACGAAAGATTAAAGATAAAAATCCAACTCAATTACAGTCTGTGGCCCCAATCCAGCAAACCACTTAGAGCTTAAGTTTAGTTTTATCAAAGTTAACAGACCTCATCAGTCTAAAGATAAGCATCTGCCTCAGGCACTTTCTAAACTAGGGCCTGTGGATTCTGTGCAACTACAACAAAACACAACACATTAGCCTCACAATTATTACATAGTTTACTATTAATTAAAAACAAAGACTACTCTAAAATGCTTTAGTGAAATGTGAATGTTTATGTTTCTATCCCTGCTATGTGCAGTGTCATCTGGAAAATTTTCCAGGAAGCTAAATAAAAGATCTCTGATCTCTAATCGCAGAGACAACGCATTTTACAATCTTTTTTTCTTTTAATTTTCATAAATTGTGCCTCTTAGAAGCATAATAACTATTGAAAAATCAATTTCTATGATGGTTGAATCAAATTTAAGCATAGCCACTCTGCCAGAATTTAACATTTGCTTCAGCTTTTTAGAACAAAAGAAATCTTCTAAACAAAAATCAAAGGCTTTTGGGATAGTGATAAGACCACTAGCATTCGCTCTGGGTATCACTTAGAGAGCTCTGTTGAAAATTAGGGAGTAAATCTGATTGGTAATGATGTTTTACACTGAAGATACAGCTTAGGGAACAAAAACTGCCTGTGGGAGTAGGTCTATCTGCATGGGTTCCCTATGGGCTCACAAGTCCTGCCAGCAAATCTGCTCCAGCATGGGTTACTGTCTCCATGGGTCCACAGGTCCTGCCAGGAGCCGGAGGCAGTGCAGGCTTCCCACGGGGTCACAGCCTCCTTTGGGCATCCATCTGCTCCACCGTGGGCTGCAGGGGCACATCCATTCTCCCCCTCCTTCTTCACTGACCTTGGAGATGTTCCTCTCACATATCCGCAGTCTTCTCTCCCACTACAGCATCTGTTGCACAGTTTTAACCCCCCTTCCTAAATATGTTATTCCAGAGGCACTACCATTGTCACTGATGGGCTCAGCCTCGGCCAGCAGAGGATCCCTCTTGGAGCAGGATGGCTTTGGCTCTGTTGCACATGGGGGAAGCTTCTGACAGCTTCTCACAGGGCTACCCTTGTAGCCTCCCAACCCCCAAAACCTTGCCACACAAACTCAATGTGGTATTTTCACTCAACTGAGCACAGTGATACATTTTGGGATGCAATGGAGATTCTTCTGCCTTGTGTAGTATCATGCATAGTTGTTACACAGCCATAATTTGAAAATATATGGAAACATTTCGTTTCATTAAAAGTGTTTGAACAATAAGATGTGCTCACAGAAAATATGCAAAATGTTACAAAACATCCATACGGAAGAAAACTGTGCACATGACTTAGGATAATTTGCTGGACCCAGTTAAAATATCTAACCATTAAATTTTTTAAAAAAAGAACAAGTATCCTATTAAAAATTATTCCACTTTTCAGTTAATTTTTTTGATAACTCACAATTTGTATGCATATTAATTTAGTTTCCTTGTAAGAAAACTTGATGGGAAGAACCCAGGCAATGTGGTCAGTGGAACTTGGATGTAACAGTTCTCTCTTTCCAGTTGGTAGCCAAGACAGGAAATAACACTGTCATGATACAATTCTAGGGGATGCACAGAATCAGAAACTGCCAATCCTGTCTCACAAAAAAACTCTGCTTCATAAAATGGAATTCTATTTGAGATTTCTGGCTGTGAAAGCACTGTGTGTCAGTACACTGACAACATTCAATGGATTACTTTTGAAAGCATTTAGGTTAGGGTGGGATTGGCACTACATCACTCTTCAACTAACGCATATTTTTTCAACCCTAAAAAATATTCTCTCTAAGGCAAGGTCAAGGAATTAACCATGAAATAAAGTATCTTCCATCTATTATCATCAACTTTAATAATTCTAACAATTGTATTAATGCATAACATATACTTTGTTGAAGCTTTTTTCCTTTTTAAGAACCAGAACACTTTAGGTGTTTCACAGAATCATAGAATTAGCCAGGTTGGAAAAGACCTCTGAGATCATCAAGTCCAAGCCTTGATCCAACACCACCGTGGTTCCCAGACCATGGCACCCAGTGCCACATCCAGTCTCATCTTAAAAACCTCCAGGGACAGAGAATCCACCACCTCTGTGGGCAGCCCATTCCAATGCCTGATTCCTCTCTCTGTAAAGAATTTCTTCCTAATAACCAACCTAAACCTCCCCTGGCAGAGCTTAAGACCGAGCCCTCTTGTCTTACTGATAGTTGCCTGGGAGAAGAGACCAACCTCCACCTACAACCTCCTCTCAGGGAGTTGTAGAGAGTGATGAGGTCTCCCCTGAGCCTTCTCTTCTCCAGGCTAAACAACCCCAGCTCCCTCAGCCTCTCCTCATAGAAGCTCAATAAGTTCTTATTCATAGACTATCTACAAAGACTGCAATATTTGTTTCAACAATTGTATTGGGTCTGGCTGAGCTGGAGTTTGTTTCCCCACAGTAGCTGGATTTTAATTTTTAATTATTTTTTTTAGCCTCGTTAGTTATAACTGACAAAAAACATAAGATTTCAAATAAACACATGAAAACATGGCTTTTTAAAGGGCTTCCTCCCTCCCTGTTGTAAGTCAGAAACTGCTAGTTCAGCAGGTGTGAAATTCCAGTTTAAGTACAAGCTACTCTAATTTCACAGTTGAATCGCAAAGTTGCCACAGAGTCCCCATTGAGCAAATTCCACATTTGCATGCATTCAAGGTCATTACTGAAGGTGATCGAAATGAGACTCGACATCTCCATTTATTTATTGTCAGAGAATGGGTCTGAAATTTGCACTGGCTTTAATCACTCTGATTCCACGTCTAAGTCAAGGTTATTGCAGTCTTGTCTTGCCTTGTCAAAGAAGAATTTCCACTTCTAAAACACTGGCTTTCAATAATTCCCATCTTTGATCATATTTCAAGCTCAATAATTCAGACACAGGTAGGGCACAATCTGCTTGTACATTGCTTCATCAATTCATATTATTACCTCTCATTGGATTAAAACAGCATTTTTTCTTCCCTTCACCATATTCTTGAGTACTCCAGTGATGCACCTCAGCATCTTAAATAACATAGAATACAGTTTAAAATATATACATACCTGTGTCTAACAATACAAACCTTTCTATGTATGTATATATTTAAAAATATATGCACATGGCATATATATATGTTCATAAAAATGTAAACATGCATATATAGAAGCTCATATAGTAAGAGAGAATTTAGACTGTATATGCAGATACAAACGATGTGTGATGACTAACAGAAATTTGAATCGTGGCTACAGCACTCTATAATGAGAATGAAAATCACCCAAATATTGAAGAGTGCCAAAAATCTTACTAATAATTTATAATGAAAAATAATTCTGCATAACTGTTTCTGAAAGGGAAGCCTTGAACTTCTGAAAAATATGTTATTGGAAAAAACCCAGTATAATTAGTTTCAGTTTGATTAGTCTCAAAATAGAAAAATTTCACAGGTCTATGAGCAGTTCACATGAATGGGACTGGTTTTACTCCCATTACATGGAAAAATTTATGCTCAGCAAAATTACAACACTTGTCCAAAAAGACACATTGATCCAGAATTGGTTGAGAGGCAACCACAAACTGTGCAATTTCTCACTCTAAAAATTTTGTGATTATACCTATGTACTCATTTCAGAGCTTGATCAAGTCCCAGGAGTCATTAATTTCATTTCTTTAATATCATGATGCAGTTGTTCCTGAAGTCTACAGGTTTGTTGGTTTGCTTTAACAGCACATTTTTCAGGCTTTGAACATAAACTTGGAACATGCTTAATTTAGTCTACGATCACATGTAGCTGTTATGAAATAAATTTATTATGTCAGACTAATTCATGAAGTAAACCCACCCTATTTTTACAGGTCCAGCTATATTTTCTTGGATTAACTTCCATGGTTAGATAATCTAGACTAGAGAGGCAACTGCTATCAATTGATTTCCTTTCACTCATTAAAAAGCTTTCTGTTGAGCTGAAAAATAAGCAGTGAATTGATAAGTGTGAAATCAATTCCTTTTTACTCTTTGCAGACCAAAGATAAATACTTGTAATAGACTTGAAAGTTACAGCATATGGGCAACTTTTGATCTTTGTACTCTCTGTACTGCACTATATGTCAAAGTTATCAATCTGATTTTGTCTAATTCACAGATCCATTCCTCTTCCCTAAGAGAATTAAGTTTAAATGTCACTATAAGGAAGCATAAGGAAGAACATCAATAAAGAGTTCATTTGGTCACCACATTTATATAAATTGGTTTTCCACTGGGCATTCTGCTGAGCTTAATACAGTGTATTCTTCATGTTACATGTTTAAGATCTTTTCTAGGAATGCAAAAATAGATAATGACTGTAGTATCCAACTTTTCCAGTTACTACTATGTTTATTCTCACATATACTTATCATTCAGGAGTATTACTATGCGATGTTACAGAAGAACTAAAAATAACATAGGAGTATTAAATGAAGATAATTTAACTGCACAAACAGGTTACTCAAAGGCCAAGAAAAGAAGACTCAGCACTAAGTGCTTTTCCCATGAGAATTTACTGATACTTCCTCTGGGAAACATTATCTAAGCATCAAGGAAGTATTCAGTACTACGTGCCAGTAATACAGAAAACATCCCTCAAATTTAACACAGTCTTAAAACTTTTTTTCCTAAATAAATATTTTTATTGCTGTTTAATTAATCCTTCCACTCCTGAAAAAAATTAAAATGATGACTTAATAATTTTAGACACAGACCTTTCCTGGTTTCTGTCCATGCAAAAGCAAAGATCTGATTTCTTAGCCTTGTGCCCACTATTCTAAGAAAACCTATTTCTCCTGACTATAGGGCTGCAGAAACAAATTTTATGCAGAAAGGGAGTTCTGGCTGCCAAGGTCAGAAACACCCCAGCTATTCCGGTCCTGTACCAGCTCTCCTTACACTTCAACAGAAGGGTTCAGAAATTTTAAAACTTGTACTCTTTACTTTAGAGCCTCTAGGAAAACTTTTACCAGCTGCACCACTGTATGTTAATGTGACATATTGATAGCCCTGATATGCTAATACAATATTGTATAATAATTATATTATATAATAAAAATATTTGTTTATATTATTGTTAATAAAGCCATTTTATTAAAGTAATTTAATCTCACTGATTATAAAATCGATATAAAAATCTTGAATACAACAAAATGAAACAAAACTGTAAAGTAACTGGCACTGTTGACATTAGGATGAATCATACCAAAATTATATAAATATATTTGAAATGTACAACTCTTATTTGAAACTTTTTAAAATCAAAATCCTACTCAGTTATTTCTTTTATTTTTAGCAATGGCAAAAGAAAAAGAAATAATATCTTTGTAATTAAACACTGGGTGATGGTTTTGCTGCCTTTAGGTATTATGGGACTAATTTTCTTAAGGAGGCAGTGTAAAGTGTCTCTGGTGCAGTGTTGCCTTTCTCTGGTTATCCCATTGCTTGTGAGACAGTGCATGGCAGATGTCAGAGACGCAAAACTCTATCACATCCTGCCTTTAATAAGAAATCTATGATGATACAAAATAGCATTTTGCACCTGTGGAGATCAGCAAACATGAGAGTGTTTCATCACTTGCTGTGGTAATGACTGTGATCAGAAAACACTGCCAGGAATCCAGGGGCACCTGGATGAGGTGCTCACCAGGGTGAGCAGAGCTGGTGCTCATGACTGGTGTGAGCTTTGAGAGATTACACAGCAAACGTAACACAGATCTCTAAAAGGTGCTGTCTAGTTTCTTGATGAACTTTAAATATTTCTGAGGTTCAGATTTCTTCTTTTAAGAACCAGATAGTTGTAAAAAGCATTTATAAAATCTTTCAAGGATTCATGATTCTTGTGTGCCTATGATACATAGTAAATTAAACATACCACTGAGGTCCTTCAACATGGTACAACCCTTGTTGGTGCTACCAAACTGTTTCACTCTCCAAAGGATGGAGCCCTGCAGGGACTGTTCTCTGGACATGTCTCTTTTTCAGGGAAACACTTACGTAAAACCCTAAACTAGGCTTTGACTGCCAGAATCTCAGATCATTCTCTCACTGACATATAATGTTCTAAATGATTTCTCAGGGTAGCAGTCTCCTATCAGTCCTGAATATCATTCTTGAAACCACCTGCAGCCAGTATATGTTAATAATATGCTGAGAGTTGTGGGGACTGTCCATAATTTTTCTTTAAAACAATAAGGCTCTTAAATTCCTATTTTAAAGGATGTTCAACATTGCAAAAGGTCTAACCACTCAACAGGTTTCAATAACTTCAGAAGACTCTGGACTACAACCACCACAGACTTATCAGATTCTACTAACATCTGATAGTAGTGCAGCCAATAACAATGTAATATGATATTTTGTAAGTCTTTTCCTACAATATAAAACCTAGGAAAAAAAGTAAAATAAAGAACTAATTAAAATACAAGACACGAAAAATCCTAAAATGCACTGATGTTTTAAACTTGCCTTTGGTAAAATACCATCTGAGAACTTGCTTCTGAATGACATGTGATATTCTGAATGACATTACATTCCTTTTTAAAAGGACATAAAATTGTGGGTCACAAACACTGTTCTTCATTCTAAAATACACTGCAGATAATGATAAACTAATTCTTGAAGTCCTGACAACTTATTTTCTGAGTCTAAAATTGATTTGTGTTCCTTGCCAATTGATTTTATGACAGAAAGGTGAGAAATGTATCTGAGATGCATTGATATTTAATGATCAGGAGGAAAATATATCTTTTGAATACAAACTCCAGTTCTACCTTGTCTACTTGTTGCTCTGAGGGGGTTTTGTTAATTTGCTTTTGTAAAAGGAACAATTTTAACTTGAGTTCTAGGTTACATACTTGAAAGTTGAAAATGTAACATAAAGAAGTCTATCAAGGAAACACTTACAAAAGTGTTAGAAACACTACTGCTTACAAAAATAAATACAAGCTGCCTCAGCAAGCCAGAGAGCAAATGATATCTTTACAACTGGATTTACTGATTTCTGCCCTGTTTATAGCCTCACTTTTTTACAGACATATAAAGCCAAAATCTACTTACTCACCTTTCCTCTTTTTCCTTGAAGAAGATAATACCCAGACTTTCACCAAGAAGCCATTTCAAGGTAATGTTGAGAAACCACAGCCCAAGATAAGCACAGTGGTATCTCACTACTGCTTTATGAATTTATCTTGGTTATAGTTTTGGGGTTTTTTACAGTACAGCCCGACCTGTCTGACATGAAAGTCAGTCAAAGGTAAGTCCCAATAAAAATTGTAGGGACCTATATTAAGTGGAACTGAGGTAACTGAAATTTGTTGTTGTTTTCTTCCAAGAGGGGAAGAAATGAAGTTCTTTATAATTTCAGTTTCAAAGTTACCTTGGATTCTGGAACCATGCTCCCAAAAATGTCCCCGACATCATCCAGTCAGGAAGCACAGGAGTTCAGTTCAACTCACAAAGACTACTCAGTTAGGATCAAAACCACATAGGCTTGTTTCACAACAGAGTATTGGCTACCCAGAGACCAGAACACCTCCAACCACTGTGAGAACCTTTTCTGCAAGCCCTGTGGCCTCTGGCTTAAGAATCTCACCTGGGCAGGAGCTACCTGTGAGAACCACCATGGACTGTGACTTCAGAGCACCCAGAGAGGGCTCAATGCACAAATATCTTTCCAGAACAGAGTAATATTAGAAGATGCACATTAATATCTTCACTAAAAGAAGGAAAGAGCTACAAGAGACAATACACAGTATTATATAATAATGTGTAAAGACTCCTCAAGTACATCCTGACCAACTCTAGTGAGGGGGCTCATGCTGCTTCTGGGCCATCCTATGAAGCTGAGCAAAAATGGTCTAGTCCTGTATGACTAGAATGAATACCCTGGGTGGGAAAAAGGGCCCTTACTATGGATCATTCAGTTGTCAGAAACTCCATAGGAGTTATAAAAGATACCAATTAATGTTATTGCTCATATTTTCCTGTCTGTCTTAGTATGCAAAATATGAAGAAAACAAAAAAATATTTCTGTTATCCTGTGGTCTTCTGAATAACTTTTTGGTTCATCTGCTTCCAACCTCACTAATGGGTTCCCATAAAGATGATTCTGCACTCTAACACATACATTTACTTGTCAAATGGTTGCATACACCGTAAAACTACTAAGGAACAGACTAGCTGTATCTTAAAAGCATGTTGCTTGCCAGTCAAAGAGTGCATTATTGAGCAAAGATATAGTGCTCCTTCCTTAATATGCTTCACCTATATCCACCAATTACCAGGTCATGGGCTTTCAGTGCTCAAAGTATGGAAAAGCACTTTTTTTCCCATTAGTTTTTCCAGTCAATTTTTGACATGGTGTCTTGTTGTAAGGAGTCCCCTAGGCTGACCAAATGCTACATAAAAGATGATGATTTGGTGATTTTTTTTGTTTGTTTTGGTTATAGTTTTGGGGTTTTTTAAAAAATCAATAAGTCCTGCTTAAAACAAATTAAGTGCAATTAAAAACAAGAGAAAGAAACAGTTAAAGAAACAAGTTGGGTGTTTTATTTTTAAGTTTTGGGCCAGGAGAAATACAAACGTGAAAAAGCATACTGGCTTTATAATTCTGCTCTTAGCAGTTTGTACTAGCTCAGAAGCCTTCCTAAACTATTAAGATTCAAACTTCAGATCTAGAGGTTCCACATTGGCAATCACAGAAGGAAATGGTTGATTCCCAAACTGAAAAGCAGGTATTGTCGTGTTTGTTGCTTGTGGTTTGTTTCTGCTTCAACTGAAGTTAAAAGTGAGATATCCATTGACTTCAGTTGAACTGAATCAAATGCAAGTGTATGTGTTAATATAAATGCAAAACAGAACTAATGTGGGTTGCATGAACACAAGGAAGGCAAAACTCAAAGAATTCTGTACAGTGAGCTCTGGAAAGGTTAAAACTTTTCTAATTTCATGCACAAGTCTGAGCGCTCTGAAATACTGAGGAGGGCTGTGCTTCTGAAGAGTCACAAAATTATTTTGGTGCCTTAGATATGATAAGAGCTAACAATAAAAACTGGATCTTCTAATAATTGTTTTATTATTATCTGCTTTCTAAGCATTCAATTTGTCAGAGATAAAAAAGTAGAAAAATTCAGTTAGCTAAGGCTGACTCAGCAATCTGCATAATTGCTGTTTTAAAGAAATAACTGTAATATATACTCTATGAAAAATTTTATATATATTAGTTCCTGGTATCAGAAAAACAAAAATCATTATTATCAGTAAAAAACCTGGCTCTTTTAAAAGTCTAAGCCCAGAACTTTACATTTAGCTGTGCAGTGGGTGGAAGAAATAGCTGCAGCATAAATAAGTAGGGAGGTTGTTTTATACAGGCCTCGACCAAAATCCTATCTTAGATATAAATGGCTCACCAAGGCCTATCTAGGCCCTGCCCCCAACACCAATCAGTGCCCATCAGAGTGCAACACTGGGCAAATGTGTAGTGCTCCTTCCTTAATATGCCTTCTCCTGTATCCAACAATTACCAGGTCATGGAGTTTCACTGCTAAAAGTAGCATTTGCTATGGAAGAGCACTTTTTCTTCCATTAATTTTTCCAGTCAATTTTTGACATGGCATCTAGTGGTAAGGAGTTCCCCAGGCTGACTAAATGTTACATCAAAGAAGAACAAGGTGACATTGAGGGGGTTTTGTGTTTTTTTTTTCCACAAATGTTTCTCCTGTAAATATTACTGAATGTTTCAAGCTCTTGCATCTAGAAGCTAGTGGGAAATCATTTCAAACTTAGTTTCTCTATTGCATTCATATTTTCTACATCTACATCCTTTCTACTTTTAACCATCTCTCTGAAGGGCTGAACAGTCCTAAGCTGATAAATTAGTCTTTCTGTTCTGTCATACCCACTGTTTTTCTCCATTATCCAGCTCCACTACATTGTTTAGAGATGGTAGGACTAAAACTAACTTCAGACAGTATTCAAAACGTTAGTACACTCTTATATATGCATATCAATGCTTATCAACTTACGCTAGATTCCTTTCCTAGTAACACCTATCATTTGATTTCCTCTTTTTTGGACTGTTATTGAGAACTGAGCTAATATGTTCTCAGAACTATCAATCATAACTCCAAAATCTCATTTGCTCATTTCCATGTGATAATAGCTAAGAATCCATCATTATATATGTAAAGTCAGAACTGTTTATTTCCCCTGTGCATCACTTCATATTTATCTAGATTGCATTTCATCTGCTATTTTACTGCAGTTACTTAATACAGTAATATCTTTCTTCACCTCATCATAGTCAGCCTTTGTTCCTATTGCCTTGAAAAACTTGGTGTCATCAGTACAGTCTGTCTACTCACACACACCCTTTTTTTCAGTAGTAATGAAAATGTTCAACAACTCAGACATGTGACTCTGCTGGCGACCTCCCTCCTCTCTCAAGAGCAGCCTCTTATTCCTACTTTCTATTTCCTGACCAGCTTGACTCTGCTTGGAGATTAGAATTCTGCCTTTATTTGTCAGCTCTTTTCCTTATCCCTTCTTTCATTCTTCTGCTCAAATCTCTTCAACATCATCATATAACATTCTACACTCATGTCCAGACGCCTTCTACAATAAAACTAAAACCAGCTAAAATAGGTAACTTCTGGATAGGAGGGTTGGCACTGTTCACATGGGGATATATAGCAAACCTAAACCTTACTGTGTGTATTTTTTTATAACTATTATGAGGGAAAACAACAAAACCCCCACACATAAAACCCCAAAATATTTTGTAACCATCACATACATACAAAAATTAATGAGCCTAAAAATGACTGGTACAAACTGCAATACACCACCATGGGATAAATACTCAGTGAAGAGCCAAGTGTTGTGTCACTTGTTTTCCCTCCTTTAATGCCTTGCCAATTTCTTCAGAAGACCCAATGTCAGTTGTTTTCCATCTCTCCATTTTTAAAATGGGAATAACTCCAGCTTCAATACCCAGCTATTAAAAAAATTTGCATTATTCTGCAGTAGGCTTCAAGTGTATGCAAATACTCACATATAATATGGCTGACCCTTTCATCATAATATATTGACAATATAAATCTACTAAAAAAATTGATTTTCATCCCTTTGGCTTTTACTTGGATAGCCATGGGACTTTCTATTGATGTCTATCGACAGCAAGTGCTGTGGGATAAAAAAGGAGATTCTTTTTACTACTCAGGCTGATTCCAACATCAGAATGAAGGTACCTTGGCTTCCCAGAAAATAATTGCTATCTGCAAGCAAGTACATAGGTAGTATGCAAGAGAGTTTCTTTCCTTGCAAAGTAGTCCACTTAATTAGTTTATCTGTACTGCAGGTATTAAATTTCTTCATGGGAAGATCTAAAGTTCTATATTGCTACTCCTACTTTTGTTCCTTTCTTTTGCCCTCTTTCTCATCCTTCTCAACTCACTCTCTTGAAAGAAGAATCACAAGAAAGGTACATTTTTGCTGCAGTGCTATTCCCTTTTTCCCCTCTGAGATCAGTAAAGCTCTTCACCTGTCCATTCCACCCTACTGTCTCCATCCATTACTCTCCTAGTAGTATACTACATGGTATATCAGCCTACTGATTTAATTAAGCCTTGGACCAGGAGGACACATCTTCCCTGTTCAATGGGGTGACTTAAAAATACCAACACCCCCCCACACACAACCCACTTCCATTTAAATGTGAGAATACTATTTTTTATGTATTTTAATACATATAATAGATACTTCCAAAATGCATTAAATCCATTGTGCTTTTTTTCACCCCATTTAGCACTTGAGGTTCTTAGTTATGATAGGTATTTTTGTACGTATACAAACTGGCTGTGAATGTCATTCGTGAAGTACTTTCTATAATGTTTTCCTTATTCTGCTATTATAGTCTCCTTTGCCTGCTATTCAAAACTCATTAAAACCAGAAAGCACTGAACTAACTCACATTTGACAGTTCATTTAAAATAATCTAATATGACATCTTATATATACATCCCACATCTGCAGAGAGAAACACAAATTATGCATCCCAGCAATTTTATGAATTTTCCCGGGTGCTTTATCCACACCGGTAATTTTGAACACCTGAATGCATCCCCAAAAGAATCTGTAAAAACATTTCACCTTCTCAGCTCTTTCCTTCCTAATCTCTATGATTTTGCCAGCAATTGTTCATTGCTCCCTAAATATGCAGCCATAAAACTGGAATCTGAATCGCTACAAACACTAAGAGCACAGACAGTGCAGATATTTAGCACAAATATTTGTATGGAGATCCAACCTCTGCTCATAAACTACCACAGGATATAAAACTATATACAACACAATGTATTAAACATAGCTACATTGAATCTCAAATAATTATTTAAAGATTAACTTTTTAATAAAGACATTTAAAATTACTATAATTAAATGTGCAACACGACACACAAGCACCTTGTCACGGCAGAAAAACCACAAAAGACATTTTCTCTTCCATTTACAGACAAAGCCTCAATACTGTGAGTGAGTACATTCATCTTTCATTTGAAATCTCCTTTTAAGTCCTAGAATTAAAATGAACAGATGAAAGAGCTTATCCCATCAACCTTTCCCCACCTTGTACATTAGATAGGACAGAGTAGGTAAACTGAAAGAGGTAGTATTTCACCCAATTAATTTCACAGCATGAATATTAGAAAGTGGGTCATAGTAGCTGAGTAGTAATTCTACATTCTCTTGATTTTAATGAAAAAGTAACAAGAATTGACACAGTTCAGTACTTCTCAATATGACCGGCATCCAAACATACTGTACATGTCTTCTTTAATTAAAAATACGGATTAATCACTAAAAAAGTATCATTATCTTTGTTATATGACAGCTCCACTTTGGAAAGTCTGTATGTGACCAAGAATTATATTTTAATAAGCCATGTAACAAGTTTCTGATTAAATATTAAAAAGAATTATCATTAAAGGTTGATTCTTCTTGCTATTGTAAATGTTATATAACATTTTTTGGTGCCACTACAGATGAACCTACATTGCCATGGACAAACTAAGTCAGGATCCATTAATTAGTATTTAAAGTGGAGGGAAAATGAGAGACAACAGACACAGATTGAAAAGAAAGTTTTGGACTGGATACAAGGAAAAACTTTTTCCCCATGAAGACACTCAAGCATTGGAGGAAGTGTTCCAGACTGGTTACACAAACTCAGCCTGGAGATTTCCAAGTGACGGACACCAACATGAACAGGTTCGTCTGACCTGGTGACTGACCCTGTTTTGAACAGTGACCTCCCAAGGCTGTTCCAACATGAGCTATTCCCCAGTCCTGTGTTAGTCCACACTGTCTACATGCTGGTTATATCATGGGGCTCCCATCTAGACCAACCATCTTGGTTCTCTGCAAAAAACAACCCAGCTCTTGGGTGCCCAGAAGCGCTGGCACATGTGTGTGAACACACACATACACACAACACACACTCTCTACTGTAATGATACCTGATGCAAACACAACTTGCTCAAAAACATATACTTGGTGCCATGTTCTGATTTATGTTACACATGTATTGAAGTCCACAGGATTTAAATTGAGCAGAAACACTGTCTAGAAATGTCTTGTCATTTTACTGTGTTTTGGTATCTTCTGGGGGGGAAATGTGATTATTAAGGTGGCATCAATAATGCATTAATATATTTTGGAAGGAGATTTCCTTTCATATGGTGACTTCACACTGATTCTGTGAGCTGAAAGAACACAAGGATAAGACTTTAAAGCTGTATTGTGGAACATTTCAAACTATGCCAAATCTCACCCTGTTTTAACTAAAATAATTAGGTAGCTTAGTCTACAGACTGGAATCAGTTACCTGGCTGTGAGAAATGTGTGTCAGGAAAGTATTAATGGGAATCATAATGAAACACCTTCTGAATCCTAAGACTGGTGACAAAATATATTTCTAAAAAATGTATATAATATGTCAGTGAAAATTTTAGAAATAGATATATAAAAGTTATTGCTGATATGTTCTCACATTCTTCACAGATCTCTTTTCCATGTCCAAGTCTTTCCTGCTTTTAGCTTGAGTGATCAGTATTACTTTGTCACTACCCAGCACTTCACTGCTACCTTCTCTGAATCAGTTTTTTATACCCTTCCACTGAATTGTGCTTCCTCCACAGCTGCCAAGGGTTCAGATGAAATACCTTTCTTTATTCTTCTCTGCCTCTTCTTTATACCTCATTGCATTTACAAGGAAGTAAGTGTAGTGTCTCCACTGATACATTCAATTACCTCTGGTAACTCCCCAATCTGAACTAATTTCCTTTCGCCGCTGTGTTCCATAGGAACAAAAAGGGCTCCTCCCATACTTCAGTATCTTTTAGACTGAGCCCTTTACTGAGGTTTCCTCTCGGTTTCAGAGCCTATTAGGAAATTTCAGCTTATAAAATTGTGATTTATATGAAAATCTCAGGAAACAGTGTTCTCAAACACCACCTCACAGCAGGGCCCTGCTGAGTCATGCCATAAAACCCTGAGCTACCTTGGAAGTCAATCTTGGTATAAACTGATGGAAACCTGTCTGGGAAAGATGGAATCTCACATTTAGTGAGGCTCTTCACTGCAGACAGTGGATTTAACTTGCATGACTGTGTATATAAAGAGCTGCACTTGGACTGGATTCTTATTTTACTCATTTTCTGACCCATAAGAGTCTTCCTCACTGCTGACTCTGTTCCTTAAAAAATACAGCCAGATGAGGGCTAGGAGAATATTTATTTGTCAGGTAGGATATGTCAAAAAATGTTAGCTTGTTTATGAACTTTCAACACTTCCTTGCCACATTGCTGACTTTCAGAAGATTAACCCAGCATGAAATTATTATAATTCCAACATCTTTCAACCTCCAGATATGGAAAATCCTATAAGACATCTATGAGCCCATATACTAATGATTATTTCAGTGACCTGAGAAGAGTGGCTCAGAACACAGTAATCAGAACAGTGATCTGTGCACCTCTGAAAGTGTACTAAATCAGCTCATTTTGCCTGATTTCTGAGACATGTATTAAGAAGTGATAAACACTTTTCTGTGAGGTCCCTGTTTGAAGTGATTTTTACATGGTTAAAAAAGGTCAATTTTTAATACAGTCAACATGAGTTTTGTTTTATTCCTACAACTTGTGTTAAATTTTCCAAATACCATTTAATCAAAGCAAAGAACTTCTCAAAGAACATAAAATGTATAATCCAGGAAAATGGGATATCACTGCATGTGAAAGAAAGGTCATAAAATGAGGAGAAGCAAAGACATAATTGTTTTAGAGAATATAATATGAAAGATATCATTTTAACCTACGATGAATGGGATCATATATTTGTGTACTCTCCTTCAATCAACACCTATTCTGCAAATATTTTATATTCTATATTACGTATTATATATATTATATATTAGTCACCATATGAAAGGAAATCTCCTTCCAAAATATTTATATAATATATTATTACCAATAAAAATATGTGGCAATACATGGAGTAGGTACTTTGGCAATATTATCTGTTTTACATTTGTAAGAGACCACTGACTACTTCTCTTAATCTGACAAGGATTCCTATTACACTGCTTGTGAACTGCACGAAGAAAAGTATCTGTAGTTCAATACTACAAAAATTGGTTTCAAATTAAAATAAACCCCCTTAAATTCAAAATTTCAAGCAAAAGAAAACTTAATCCTTAAGGATGTGAGAAGCAACCTAACACATATGTTTTTGCAAGGCTGGTCACTATCACACCACTGTTCATTTTCCTCTAGCATTTATTTGAAAATGCACAATAAAATTACCACAATATGTAATTTGAGAAGTAAAATAAAAAAGGAAGTATTTTGAAATTATATCTGACTTTTTTGCAACAAATCAGTTTATCTATTATTTCTAAGTAATAATCCTTTGATTATGGGATAAGCTTCTCTATGCCAGACCCTGACACAAAACTCATAGGTCTTCTTTTTCAGGGATAAAATACAGTAATATCCATTCATCATCCTGCTTTTCTTCAAGCTGACCTTGTGTTACAGCTGTGTAGGTTCACCCCTAGCTTTTTAAAATATTTTTTAAACTTCTCTACTCCTTATCACTGTCATAATTGAGACAGTACACAATTTATTATTTGGAATTTATCAATTCAGATTAATTTGGATAAACTCACTAATGAAATTGTTTCCTGAGGTATCCATTTAAAAGCACATCTTCTTGCATACTTATCTGAAAGTATAGTAGTTGCCTGAGCTACTGATGTGTTTTGATATGAAAATATTAAAAAAGATATAGTGACTTTAGTGACTTCTGAGAAAGACTCAATGGCTGTCTGACATGTTTGAATTGCACTGTGAGCACTAAAACTTATCCCTGAGTGGCACATGCAAGGTTAATTCATGTCACCAGGCATGTCACCACGTAGAGATGAACCCTTTAGTTAATGCTCTTTTTACTTAGTTTTTCTCTTAGAAAGTAAATGTATTATTCCTGGGGCTCCTTTCTCCTTTTCTCTTGCCTTTGGGCTACAGCTCTAATTCTCATATTGGAGCTGCTCACTGGCCTCTAAATCCCCTCTTTAACAGCTACTGAGCACATGCCACAAATGTTGCTGCTACAAGGGTACAAGTTGTAGGACTTCTACCTTTCATTCTCTCTCCTCTCTGTTACTGCATTTCTTTCATTTCACAGATGAGTTTGGTGAACACCTCTCAACTATTCATCTAGAAGTTTGCCTCTCCCTTAACTAGTAATCCCCAAAATGCATGTATTTTGTGTGCTCTTTGTCCCCTTTACGTTCAGAGAGTAGGGCTCCACAGTACAAGTAATCTGCTCTTCCTTCAGCATCTGTGCCAAAGACTTGGACACAGCCAGTTCACAGAACAGAAACTCTTCTCTCTCAAAATTTACTCATAACAATAAAAATAAAAATAATAATAACTCCAAGATATTACTCAATAGACTTTCTGCAGCTGTACAAATGTCAGTCTTACAAAGCTATTTACAATAGCTAAGCAGAAGCAGAATTCAGCACCCCAAAAACAACACTCAAAACTCCAAAAGCCGTTACAGAAAATAGCACTTTGGAGATTAAAAAATGGTAAGTTGTCTGTAGTGAAAACCATTCACCTCCTTTTCATTATCTGCATGTAAACTGGGATCATTGCTCCCTTATTCAAATGAGAGGTTAAAATTTGATGCTTCAATTGTGCAATATAATTTTCAGAAATCAGTAAGTAATATGGCATTTCTTATCCTTAGGTATGGATGCTCACTCCTACAGCAAACAACTCCACTGAATTATAGCCCTAACATGGAAATTACATCTGAACCATGCTGGGGCAATGACTTCTGCATGTGCAAATTAAAGAGGCTTTTAATAACCAAGAAATAAAATCATTCATGCAGAAGTCTGTGTAATAAACAGTATGAAAAGCACAGCAATAATAATATGTATATTTTTATTATGCTTGCAACATTGGATGCTAACTACATCTATAACTCACATAGTGAGTAAAAATGCAGCAGCAATAAAACACTATCATCAACATGTTGAGTCATTAATCAGAAGATAAGTTCAATTTATGTGTAGCAATTTATTGTAATTTTAATTTATGTGATCTCTGTTGGTCCCACGATAATTCCGGAGTAAGTCGCTAAATATTTTTATAGACTCCAAAAAACACCAAATATTTATAAAAGCAAGTATGGAAAACATTACATTGCTACATTCCATTTCACTTCAGTCAGACATTCTGGGTTTTATATATATCACAGACCTTTGATAATTCATGTGAGAACTCATGAGTAATTTTGAGGAGATCTAAACATTTTCAAGTTTGGTTTGGAGCGTAGAAGAAAGATTAAAAAAGGACAACATCAAGAAATGATGTTGTGGGAGTAAAATACCTATATGTAAAATTATGCAAATACATGTGTAAATTAGGGAATTGGGATATGCTTGTAAAGTTGGAATATGAAGGTTTACTTTCATGCTTATGAAATTAATAGATTGACATTTGAATTTCTAAGCAGCATGTAAAATGAAGTATTTCCTATGTATTCTTTCTCAATTTAAATTTAAATTAGTTCAATTAAACAGTCTTAAATTAGTTATGTTACTTCTAATTATTTTAAAACTCATTTTTTTCATACCTTTTTTTGAAGTCCTTCCCTGAAGCAAGTCTTGATATGACCAGGCATACCCAAACTTATTTTTATGTATATTTTTTTACAACCTTAAAACACCAGTGTGATTAAAAAAACTGCAGCACGAAACAGAATTGAAAATGGCATTTGAAAATGAAAGATTCTGATTATCTTTTCTAACTACCATGCATAAAAAAGATTCCCGCTAAATTACTACTTTTGCAAATGCATGCAGTCTGACAGCAAAGCCTGGTCCTTAATTCTGTTCCCCTGTCCTCTGCCAAGGATTTCATTGTTTTATTATTATAGCGTTTTGTAACAGAAAATGCCGAACAACTTTCAAAACAGATGTTGATTTCAACCCCAATTATTTTGTTGGCTTTCTGCAAAACTAGCATGGGTTTGTGGTATTTGGGGTTTATATTTAAAGAAAAATTATAAAGTGAAATTCAACATTTGTGAAATGTCAGCAAAATAATTCTATGGAAAACCTTAATTTCTTCTTATTCCTGTCTTCTGTATAAATAAAGTTCATTCATATGGCAGAATATCTCTTTCAGTGGATAGGCTGAAGATTGGTCATAATACCCAGCTGCAATATTTCATTTTGCTGACATCTTTAAAATTGTGAATCATTGTTTTATTTATTATTCAAGGCAAAGCTTGACAATAAATTACTTTATCTGATGGTTCCTATATTGTTCCCTTAAACTATATACTTAAGTAACTTTTTTTTTTTTTTTTTAAATCCCCAGAAGAGGAGAAAACACTCTTTCACTACATACACATTCTGGGACAAAAAATAGAATAAGGCAATTCAGAATTGTCTTTAGAGCCTGACAGCTGAAGAATCTTGGGGATCTGAGGAGTGTGAAAAAATTGCTGTATCCCACACTACAGCAAGGGATGTCAAGGTTCCTTCACAATGTCGGGACTATTTCTTAAGTATCATCATTGTTTCCTGTTTCAATGGAAAACGAGAATGCAGTTTTTAGCCTGAAGAGTGTAGCTGTATTATTTGCTAAGAAGTCTTGTATTTCAAAGAAGAAAAAAATGGACTTGATAAATTTGATCCAACATCAGACACTCACCAGTATCATTACTGTTTCCTCCTGTAGTCAACAGCGAGACACAGGTAACCAAGGAATAATTCAGCTCCCTTCCACCCTGGGTGCAAGGATGCCCTACCTCAGGTGTCCCCACCTAACATAAGTTGGAATGAATTCAGATCCTCACAACTACTCCCCAGTTTATTTCCTTGGGCTTTAAATGGTTGAGATTTTATGTTTTCTGAGGCTGAATAGTTTTCAGGCACCATGTCCAGAGTTAAATCTCTAGTCATAACTCTCTCTCCTCTTCTGAGGTCTGAGATGCTTTCGTTCAGCTGCTGAAGCTTGTGACTCATGCTTCAAGCTTTTCAGCAGACTCCAGAGTCCCTTTTGAGAGCATGTGAGGGTGCTGAAGCCTTCACAAAGGCTTTCAAAATTCCTCATTTCTCAGAGCAAAGGATGCCATGTGTGCTCCCACCGCCTTGCTGACTTTTGGAAACGCCAGTGAATCCCAACAACTTACACTCTCTGCACTAGTGCTACAAGCCTTCTGCATAACTTGGAGCTGCTGTCGGAATAGGTTGGAAAAAGTACTTTTCCTGTGATATATCTTTAGGGCTCTTACCAGCCTGACAATGAAACAGGTCTCACATTTAAAATTTGATGAAGACTTCTATGCTACAACGAAATTACTGGGGCTGTAGTACATCCTGAGCCTGACCTGTACTTCAGGCACCAAGGGCCTTTATTCTAGGCCTTAGTTTTCCTGGAAAGAAAATAGGAATATGCAGACTACAGGACGCCTGCAGTACATTTTGCCTTGATCCTCCATTTGGGTAATTATAGGATGAATAGGTACAAGATAAACAAGAATGTATTCACTGTTTAGTCTAGAGGTAGCCCAGTTGTCAGAAGAGAATTAACAGACACCAAGGATACAATTTATCTGACTGAAGATAAATCCATACTCTTTAGTTTAGTTAAGAGAGAGAACAGGCAACTTCAGAGGGCAACCACCAAAATGCACTTAGGATGCATCAACTGTACTCTAAATTGCCGCATTTATTGAGTATAAAGTATTTAGAGCACAGAGAATCAGTTCAGATGCAGGTATCTAAGCATTAAAAGTGCATGTGTCTGTGATGCTACTTAAATGAAGATCATCAGTTGTCAGCATAGAGATGAAAAATATGCATATTTGATGGGTCCAGGCAACGTGTTGCAGCCTTGCACTGAGCCAGAAAACACAATGAGACTTCTTGATTAAGACGTTGCTCAAAAATGCCAATTCTTCTGTTTGCAAATATTTGAGGCTCTCAGGTGGCTGTGCCTACAGTAACAGTGAACAGCAACAACACCTCTCTGTTCTCATACCTCTTCCTCCCGTCCCTGTCCTGCTCAGATTTTTTCCCCTAACAAATCAAATTCCACAGTGTACTCATCTCATTTTCCTAATTCCTTAACACAACCATCCTCTGACTTTTCCCACATCATTTTCACCAGACTGGCTCTTCCATTCAGCAGTTTCCTCTTGGAATTTTTTTTGCTATCACCCTAAGAACCCGAAAGACTGGGTAATCTTCCTGATCACTTTAGCCAAGTCCAACTCCTATTCTTCAGCAACAATGATCACAGGGAAAGTCTTGCCAATACTTCCCAACCTAAAAACACTGAAAGACTTTTTTCAAATTCCATCAATATATCAAATACAACATCAGCTGCTGAATATGAGATTTCATGGACATAGGCAACTGGAGCACATTTGAACTATCTTTTCTAAGAACGGACAAAAAGATGTCTAGTAAGTCACACTGCCAATTTTAAGTTCTTGCTCCAAAATGTCAAGCATTTACTAATAAGGTCAAGAGAATCCTTTTATCTGACCTTTTATTGAAAAAATAACAACCCTGAAGCACTTCTCCTAAATTAAACAAACATATGAAATTGGGTTCACCTGGAAGCATGGAAAATTGCCATGCAGATGATTAAGATACTCAAGTGGTAGGTCCTAATAACTGGAACTATTAATCATATGATCAAGTTCATTGCTTAATCGCAACTGAAGACTGAAGTAAACTTTCCAAGTGATGGAGAACTTTGCTGTATGGTTGGAACTGAACAGAAAAAAGAAATCAAAAGATAATTGCAGAAGTGTAAAAATGTCACACTACTCCTCCATATTTTACTTACATAAACGGGCTAAAAAAAATAAAAATAAATCTTTCTGTAGATGAATGTGAGATAGAGCAATCATAAAGAATATACAAGAGGTAGGAATGAAGACTTCTGCAGTGAAAATGCTGCAAACAAGTCTTTTACAGTTGCGAATGAAACATGTACACTTACGAGACTGTAAAGACATAGTAAAGTTTAATCTTCTTATTTTAATATAAGAAGCAAGACAAAGGCTTCAAACAAAGATGAGTCACATCACTCTTCACTTTGGCAGAATTCATTAATAAGTTTTAATGTGGCCCTTTAATGCAATTTGTTACTTTGTCACTGGAGTATTAAAATATTGCTTATGCTTTATTATTTATATGAATGCTTATGTCATCAACTATCAGAAAAGGGGGGTTTCCACAACCGGCCTAGAATGCAGCAGTTTTCCTCTTCCTTCACATTCGAAAATTGTGGAAAACTATACTTTTATAAATTTTAACTTGTTATTACCATAGCCATATATATCATACATGCTTTTAGTATTTTTTGAAAAGAGGACAGACTAGTTGGTTTATTTCTAGCGCCACTGTTCTGACAGTCTTTCTGAATTAGCAAAACAGACTGTTCTGCAAATGCTGATCAAGGGATTTCTGTTATTTCTTACAAGGTGACTGCAACATAGATTGATTGGAATATCTGCAGTAATAGAAAGGTTAAATATTTTGAACTAGAGCTCAAAGCCAGATTTGACACTGACTGAATACCTTCATAAGCTACCACTGACCTCAGACCATCCTTTTTCTCACTGTACAACGTTCCTTTGAAATAGTAGATGATTCAGACTTTGCTGCTAAAGCACACACAACTTATTCTTACCATGTTTAAAAAACCCTCTGCACAGCCTTTAAAAAACCATGGGAGACAAAATCCCTTAATAATGGAATATTTCTGGGGGAGGAGAGGGAAATCAGGAATTAGAAGCCATTTCATTTACAAGCTATATTATAACTTCCAAAACATCTACAATAGGATGAAACACCATAAAGTCTCGCAAGAAAAGCAGCACTACGAAATAAAAGACAGTGAAAGAACAGAGACTGCAATGTAAAGTCAAGGTGCCAGGCTAGCTTTAAATAAGCTAGCTCAGGTCCCAGAAGTAATCTAGCCATGACAGCAGGGAGCTCAATTTGGGTAAGCTGTCTGAATGCCGGAAAGAGCTGAACCTAAGTTAACATTTTGACCTCTCCATGTAGCAAGTCCTTTCAAGGACAGAGAAATTTAAAAAAAAAAAAAAAAAAAAAAAAAAAAAAAAAAAGAAAGCTTTCTNAAGTCCTTTCAAGGACAGAGAAATTTAAAAAAAAAAAAAAAAGAAAAAGAAAAAGAAAAAGAAAGCTTTCTAGAGATGGAAAATAAACCAGGTAGCCAGTAATCACTGTCCTCTTCCCAGTCCTAAGTTTCATGCATTTTAGTTCAAATCCAGAATTGTCTGTATATTTTGAACATTTTAAATTAAACAATTACATTCACACAGCAGTTGTGACCTGTGTATCAAATTGCCATGACTAACTTGTGAGACCAATCCAAATTACCTTCTTCAGCCCAAGTGCTAAAGCAAAGTCAATGCCTAAGAAGCATTTACTCCTGCAACAGCTTCAACTTAAAACCAGAAACCCTCCACAAGTGCTATTTCAGAAACAGGCCACCAAAGTGCTGAAATTTAAAACCATGTTAGGTTATTTGTGCAAAAGTGGCTGAAGTAAACCTGAAGTCTGCAGTAAAGCAAATCACAGCTATTTCAGATTGTAAATTTTAAACAAACTGTAAACTGAAGGCTAAAATTCTGACATGTTTAAACAACAGATAAAAGCAAAGGAAATCATAAAAAATAGGAAGTAAATCAATGGGAATAGAAAATAATGAATCTGTGTAGAATTTAGGAGAGACCAGATTAAACAGACAAATGAACATATGCAACCAAGAGGGATTCAGCTCTTACTTAAACATCTGTAAGCTTTTTCCCGGTCTTCCTCGGTGGAAGATGTAGTTGTGAACACCCACTGGCTGCCAACTCCAATTCTGAATTTGCACAATGCTCAGTCCTGATTTAATAGTCAGATAAAATCCAGCTAATCAGTTGCCATTCGTAAGTACAGGTGCACTTAAGAGTCATGGTAAAAAGAGATGGTGGAAACTGATGAATAGAAGGGGTCACGGGCACCACCACCCTTCAAAAAGGATGTTAACATGTTACAGGTAAAACAAGCAAAGACGTCTAAGTGTGTATCAAATTTGGAGTATTAACTCATCCTAGATCTTCTAGGTAACATGCATTCAAAGAAGAAATAGTTACATATTAAGTACTTTCAAAAATTGCAACTGATCAATTCTGTGCTAGGGTAAGCACCATGATCTTAGAGGAGTATTACTGAATACGTATTATACTTCAACAGTACCTTTAATTTTCACCTCTATTTTTAAGTGCCAGATGGACATCAAAAGAACTGGAAATTGTTTAATCTTACTGTGAGTAGGGAGTACTGTCAGTGAATATAATCCTGAAGGGCATAACTGATCCATTTTGTAAAGACAGGAGAGAGAAAGGAAGGAAACCCCCCCCCACACACACAAAAAAAATACCCACAAACAAACAAACAAACAAAACCCACCAACTGAAAAAAACCAAAATTGCATCCTTTTGTTGTGTACCATTAACTGCCTTTTTATTTTCATATATTAAAAGTGTGACCTTGGTGGTCGTCTCAGCTCTGTGTCAAAATGAAGTAGGTTTAAAACCTCAGTCATTTATGATCTGATTTAAAAAACAAGTTCTAAATAACATCATTAAATTTTACCCTTAGGGTAATGCTGGGGAGAGGGATAAAAAAAACCAAAACAACAGACAAATAAAAAACAAACCCAAAATGTAATTAAAGAAATGTCTAAACATGGAAACTTAACAACAAATGGCTAACCAGATGTGCTTCACAGCACTTTTAAGGGTTCTTTTATCTTCCTAGTAGCCTATAACAATGCCTAGAGCAAAACACATTTGTAAAGGATAGGCATTTCTTTGTTTTCATGCCACAGAGGAAGGAGAATTTAGTAGCAGCATACATAGAATATTTGACATGTTATTTTGACCATTAGAACACAATAACTTATGTAGGAAAAATATTTAAGAAGTATCAACAAAAGTAGAAACTCACAAACTCACAGTACCTGCAGCCTTATAGTCTGGATTTACTGAATATAAAATATCAACTCCTCTGAATATAGGCTACATACAAGTTTCTTTGTGGATCAAAAAAATATGGTCATTTTTAAACCTCTCCTTTAGGGAAAAGTAAAGTTTTTTTGTAAATATTTATGAAATGCTACAAAAAATGGTTGGAATGAAGAAGATGCAACAACTAGTTATTTACACAGTGCAGTACTGATAACACCATCATCAATACAGTATAAATACTTAGAATAAGGTTACTGTCAATCTAACTCAACAGTTAAGGTTGAGAAATAAGCTTAAAATAAGCCTTGTTTGCTTTCACCAATTCCACTTTGATTTAAATCAAATTAGATAAAAGGAAGTAATTTCCTGTTTAGTTTATGCAAAAATAAGATGGAAGACTTAAAAAAAGGATATTTTTTTCTGCATAGGCAGACACAGGTGCACATAAATCACCCTTTGTCAGGGCAGAAATTGTGCAAATATGTTCAACACTTATTAAAATATCTAATAAAGCATCTCTAGACACTCTACTTCACAGCACTGAAAATAAATTAGCAAGTGTAGATATGTCTACTGTAACCCCTTGAGTAGTCATAAGTGAAAATACCCTTGTAAATTGTTACATTCTTTCACTGATATGACTGAAATTAGTTTTATAATTGATGTTAAAGACATTAAATTGCTTTGAAGCTCTACCAGATTGATCATCTAAATAAATATTAGATTCAATAGAGACTGTCACTTTGTGCTCTACTTTTGTAACTGAAGATTATTCTCAGGATAACTGATGAATTATGTAAAAAACCCCATTTCTTCTTATTAATTTTAAGATAGGTAGAATAACTTCTGGGATAAATTCTATTTATATTATCTCCAAATACATATGGAGCATTTATGCCAGTGTCTTCATAAGCACACGAAGCACAAGGTTTCTAGAAGAATTTAAGCCAATGTATTTTTCTTAGTTACAGTATGCAAATGCCTGTACAGTAACCCTACTGTCAACTTCAAAGTGTCAAGGAGCTTTGTAAACTAGGAAAGTTTTGCCATGTAAGTTTATAGTGCATATGATGGATACTCAAGACCTGATCATAACATTTCCATAGCTGGCATATCTTTGTCTCCCAGAAGATAAGAACTTCAAGTGAAACTATTCATGAAGCAAGTAACGAGTATTGATGAACAATTTTACCAATACAAACTTCAGAATCTGGTCTGCACATCTACAAAGTCTTTAGCTGTGGCCAATCAAGTCCGTACCAGAAAAACTGATAACATCCTCGTAATATAGGCCCAAACTTTATTATATCATTGCGATTGTCATTGAAATTTTTTCTTCTTGTTTATCTTTAAATTTGTTTTAGTAGGCAGCCTTCCTAAATTCTTACTTTTGATATCAGTTCTGGTGGATGCTGTGTCACTGCATCCAAAACAAATAGAGTACCTCCATATTTTGAGAAAAGTCACAGGCACTGGCTTTCTTGAGGAAAAAGAAAATATGGATGAAACAAGGAATATTGTTCCTTCATACCCACACACAGAAATAGCTTATAAAGGCACATACCTACAAGCACAATGACAGCAGCTGTAGCACCTCACCTCTATCAGTCATAATCTAGAACAGTGCCACTTTCTATTAACCAAGCAATAGAGGAACTAAAATTACTTATACTGGGCTATGCAAGTCACTCCGTTTGCTCCGGTGCATTTTGATGACTTAATTAGGAAGACGGTGCAGCACATGTGGCTTTCCAGCCAGGTTCATCACAAAGGCCAGATCATCAGAGCACAAGAGTTGTGTCTTCTGCAGCTAGATTAAAAATAGGGATTTCTTCATTAAATGTCTTGCAGCTGACTGTGCCTCTCGGTTTGTCTCCATCTATTCAGACAATTAAATAAAGCGTCATGCTTTATTTATTTCTTTTTAAGGGCTAATAAAGAAGCTGTGAATTCAAGTACAGCTGGCAATCTTTTTATTTATTAAGACCTCAGTGGTCTTAATCTCTGGAAGGCAAGGCACGTGCTGGGATTCCCCCCCCCTCCCCTTTTAATACAGGTCCTATTTTCAGGCACAACATTTCTACGAATCGCAATTACAAACCTTTGTCACACTCTCAAACTAGGACAGGAGTTGGAAAAAACCCAATCACAAAAAAAACCACACGAAAACAATTAAAAAATAAATAAACAAGCAAACCACCTCCCCAAAAAAAAGAAAAACCAAAACCACCAAGCCCACTATCCAACTGGGAAAACCTAAAGTCATAGCATAAAGCTCACAAACATGAACAATCTGAGTACTTTGAAAATGTATTGATGCCAATCAAATTCAGAAAGATGGGTAAATGACAAAACTGTAAAAATAAGCTGGTATATATGTGACTGAGTCAGAAAGTATTTAAAATTTGGTCACAATGTCCTAAATCAATAAAAAAATAGCTATTTACTTTTACTTCTACCAGCAGGCACGAGTGACTAGAAAATTTACATGATCACTATGGAGGTATATTAACTGAAAACACCATATGAGATTTACTACACACTTTTCATTTTCTTCTAACAGAAATTATTATCTCTTGTGTTATTAAGTAATCTCATTTGTACAGTCATAATGGAAATTCGGCATGGTAATATTATACCATAGCAACATAGTAATTCCTCACTAACAAATGCATTGTATCATAACATAATGTGATCTGATTCATGAATATTAGGGTATAGGATATTTCAAAAATATTTTGCAAGGATGACATATTGGTCTGCATTTCAAAGAAAGCTGAATGGAAAGTCATCTTGCCACATGGACCAATCTTATGACTTACTAAGTGATAACTTATGTCATTATGCATATTTACAAATGCACATACACATGTATACAAAAAAAGCAGTGGTCAAATTAGATGACCTCAGTTGGTGCTGCTTCCTCTCTGTAAGAGGTTTCAGTATGACCTATGCACATTGCAGGGATAGGAGAGAAGGACCAGCCAGACATGAACACAAGCATAATCTTTACAAGAGCACACATGCCAATTTTTCTCTTTCTCAATTTTCGTTTTGTTTATTCTGTCTAAACAGAGCCCCTTCTTTGGAGGAATCTAGCCAAAATGTGAGTGGTGTTTGGTTTGGTTTCTACTTTTTTTTTTTTCCCCCACATCTGAGTTGACAACTGTTTCTGTGTCTTTCAAGTTAATTGGATGTGCATGACAGAAGCACATCTTTCCACATGTTCCTTGACCCCAGCAAGGCCTAGACTGTCTGTCTACTCTCTCTGAATTTGACCTTGACTACCACAATCTACAAACTTGGTGGCACTTACAACGGGAAACAACACATTAAATCATCATCCCTTGCTGCACATCACCTACAGATGCATTTGTCACTGTTACATTAAATTAGGATCACAAAAATGTAATTTATGGCTGAGAGTGACACTTCATAAAGCCTGTGAAAACAAAATTACGAGAGAACGTGCACCAAAACACTACAGTCTGTCAACAGAACTGATCCTCCAAGATTCTGTTTTCTACAGTAGAAGTTATATCATGGAAAGTTAAGAACACAACAAGATGAATCTGTGGCCATGGCTGTTAAGCTGAATTTGAGCTGGCAGTGTGCCCTTGACCTAGGGGAGGATACCAAAATACTGGGATTCTCTAGTGAGAACACAAACAGCAGGTCAAGGGTTGATCAGTTCTCTCTAGTTGTCATTCATAAATTTGTACATGGAATAGTGCATCTAGTTCAGACTAAATGATTTCCATGTGCCTTCTAACCTAATTTTTTCCATAATTCTACCAGTGTTTCTACATCAGAGCTACACACTTCCACTCTTACATTTATATACGTATGTCTTTAATCAAAAATAGATAAAGGTTATCTTCATTTGGGCTCAGAGTCAAGGAAAGAATAAGTGGAATTTGCATGGAATTTGGGGACTTATGTTTAAAAATTTGGCTCTCCTAAATCATGTCCTTTCTTCTTCAGAGTTAACATTACTCTGGGATTTATAGCTCTATACCTGAGAAGGCACAGCTTTATGTAAGTTTGGGGGGGGGGTTTGGCTTCTGTCCTTTGCCTTAGTTCCCCTGTTACCTACAAACCAGGCCCTGAAAGGGTTACTGGTTCATCATAAAATAATTACAAACACTGTAATTCTTTTAAGTAATTCTTTTAATACAGAATTGTAACAAAAAATTTGTGTTCATCTTTTTTAAATATGAGCTTAGCTGTGAGATCACTTCCTCAGAAAGGGTGAAAATTATCCTCAACTACCTTCCAATTGAAGGAATTTAAATTCATATCCCCCACACCTTGAAAAGTGTCAAGAGAGCACTGGTCACTTAATTTCCTTAGCTCAATGAGCCTTCGCTCTCACTTTACATCTTCACGATCAGGGGCTTACATGAAATTTAAGCATCCAATTCTCTGTGCCAAAAGATGTCTAAGAGATTAACTATGAGGGTTGGTTGGGTTTGGCTGAACATTTCTTCTTTTTTCAAACGTTATTCTGAGAAAAAGGCCTGCATAACCACAAAATTAGCTAAATTCTTCATCTGAACTATTCATTGCCTTATTCAGATCACTGACAGATTTATTTTGAATATTTGATTGAAAATCCATTCAGTCATTTAAAAAGTACAGAAGAATGTCTGAATACACATGATAAGGCCCTGATTTTTCTCTATGAAGCAGCAAATTAGGATCTTCCAGTGCTAGGAACCATTTATTCAAGATAACTTCCCAGCTTGCAGGGAAATTAGAGGAACACAGAATTTTTTATCAAAATGTATCAATCACATGTATAAATTTCAAGTGTCATATTTAGAGAACAAAGTCAACAATGTGACAAAAGTACAACTCCTGTTTTCATTAGCCAGATCACAAAGTTTTGAGTACTGAAATGTTAACAGTGATTTAAAAAAACAAAAAGATGATACCAAAAAATTTAGTTACTTATGTTACTGAATTATGATTAACTTGACAACAGCTCTAACGTAAGACTTTCCAGATTCCAAAAGGATATCTTACACTATAGCATCTTAGAGGCAACGAAAGAAAGACAGTCTGAATTTATGAAATTTTCATTATGAATAATTGTCTCCTGTTGAAAAAAGGCAAACAAGCTAGAAGAGTGAACTTATTTCCTATAGTGTTTCATTAATAAGCCAAGAAGTATTAGGGAAAAGGAAATTTAAAACATTTTTTTTCCCCAGAAGAAGTTAAATCCTGGACTGCTTCTCTTCAGGATTTCAGTAAGCTTCTACGATTACCAGAAAGGGTTAATATTTGTTGGTGTTTTTTTTTTAAATCTACACCAGTGAAACATATTTTCGAAATGTATCTTCCATGATGTATGTTTTATACATCTTATGCTTTGTTACACATCTGCATCTCTTAAGGAAACATATTTCCTGGAGAAACAGTGCATGGTGCTTGAGGAGAACAGAGGTCTAGAAGCTCTTACCAAAATTTCTCCCAAATCTGGGTTTAGAAAGGGCTTTTGCCTCATCCTCCTCTCTCTGAGATCTACAGAGAATCCTATTAATCTATTAATTTTAACAATCTAATTAAAGGTTATTAATAATCTACCATGAGCATTCAAGATTCGTCATTCCATGTTTTTACAAGACTTTCTTTGTCCAGATAACTCTGTGAAGCTCAAGGATTGACAAGATCCCACATATGTGGCATCTGTTCCAGTTCAGATGGAGGGCACTTCCACAACACTCGCTGCTAAAGGACCTGATCCCAAACCCAGCCAAATCCATGGCAATTGTTCTCTTGTCTTTATTAATAGACCACAAATTTGAAAGCTTGCAGTCACTTCTATTGATGTTAAAGAGACAGAAAAAAATTTAGTTTATTAAAATCTTTTGTTGTATGTTAAACTTATAGGGCTTTTGCTTTGTTTGGGCTTTTTTTTGTGTTTTGTTGGGGGTTTTTGTTTGTAAAAACCAAACAAAACCCCAACAAACAAACTGGTAACTTTAAGACATTTTAATGACTTAACCTAAAACACAGAGTTCACCATATGCATCTAAACATGATATGGCACTAGTTAATGCCATGTTTTCTTAGATCAGTGCACTTTAAAATCAGCTATCAAGTTTTTCAGCTTTTAAATATGGAGAGCAACTGGAAAGAAGGAAAAAAAAATTCACATCTTTCCTAGATAATGTTCAATCCCTGATTAAATAAAGATGTGCCAAGGTAGAGATACTTTATGCCTCAGGAGACAGCCATAGTGGAATTGTGAGTGTATTTTATATGTGAATTAGAGGTAAGATGTAATGACATGAGATGAAAGGCTCAGCCGTGATTTTAATAAAGGGGGGAGACAGTACTTCCCTGTGGACCCCATATGCAAAAGAGTGAGACTCGACAAGAATACATGAAAAGATTCAGCAAAAACTACAACAAATGTTTCAAAGTTATGAGACCACCATTAAAATTCATCATATTTCACCAAAGCTGAGTATTCCAGTTCTGAGGGGAAGCTTTAACACATTTCTGATAGCTTTAATTTCACATGACAAACTATGTCATCAGTAAGCTGGAACAATTTTCAATTTTTAGGTAAGATGGAAATGGAGAGTTTGAAACCATAAAATTTCATTTTTTTAAAGGTTTCTAATAACATGATCTAAAAATAATTCCATTAAATTTGTTATTTTAAAAGCATGGGTTTTTTTGAAATAAACACAGTTTAGTGGTACTGTGATGACAGACATTTTAGCTTTTTAGTGCTTCTAAACAATCCTCAGGAAAAGCTGTTACCTATTGCTCTATTGATAATTTTTATGGCTACAGCAGAATTCTAAAGAATCATTATTTCTTTTTCCCCCATGAAATTAAGAAAAAAGTTTGAAATTTTGCACAGGTATTTTGCTCTTTCTGTGCATTGGAAAAAAAAAAAAAAAGAGGAGAGATGCCTTTCTAAGGAATAGACATGAAAAGAGCAAAATGAATGGGATGAACTGCTTAAAGGAAAAAAAAATAATCCTGCTTTATTTGATCTTTTGTGATAATCACACTCCTGGCACCCTGCCAGCAAGGCTGAGCATGCTGATGTCTGGCCAAGTACAGTAATCTCTTGGTTCAAGTCTGAGGTCTGTAATGAAAATTACAAAGCAGGGACAAAAAAAAAAAATCAAAATGCCACCTGTGATTTTATTCTGAAGCTAATTTGATGGAAAAAGTAATACAATGCAAACAGTCTTTTTAGGGGAGACTACAAAACTAAGACTAAATTGAAACCAATGCAAGTGGATGGAGGCAGCTATCATGCAAATACATTTGGATCTGCAGGCGCTCCTTTTAAAACGAGCAGTAGATGTCTTTGTGACAGGTAAATTGCTTCGAGATTATGTTTGAAGTCTGAGGTCAAACTTTTAAAATGATAATTTTAACTTACATCTTCCTCTATTCTGAGTCTTTTTTTTGCATTTGAAACCAGCAAAACCAGGGAGGGGGGAAATTTTCTTTTCATTCAGTAGTCTATATCTGAGCTAGTTGACCAGAGATATATGGAGAATAATTGCATAGACAAAAAATTTTGTATGCACAACATATTCAACTCAGAAAGTCAGCCAGTGAAATCTTCTGCATTATTATTGAGATTCAAAGTAGAAAAAAACAACCACCAAAACCCAGCATGTAGCTTTGTTTTTTTCCCTGTAGTTATTGTGTTTTCCTGAACGTCTGTACCTCATTAGCAGTGTGGATCAAAGGTTGTTTGGATTTCTCTTTACAAATATTAAAGTTTTAAAGCTTTATTTTTAAAAAAATCAACACCAGTAAACAGCGCCACAAAACACATTTTGTTTCCTCTGTGTTACTTTAACAAAAATCCCCTGTTTGATGAAGTGATGCAGGTTACCTATTTACCACCACCTTCTCTCTAAAGCTGAATGGTATCTTGCCATTTTTATGTACACTTGCTACTCCTCTCTGCACTAGTAACAATTGCCACACACAAGCACCAGCACAATCCCTGATCTCTAGGGCCTCACTGAAACACTGCATCTCAGCATTTCACAGTTGCTGCTATTTTGCTCCTTCTTCAGGAAAGTTCTCTATAGATTTCCAGTTCTCTTTGATGTTCAAGTCTGTTTCTGCACTATCTTCCCTCCGCCAACAGTGCTAATCAAAGAAATGCTTTAATAGTCGCCTTAACCTTCTCGCACTTATTTTTCATGCTACTCCTTTTCTGTAATTTCCTTTGCAATCAATGAAGTAACTGATTGTAGCATAAACAGTACAATTAAATTATTAAATTCTGTGTGTTACATATGCAGATATGCTCATAAATTTCTCAACTCCACACACACACACGCACACATTAACACACCAAGAGAGAACTTCGGGTGTACTCATGCACATACCATGACTCATAGAAACATGAACACTTATGTTTAAACAAAAGATACCTACCTGGAATGAGCTGGCCCAGTAACTGATGGCATCTGGAAAGGCTGAATACAGCTACTATGACCAAAAAAGGATAGTGTTTCCATTTCATGATGTGTCCTTCCTCGCATTACACCAGCTCGGCAGTGCTAACGTAAATGTCACCTGCAATACACAATGGAAATAAGAACAGAGGAATTAATGAGAAATTTAAGCCTCCAAATATTTTTGCCCAGTGTAACTCTATAGAGTATGCTGGTTTCAATACAGCTTTAGCTATTAAAATAATGTTAAATTATCGAGCAATCGAACAGTTGTAAACCACAACCAGAATATTAACTATCCTTGCAGAGTAGACAACCCTGAAACAGATGTTTTAAAGGGAGACATGAGGAGCCCCATAGTGTACATGTGTATTTTGAAGTGCTGCATGTTGTTTGGTTAAGTTATTAAAGAAATTGCTTCACTTCAGCAAGATAATTAAGTGCATGTTTAATCCATCTCAGTGCAAGGAAATACTTAAACCCTTGCATAAGTTCAAAACACTTCAATGCTATTCAGCTTTACTGTGAAAGCAGGGTTAAAACTTTCTACCAGTCCCCTTATGACGTGATGTTTTGCTGAATGAGTATTAGGGATAATTTTGCCCATTAATAACTTTAACAGTTAAGACAACTTTCTGAGGAATGTCTGTGTTCTTAAAGGTCAAAAAAATGTTCATCCAACTGACAGGAAAATGAAATCTTATGAAGGAAGACAATATTTTGAATTGAAAAATGTAACAAAAGTCAAAATATTTTTTATAAAAATACAACTCTTAAACCCATTGTTCTGACCACCACACCCGTAGGTTAATAAGCATTCACGACTCCACCAATGCTGAAAAGTTCTCTCTGCTCATGCTGGGTCTTTTGTCACACTTCAGCTACATCTGTATTTCATGTGGACTTTGCCAAAAATCACAAAATCACAGAATTGTTAGGGTTGGAAGGGACCTCTGGAGATCACCTAGTGCAACCCCTCTGGCAAGGCAGGGTCACCTGGAGCACATGACACAGGAACACATCCAGATGGGTTTTGAATGTGTCCAGAGAGGGAGACCCTTGTTCACAGCACACCAGCCTGTTCAAAATGCCTTTCCTTTATAGGTTTCTAAGAAATATATGGTGTATTTTAGATGAACGTAGGTTTCTAAAAACAGTAAGACTTTTTTTAGACAATCTAATTAATATACATGATCCATAAATCACATGTATTGTTTTGTTTAGGGTAGTTTATTTTGGGGGAGGTGATTTGAGTGGTTTTTTTGGTTGTTTTTTCAGAGGGTCTTTATCTCAAAACAAACCAAAATGCATGTGAATGCAATGTTCTATATGTTGCACATATCTACCTGGGGTTCATGTCAAAATATTGGTGACAGAAGAGATGCTATTCCAAGTGCCTGTCAAGTTATGAGATTGTGCACAACTGCTTGACCCTAATCAAGAACTAGAAACCATGGGATGCTGCTGACACATCAAACTCTACTCCTGCAATAAGTAACTATATCAGACCTTTAATAATATTACAACTGCACTTCTTATTTCTCTCTCCTTGTGCTCTTTCCCCTTGCAGCTACGAATGTATAATCAGAGATAACCAGTTTGGATTGTGACTCCTACATTACTAAATGCCAGCAGACAGAATCAGAACAGTGAAGAAAACTCCTCTGCCACCAGTCACTTGTTCACTCTGTTGAGACAGAGAATTTTCAGATGTAAACCTAATACATATTTAATAAGTACAGATAGAAGACTTGCATCATTACTGGGAGCATTCAGGGTCACATGACACTTTTGAATGTTCAAAAATGCATAAATAAGTTAAATATGAAGAGACTCAATCCTTTACACATGCTGCATTTTATATTTGGTTCTTGTGTCATACCTATGCTTCTATTATCTTAACAACCAGAAATAATAATACTCCATTTCCTACTACTCTTACCTGAATCCTACAAAATATTCTTTTTTTTTCCTCATTTCATCTGCACTATACACAAAGCCCCCAAGTTCCTTCTAATCCCATTCTTTTAATTTCCCCCATCACTTGTGTGGTTGCTCTTGTGTTGCAAAAAGCTTGACAGCTCTTAATGGCAGAGTTAAAGGCAATTAATGGCCAAGGTGTTACATGCTGCTCTAAACTATTCGTGATATGACTCCAAAAATGAAATGAGGATTTGCAAGCTCAGGCCTTTAGGAGATCAGTCTCTTTCTCTGTACAGTAATATAACATTTATTAACATGTAATAAAACTATTTACTACTTTGGCTTCATAGTCTCACGGTTTCTTCATCTTTACTTTCTGCTGTAAATACAAGACTGAATATTGTTACTAATGCCAAGTCGATGAGGCAGCCCTTCGATTTTGCTTCACTAAACAAACAAACAAAAAACCAACCAACCAACCAACCAACCAACCAAAAAAAACCACAAAAAACCTCAAAAAAACCCACAACTCAAACCAACCAACCAACCAAAAAAAACACAACGAAAAACACCAAGGTAAAAGAAGGAGGAGGGACAAGAGGTGCTCCAGGTGCCAGAACAGGATACCCTGCAGCCCGTGGAGAGGACCACACTGGAGCAGGTGCCCACACTACAGCCCATGGAGGTCCCCAGGCTGCAAGAGGGTCGATGTTCCCTGGAGAACACTGCAGCCCAAGTAGGAGCAGATTTATCCTGAGGGATTGCAACCCATGGGAAGTAATCACACTGGAGCAGGGAAAAAGTGTGAGGAGAAAGGAGGAGGCATAGAGGAGCTGTTATGGACCAACCACAACCTCCCATTGCCCATCCCCCTGCACCACTGCAGCACTCCAGTGAAGGGAGTAGCAGAGGTAGAAGAGTTGAGGATGAATGGATAGAGTTGAGCCTCAAAAAAACGGGGCGGGGAGAGGAGGGGGGGCAGAGTTAGAGTTTTAATTTTTCTTTTTTTTGTACCATCCAACCCTATTTTAATCAGAAAAAAAAAAAAATCTTGCTTTTTAGCCAAGGTTAACTCACCCCAACCATAAAGTTGCAAGGGAGAGATGAATCCCAGCAAGATACTTTATGGCACTCACCCTCTCTGTAAAGGCATCCCAGGCATGAATCCAACATTTTGTCTTTCCATGCATCTCTCTTCCATTTACTTAATCAGTAGACTATGACTGCTTTTTAATCTCTTTGTATGTGATAAAGCTCCCTGTGGAGCTCTGATCATGACTGCTTGGCTGTTTTGTAAAAACCTTTTCTGCCCTCTAATTCTGATTGTGGTTTATGTTTGAAATATAATAATTCTAAAACCTGAAATTATTCCAGTGTTATTAGAAATATTATTCTTACAGAAAATTTCAGTGAAGATGGCTTTAATTAAGCCAAATAATTTTAATATGAAAGCAAATCTTTTCAGTCTGATATTCCTTGAAAACAATCCTGAATAGGAGGCTAATTCTCTATATTTGGGGTATAGTGCTTCTGAAAGAGTAGCACTGATCACAGGAAAGATAAAGCAGTAAGAGTTGTCATCAGAATGGAAAATGGTTTTCAGACTGAAGTGGAGCTCAACAAAAGAGAAACAAGATCTTCCTCATCATCATCTACTGCCACTGCACCGCAATTCTGCTGAAACAATGGAGGAAACCCACAGAAATGTATCACAACCAAAGGGATTCACAGCTGGCAATTTAAAACATCGTTTCCCTTAGTACATGCTAAAAGCCCGTGAAATACCTGCCACATGCATTTACAACTTCTATTCATATACAAATTTCCCAGAGTCAAAACCTTTAACTTTTTGATTACAAGAACTGAGCCCAGGGTTTGTGTTTGTCCCTTCTCCGCAATTAGTCTTTCAGTGTCTGACCTACAAAACTAACATCGCAGAATAAGAACTGGCACTAATTAGATGTTGCCAGTGACAGAAGAAGGATGCACTCACCATACACTCCTCAGCTGGCCTGAGACCTCACTGAACTCCACGTCGAATGACCACAGATCTCCACCAGAACATGCAAGAAAAGGTTCGGGTCTGACATGTTATCAGAGTGCACAATGAAGACAAACACTGCCTTCTCTATGACATTATAATCGTTAAAGAATCAATGGTAAATTAAACTGCACAAACCCAGAGGGGAAAGAAGCACTATGGTAAATGAAGGGAAAGGGTCTAATCAATTATTTTCTTCCACTTTTAAAGTATGGTGCTATTTATCACTATAGCCAGTGCAAAAGCAAAGACACTGAGACAAGACCAAAACCAATGCTAGTTTTATTTTCATCTCTTTTTGATTTTGAATTTGATAATTATTGATGTATCTCTTAGAAATAGTAACCAGCTTTCTAACACTAGATTTTGACAGTGCGTTTAACAGAAAAAAAGGACATAAAAGTCATGTAGTTAAGATTATAACTTGGAAAAATAACTTCCCTTTATAATATCTATGCACTTTGGTAAACATTATGCTAAAAAAGATTGTTTACCTACAAGAGGAGACAGAATTTTGATTTGCCATGTACCCAAAGGCCATTTTGGAGCGAAGTGGCAAAATTTCACTGAAAGGAGAAAAGAAAAAAAAGAAAATGTTCCTTTTGAAGAAACGTCAACTAATTTGGAAAGCAGAGTTTTTAAAAGCCTTGTTAGGCCTGTTGATAGTGTATGGTCCTTCCTATACTTTCAATCCTTTCGGTCCTTCTGTCTACTACTAGGACACCCAGTTATCTGGTCATCTCTGTTTAGACTGATACTACTTCTGAACTTACTCCTCCTGTGCATTATCATCAGTATAGTTGTATATCACTGAAATTAAGAACTTCCCTCTACTATTTTAAACATCCTGTCTTTGTTAAACTAAATTTATTTGGAGTTCCAGGAGGATGGGAAGGAAGCACTGCCATACATTGTCTCAACTGTTTCCATCTAGAAGCAAAAATGAGAGAGTTTGATGAACTAGGGGGGAAAAAGTCTGGATAGCTCCTCTTCTGTTATAAAGTAAATCAACTCTACTAAGATCAAAGCAGCTCAAAAATTATAAATCTATTTAAACAGAGTAGTTATCAGTATAGTACATCTATGGATCTGGACTGTAATCCTTTCAGTGACAGAATGTTTTAGCAGACATTCATGAAGCTCACCTTATTTAATCTTTTAGTATTCCCAGACATTTGCTTTTTTAGAACCAACTGTTAGGTCAGTTTTAACAATTATGATGCAAGATTCACACATTACTTACTTTAAGCTGCGGTCTGTCTTTTTTTTTTTAATGCAGTGAGATACCCAAGAGTAAAATAATTCTTAAGAAGAAGAATAATAATGTATTTAACATGCTCAATTTACATTTCCAAGCTGGCAGGTGAAAAACTTACACGTCAAACAGTCTTGTCCAGATTTTAACTTGACTTCATTTGGGTATGGTATATTTACAGCCTAAGCAGTACCACAGGAATAATTCACCTAGTGCAAGTCAAATAGAAAAAGCTGCATCCATACTCATCCCCTTGTATTGAAGACTGCAGCAGAAACCCAAACAGCATTATCAGCCTCACAAAATATGCTATGTGCCATAAATTGTAGCCTAAACCCTAAACACTCTCCATGAGGAGTCAAACCTATGGCAAAAGAAACAGTTTTTTCTGCCACCAGCCTTGGTCTCATAAAAAGAAAATCTCCCTACCAGAAGTTCCGCTCATCTCTAATGTTTCCTTCCTGTCTGATCATACAAACCAAGATTAATGGACAACTTGAACAAAGCAGCTTTCCTTGGCAAGGAGTACCTAAATGAGGCAGTGAGCAACAGAACACGATTTTTGTGTAAGGAAGCAATACATTTATAATGCAATGAATGTGCAGTGCAAGGTATGGAGCATGAACTGGAGTGTTAAGGGGTGTAAACAGAATGAAAAAAAAATGTCCTATGAATTGTATTATCTGTGTCTGGTTTTTTCAACATATTCTTCAGGTACGTAAAAAGTAATTTCACTTGTGTTTTTTCAGAAACATTATAAAAGTATGTGACTCAAAAGAAAAAAATAAACAGGTTAGATAGGGCCCTTTCTTTTAAGGGGTTGATGCTTGTCACTCAACAGCATCAGAATAGAATCACGAACTTCCCAAGCAATCAATCCTAGGAGATTCCCCAAGTCTCCAGATTCTCCAGTCTGTTTATGTACCATGTGCCCCCTACCACCACTGCCATTCATACTGTGGCTTGCCTGCAGCAGGAAAGATGAGTTAGTATCCATCAGACAGCACCAAGTAAAAACCAGCTCAGTGCAAAGACTAAACACAGAGGACTAGAAGAAAGAAAAAGCTGCAGGGAGACTTGCCTTAGTCTTCAGGCAGAAACTGGGGCCACTCGAGAAATCTGACAGTGCTCTGCAGGCTCCTGCCCCTGCCTGACCCCAGACTGCTGGTCTCTCTCAAGGACTCAACTTAGGTTACCCAGCACTTACTGCTCTTGTATTTGCTGCCTGCTCTGTCAGGAGCAACAGAGGCACTGTCTGAGCAGGTAGGGCTGGGGTCAGGGAAAACAAAACCTGGAGGTCAGTCTGACAAGGTCTATGAAGGGCAGTAGGGTGAACTTCTGCAAGTACATAAGCAGCAAAAAGAAGACCAGGGAAAAAGAGGTGCAGGGCCTGATGACAAAGGACATGAAAAACGCTAAGGTATTTGATGCCTTCTTTTATCTCAGTTTGTGTTGGAATCCCAGGCCTCTGGAACAAGAGGAAAAGTCTGAACTAAGGCTGAAGACTTGCTCTCAGTGGAGGCTGACCAGGTTAGAAAGCACTTAAGCCACCTGTACACACATACACCAGGACCTGGGACCTGACAGGATGCACCCATGAGAGCTGAGGGAGCTGCCCAACATCACTGCAAGGTGACTCCCTGACTAGCTTTCAAAAGTTGTGAGGACCAGGAGAGGTTCCTGACAACTGGAAGAAAACAAGTGTTGCCCTTATCTTGAGGATGAAGGATCCAGGGAAGAGCAGACCTGTCAGCATCATCTCAAACCCTGAGAAGGTGATGGATGAACCTATTCTGGAGACCATATCATACACATGGAAAGACAAGAAGGTGATCAGGAGCCAACACGGTTTTATAAAGTGGAAAACACGTTTAACCAACCTGAAAGCTTTCTATGATGAAATGACTGGCTTGGCAGATAAAGGGAGACCAATGGATGTTGCTTATCTTGACTATAAGAAGGTCTTTGATGCTTTCTTCCTTTAGATGCTTATAGAGAAGCTAATGAAGTACAAGCTAGAACAGCAGAGAGTGAGGTGGACTGAAAACTGGCTGAACTGTCAGGTTTAAAGGATTGTTATCAGCATCACAAAGTCCAGCTAGAGACCAGTCCCTTATGTTACACCCCAGGGATTGCTACTGGTTTGACATCTTTACCAGTTACATGGACAGTAAGACAAGTACACCCTCAGCAAGTTTGAAGATGACATAAAACTGGGTGGAGTCACCAGATGATTGTACCACTACCCAGAGGTTGGACAAGCTCTGCAGGTTGGACAAGCTCATGAAGTTCAACAAAGGTAAATCCCAATCTTGCACTTGGTGAGAAATAATCCAAGGCACGAGGACACACTGGCTGGAAAGCAGCTCTGTAAAGAAGGACACAGGGCTCCTGCTGGGCAAAGTGTTGAGTAAAAACATGTCCTTGCAGCAAAAAAGGTCAAAGTTATCCTGGGCTATTCCGGGAAGAGTAATGATAGCAGGTGGAGCAAGAGATTCCTTCCTCTCTCTCTCCTCAGCAGTGGTGAGGCCACACCTGGAATGCTGAGTCCTGTATTGGGCTTTACAAGACTGACAATGGAGAAAATTCAGCAGAGGGGCACAAAAATGATGAATGGGTAGGAGCATCAGTCATTTGAGGAGAGGCTGGGACTGTTCAGTCAACAGAAAAGAAGTCTAAGGGCAATCTGATTCATCTAGATAAATACCTGCTGTGATGGAATGAAAAAGAGAGAGCCAAGTTTTGACAGGGGTGCCCATTGACAGGACTAAAAGCAGAAGTTGAAACACAGGAAATTCCACTTAAACATAAGAAAAAAACTTTTCTACTGTGAGGGTGAATGGACAGTGGAATAGGTAGCCCAGAGGAATGTGGAGACTCCGTCCTCATATACAAAACCTGACAAAGCACAGTCCCAGGTAACCTGCCCTGGCTGACCCTGCTCTGAGCAGGACATTGAACTAAATGATCTCCTCCCTTCCTCAGCTGTGATTATCCACCCCACTTCCCTGCTTGGGGATCACAGCACCAAAATCAGAAACCCATATTCTGTTTTGGGAAATATAATATAAAGTATCTAGCATGGAATAAGGGAAGGTTTCCCTGTCACTGAAAACTAGTCATAAAATGCTCAGAAGCTGTAGTGCAGGGTGACTAGAAAAGCTGGCAGCACTAAATAGTCCTGGAGCAGGGGCAGACTGGATGGAGATACTATGCTCAGCATGTCTTTTAAGGCTTAAAAGAAAGGAAAACAAAAAGAAAAAAGGTACGATTACTAGAATAATCCTTTATCCTGTGAAAAAGCCCTCAATTCACAGTAAAAAAATGGAACAGAGAATGACCGAGGATTGAGGAGGTTTGTGATGACATTTTTTGGGGAATAACCTTATGATCCCATAGGGAAACAGAACATGCAGACAGACAAATGCTTAAATATGCTGTGTAGTATTGTAAGCCATTGCCTGTCATCACTGTGCTTGTTGTGTTCAGGCTGATTATTCCCCTGGAATGCAAAAATCAATTCTAACTTGCAAACTATTATTTTGCACAGACCCGCAGCACTGCAGATTTTGTTCTCTGTTTTATATTCAGTGACTCTCAGGGGGGCAATCGGAGGCCAAAAGGTAATTGGTAACAGTCACCAGCGAGTTCATTGGCCAAAACTTTCCTCAAATCCAGAAGGTGATTTCATTCTGTTAATTAGCCTTTTTTTGCTGAAACTGCTGATATAGCTAAAAGCTGTGGGAAGAGAATGGAGAAGTGAATCCATTTGTATCATCACTCTCAATAAGCTATTCAAGAGAGTGAGAGGGAAAAGACTTTAAGGTCTTCACTAAAAGCTTTATAGTGCATGTTAGTGCATGTGTGTGCACACACACACAAAAGCCCATGTGAGAGGATGTAGCTTTAAAGACATTTCTAATCTAATAAAATTTACTTGTGCTTCACACCTACAGAAAAGCAACACTTTGGGTTGTTCTTTCCAAATGTAGTCAGGCAGCCTGGCATAATTCATGCTCATAGAATACAGAATTTCTCTATAAATTCTCTAATTAAAAAAGACTGCCAAAGGAGCAGAACTACCGCCAGCAGGAGCTTCAACTGACTCACTCCATGCAACTCTAAAATAACATACTTTTGAAACATTTGTTTGGGGCTTTTTTTAAAATTCAGTTTCGTATTTTTCAAAATTCTATTCCCTGTAATCATCCTGGGCCTCCTTTTTTCGTGTAATAAGGCATCATCTCTGAATAAGGGCAAGCAAACGGAAAGTAACAGCACTACAGAAAGCCCTAAGGGAAAATGGATAGAACTCAGAGATAGATTTGGATGTGGTATCATGAACAAAAACAGGTACAAAGCAGGGAGGGGAAAGAAAAAAAAACAAAACAAGAATTCTTGGTTGGTAGATGGATCACTACCTGAGATGGTATCTGCAAAGAAATTGCATATAGTCATGAGATTAAAAAATATAACAAAATTTAAGCATCATCTATAAGGTTGCTATCTTTTACATGATTTTCCTCATTTTAGTGTGATCTTTCCTTTTCTGGCTGTGATTCAACAACCAGGAAATAAAACTTCAACAAGACTCAACCAAAATTGACAAATATCACATACTAGTTTATACCTACTCAGATGAAAACAATATGTACGATATGAAATAATTTTCTCATTGCTTTTCAAGTCTGGAAGTTTCTCAAGTCACGAGTCTCCTACTTGTGAACGTCAGGAAGAAACAGGTATTCTAATCCTGTTAGATCAGATGCTTCCACCTTTCAGTTCTACAAACTCATTTTGCACTTGATTGATACAAGAATTAAATACCTTTAGTTTCAACTTAAAAAGGTTCCCTTACAGATGTTTGAACTTGTTAAAAGAAATGTTACCTTTTCAAAATAATCCAAATTTATGAAAAATTCAGTAACAGTGTAAGATGTCCTGGGTTTTCCAACAGACAAATTTTAAGCCCTGGCCAAATGTTAAAGAGTTTGTGCTTTTAAAAATAAAACCAAGGAATGATCTAAATAAAGCAAAAACCTTCTCCTGTCTTATATTACTGATGCATTATCTCTTTTCGTCCCATGGTATATTAAATCAAAAAGTCTCAACTACCAAGACTTTCAATGGGGACTGCATCTGTAGCAGACTTCCCAGTATGAAATATCATGTTTCCAAATTGCTTTTCTATAACTACATACTCATCACTTTTTTTAACAGAGAAAAAAAAATTAGTTTTGCCTTGATGTAATGAATAATTTCTTGATTTGTAAGAAATACTATCAGTGTTCAAACACTATTAAATAATGGACATTTAAAGAAGTAAAGCGGTTGTTATCAAAAGTAGTTCCAAGCAGAGTCACTTTGGAAAAGAAACAGCATTTGATAGAAAGAAAATCTGGTGTTTGAAAGGTTAAAAAAAAAATTCCTTTACATTTTAACTCCACTGTTATACCTGATTTAAAAAAGCAAGGGTTTTTCAAAGGCATTTAGCTTTAAACATTCACAGTATCTTTGAATGTCCTCAGCAGCACCAGAAAAGAGGGATTCAATTTTCAAAGATAATTGTGTCAGATAACTGTCTCATCCCTTTTCAGAAACAATCTGATAAATACCTAATTACCAGCCAAGTGATTTCAGAGCCACACAGCTGGGCCTGAGAAAAGGCTACAGGGAATGACAAGGTCCCTTAAAGCCATCAAGAGCAAGAGGCATTTGGTTTGTGAATTACTTCATTTATTCAGCTGATAAAATGCATGGGAAGTCCCCAGAGAAAACAAAATATTCATAAAATTTTCAAATAATAAATAGAACCAAGATTTAATCAGAGAAGTAAAATATTTTCAAATAAAACAGGATTGGGTACTGCGTAACAATTATATCCCAAAATCCACAATGGTAATTATTCAAGTCCTTAAAGCCACTAATTTTTCCAGAAAGCATTTGTACACTACTCAATCTAATCTTATCTCATGTTGATACACAATGCTGTAGAGGAAATTAGCTTTACAGTAATTTACATTGCAATTTGTGATCTTAAGAAATTATAGTCTTAGCTTTTGAACATGGGTTAAAAATTTATAAATTCTTCCTAGTTTGACAGCTATCTCACCCTCCTTGAAAAAACTGGCAATCCAGCTATCCTTTCTGAAAATACAGAGTAGTTTTACTTCATCTTCACTAACTAAAACCCCCCACAGGTGTACATAGCACCTCAGATTTCAGTGAATCTTTTTAAATTCTACATTGTAAAAGCCAATCCTGTAATCTTGCTGAATTCCTCGCACTTGGAGAAGTGTTGGCCCCTACTACATGTCTGAAATGTTAATGGAGAGTATGAAATATCAAAGTAATGATGCAGAGTTCAGAATCATAGATGGGAAGGAGAAGATTACTGATAATGCTTCTACAATATTAAGTTGACCAAGTTATGTATTCCTCAGGCTTTATGAAATACGTATTTGCTTTTTGAAAAACGCAACATATCTGGGGTGGTAATCTCAAAAGTACACAGTTTTGACCTAACTCTGCTCCCACATTGGAGCAGATTGATTGGAATTTCGCAAATGCAGTGAAATAGGGATGAATCTATGCAATTCTTTAAATCCCACTCACTTAATTAAAAGCAAGGACACAAAAAAGTGTTCCAGATGTGTACCAGGGAGGTGAATCAATGGCTATTGAGCAGTCTGGGAAATCAGGCTGCCCAGGAAAATGATGGAGTCACTGGAGGTATTTAAAAGACATGTGGATGTGGCACTCAGGGCCATGGTTTAGTGGTGAACTTGGCAGTGTGGGGTTAACAGTTGAACTCCACAATCTTAGGGGTCTTTTCCAGTCTAAACAATTCCACAGTTCTACAACAAAAATTTAAACTAGACTGGTTGCCTTTACTCTGCTATCTCACAGTAGTGATCACACAGTCAAGAACAGAGCGGCAGTTTTAAAACCCGTTCCCTTCTGATTCTCAGGTAGTAAGTTACAGAATTTTTGCATGAGTCATTATTCACATTGCACATAAACATGAATTAAAGCTGTCTGAGAAGAGCTGACACTCCACTAGCATTTAAGTTCCAGCAGTCAGGCGTGCATATTGAGCAGGGCACACAGCAAAAGGTCCTGGGGTTTTGCTTGTCTGAAAATTAAGGCTTGACTTCAGGTCACAGCTTTGCCATAACCAGTGTTGTGAAACTGTTTAAATATGGAAGTAAAATTTCTGGACAAATTCTCCTGCAGCTACAACTGAGCAAAGAGAGACCTCAATGTGAATCACTCACTTCAATAAAAAGCTTGAACTCCACTTCAGTGCATGGTGAAAGCTTTGTGTTCCCCTAGCCTTCAAACTGTTTAGGCTTCTATCTATCATTAGATGATTTATCTATCAAAAATTTAAAACTCTAGGAAATAAAAAAAGGGAACTCTAGACAAAGTCTCAGTGCGCAAAGCAAAACAGCAGATGCTGTTGACTGCAAAGCTATGAAACAATAAGCATTTTGGGACTGTGAGCTGCAGCTTCTGCAGCAAAAGGCTTGACAGAATTCTTTACTTCTTGAGATTCAACTTGAAGGGAAAGACAAATAGCTTGGCTTTTGCCCTTAACAAGAACAAGAGCAATTAGAAAGGATTTGCAGATCCTGCCCCACCAACAATCCTTCTCAGAGACAATTTTACGTCAGGATTCAAAGAATACTCAGCTCTCCCCTAGAGCGCATTCAGCCTTCTGGGGTCGCCAGTAAAGGTGAAGCTTATACAATACAAGGACTTTCAACCTTGTCTGCTTCTTAGACCTGTGTGAAATGCTAACTCCTTGGGGACAAGGAAGAAGATGCCAGCTTTCATGAAGCTGCTGGAAGAGTGGCAGAATCCCTTTGAAATTGAGACTGATCTGATAAGGTCATTATGGTTGTTAATAGCAACTCTTTCCTCTGCTTCCTTGGAGCGGACTGTGGCATTTAGTGGTAGTTCAAGGCAGCCAGCAGCTAAGCTGACATTGCAGGGCAATGCTAGGGACTGGTTGGAAAGCCCTGTTCTGTCCATGTCCCAGCAAGCAAAATAGCTTCTCCCTATGAGAAGGGTACTAATGTCTCCCAGCCTTTCTGGAAACAAAGGTAGTAGCTTTTTGCTCTCCCTCAGATTTGGCCATCTCACTGTTTTTGCTCCCCTTGGCTTTTAAACCAGTGCCCATTGTGAAGAGAAACAAAAAGATTTAAAGTAATTGCATATCTACAGTTCCCAAGACTTTAAAACTGTGGGTCAAGGGTAAAAATCCTCATGTCACCTCTCCCAGCCCTAAGTGGAATCCTTAATTAGGAATTATCTAATCCTTAGTTAATAATCCTTACCTCTTCTTCTGAGCTAATGGGCCCATGCAGAACTCCACACTGTCACCAAGGCAGAAACAGGCAGAGCAGTGCAGTGGTGGGCCTTAAAATACATGGGAGGGAATGAAAATGGAGATCTGGGATTATTTCAGAGAGAAAGTTTAGTGGATGTAGGACATGAATCTTTCTGATCCTTCTGGTCTTGCTATTTTTGTTTCAGACTCCTATAAGGAGAACAGCCAACAGGGGCTGCAGAACCACAGACTATATGCAAGAAAGTGCTATTCTGTAAATGTTAATAATCCTCTGAGCATGCTTTATGAAAGGGATTTATTCAGTCTATGCACTGTCAACAACCTATGAATGATTAAGGTACCACCAGCAAACTCCTCCCAGGAGTTCTTTGAAGCAGGAGCAAAGAGAATCTGAGGTTAGACCTGAAAAATAATTTTTAATATTTCTATGGAATTTAAGTCTCAGACAAAATATATTTAGAAATTGTACTTAATTTGATCTCCTTTTGCAGGATATGCAAAAGAAGCTTCCTTCATAATCTAAATGGTAATTTGAAAACCAAGATCACTCCTAAAAAGAATATCATCTTCCTTTCCTCACACTCCATTTCCTCCTTGGTTTCTCCCTTAAGAAAGACTTTTACAGCATATTTTTCATCATCTCAGGGTCTATAGACCCATAAGTTCTGGAACACAGTTTAAAGTCTGAAGTTACCTCTTACAGAGCCAGAGGCAGATAATTTAAATTGATGGACTGAATATTCTAACCCTAGAAAACTTCCCTTGTGATGATGCTCTCAGATCATTAATTCTGTCTGTTAGAAACACAGAAGCTGTTAGTGTCCATTAATATATGAAATAAACAACAGTGTGCTTTCTAAGCTTTGTTTTTAAGTACTACTGTAGAAAAGTAAATAAAAAGAATAAACCTCCTAAAAAGGTCCTGACCAGGAAAGCATAATAGACATGGAAGAGAGAATGAAGGATTTATGTCTTAGAAAAGCTATCCAAACTTATTATTTCTATGCAAAACTTGAAATATTATTTACACACAAGACAAAACAAATGCACATGTCTCAATAACAAATTCTGGAGTTTCAGCTCCCCAGGTAGCACAGGAAACCAAAGCCTGGCAATAATTTTCATTCATATTTTCTCCTACCAATGCAATGCACTTTCCTGAGAGAAAACATTCAGCTCAAACAAAAGGGATTTTGTTTTATCAGAACATCTAATGCACTTAAAGTTCAGATTAACTGGCCAGCATTTTGACAGGTCTCCAGTTCCTAGCATGGATCCTCACGCATTTTGTATCTGTCAGATGCACAATCAGATGCTCACACATGTATCACGCTCCCTGTAAGTACAAGGGACACCAGCTATAAACATATTTTAAAAGTTATGGATGTGCCTGATGTAACTGGTGTGACCTTTCCTAATAGAGGAACTGCTGTATAATCAGTCTGATGCGGGCAAGAAAATACAACATCTCGAATCACTGAATTCCATCGCATCAGCAGGAATTTGAAAACAGGGACCAAATAACTAAACTACACCAACTCCTAAACCTTCAGAGACTAAAAGAGTTTAAGCTGAAACAGACAACTGGAAATTTATAGAGGTGGACAACTCATTTCCTAGCAGTAATCCAAAATAACAAAACTAGCCTTTAATGGATGAATGACTACTTAGGTATAGAAAAAAATGCTGAATCCACAGGAATTGTGTATTCATGACATAATAAAAAGCTGTATTTCTGGATATTTTGTTTTAAAAGTTCTTGTGATCTGGAACTACTAGAGGACTGACTACCATGCAGGCGTTGTGAGGGGTATAATTTTAAAAAGGCTAAGAGTTAATCAAGAGAAGCATTTCTATCTTTGACCTTCGAAAGTTCTTTATTTTCTTTCATTGATGCAGCTGTCTCTTTGAAAATACCTGAAATGAAGTGGCATTCATTTTCTAACAAGCCCTATGCTATTAGAAATTAGATGCCAGTGAAGCAAGACAACAAGATCATATACTCTCTCTGAACTGAAAACTAAAATGAAGAATGTTAATTAGATGTTAGAGAAAATTATGCATGTGGTCATTTGTGCTGCTGGTCCTTTTGGATGGCAATATTGTTTTTCTAAGACTCAAAAAAGGTAACTTTAACTTAATTCACTGAAAGAAAGACACTGTAAAAAATTACTTAAGGTACTCATTCATCCCTGTTTAAAATAATAATTTTGTTCTGATATTTTCATTAGCTTGGCTTTTCGACACCCACCCATCCCCTCCTTTCCACGCAGATGAGTTCTTAGCAGCACACTAGTGCTACAACCAGTGAGAAGAAAGCAGTGGATTAGATGTTCATACGGCTGCAATGTAAATTTGCTCACAATTTGAGCATATGATTTATCATATAGTCAGATGAACTAATCAGTATTGATGAAGAGGTTCATAACATGCCTCAAAGTCACATTCCTTGCACACATTAAACTGATTCAGAGCTACCCTTCTCCAGTTGTTTTCCTGTTAGTGAGAGGGAAATAATTTATTCTAAATCCTTGCTCTCATCTGCACCAACACGTATCACAAGCCACTTTCTATTCATTTCCTGATAAATGGATACTTAATTTGTTTTCAGCCTACCTTGGAGATCTTCAGTGTACATTGGCAGACAAAAAGTAAATGTGTTGAATAACACAAAAAGCACATTCTATAGAGTACAAAATATTTAAACTTTCAACCTGGAAAAAAGTAACAGTGAATAATATTTTCCCAGAGAATGAGTATGCAAGAGTGTACTTGTAGTATAAGGCTGTACCTTGCACAGCAAGGTACTAAAATTGAAACCTCTATCAACATATGATCATAACTGATAAATTAATCCCAGTAGAGCTTCTTTTAACCGCAAAGCAATTAAAGAACTTTGGTAGCTGAAACAAAATATTTTAAATATTCCCTGGTACTCTTACTGTTTACATCACCCTGTGTGCATACTTTTGCTAATGTCCTTTTCACAGGTATCAGCATTGTAACACTTGCTCTGACTTTGCTGATTGAATGGGGATGATCTGTTGATAAGCAGGAATTCTACAACTATCCTGGTCTTTGCACAATAGTTTATATCTTTTGCTTATAAATAGTTCCCTTGTTCTACGTAGTTGTTACATGTGTGACAACTTCAATAACACTGTTTTCCCCTGTCGGCTGAGGCAATGCTGCACTGAAAAACTGTTCCTCAGTTCCTCAAGATGTCTTGTAGACCAACAGAAGCTTGGCTTATTCAGAGTACTCGAATAGCTCAAGAGCCATGAAGTGAAGTGGCAACAGATGACAAATCAAAATCTTGTTTTCATCAAATGAGCATTACCTCTCCTGGCATTTAAAGTTCTTGTCAAGATTGCCTTCAATCAAAGAAGAAAGTTAAATTGAAGCCAGGAAGAAAGAGTACACTGTTATGCTCATCAGTGGACCAACAAAGATACACATTGGGACACATTTTAATGTATGGTTTGGAAGACAGCACTTTCATCAGTATACTTGGAAAAATGTTACCCTTTTGAACGCCTGCAGAAAAATAACTCTCTGCTTCCCCCACCTCCCCAGTAAAATCAGTTTAAAAATACTCTCACAGGCAAAACTTCATGAAATACAAAGTAATTCATGACTCACAAGTTGCTGACATTCTTCAAAGCAATAGATGCTACTCTACCACCCTGGGCAAGGAAAACTGAGTCAAATAAAAATACAGTGTATGAATAGAAATTTCAGCAGGTTTGATTACAGCGAAAAATAAGAAAATCCAAAGCTCCTGAAAAGTTGTTTGAAAGCCACTAGTGTTTGGTAAAAAAAAAACCCAAAACTCGTTCCTCAAACAGTATTCAGAAAATCAAATTTCCCTGCAAAAAAACTTTTCCCGTTTAAATATTCAAACTCCAATCTTCAAAAGCTGGTATTTATGAGACTCCTATTTTGGCAATTTGATGCACTAATCTAAAATACCGTTGCTCACATTTACATATAAATTAAGCCAACTACATCATCACATTCTTAAAGCAGTTTATTTACTGTGTACTTGGCAAAGCACCTGTTTTAGTTTTCCATAAAACAGAATATAGAAAAGCACATGCCTTCTCTGAACATTGAAACTAAATAAACTGAACTGTATGTTCAGTGTGATACAGCAGATTCAGAATACAATATTAGAAGAAGAGAAGTAAGAAAACAATTCAGGAATGACACAATACAGTTTTACTGCTCTTCCATTTAGTGCAACCTGTCAGTCTAACTGTGAGCCTAAGCCACTAAATTCCACACATGAAAGTCAATCTGATCTGTTAGGCAAACATTCAGGCAATTTATTTTAATGGATCACTGTCTCCATTCACACATAAATCAAACCCAGTGTTACAAGTAATAGAAGATACAAGAAGAACTTCTGCTAGTAGATCTGTCTTCAAGTCATGACATCTACAGTAAATGCACCCTTTATTTAAAATATCTTGTCACTGTCAATGGCTTTGGAAGGTTTATTTTGCGATTTTGATACAGGCTCAATAAAAGTATTTACAACACAGAATACATAAGCAGCTATATTGACAAATCACAGATTACCCTCTCGACTCCTGACCTTTCTTCTACCTAATCTCCTACCTAAACTGCCTCACTGATTCCCCACCTAGCTGGAGTGCCATCAGCTTCACATGGCCAAAGTTGACCTCTCTGTCTTCCCACCTGAACACTGCATCAACCCAACACCACCAACCCCCCGTCTGCATAGACTGTAACAAAAATGTCATTTTTGTTTCACCTTTCCCTAGCCTTCCTAATCCAGATCATAAATAAATCTTTCTGCTGCTGCTTCTACGCATTAAAGATAATTTTCTTCTTTTTGCCTGCACAGCTAAATCCTCACTTAAGCTCTTGGTTCTCATTTTGATTCATTTATTCTCAAGCTCCATTACATCGTATCAACCATTCCCTTTCAGCCCATTCTAAATGCAGTTTTTTAGTTTTATCTCCATTTAGGTTTCATCACAATGGATAAAAATTCCAAAAGCATAAAATAGTCTAAAACCCAAAGATCCTTGAATCCATTTAGGATTCTAAATGGATACAGGTCATTTTTGTAAGCACTCATGCAGCTCAAGATGCAGATTATTATTGGACACGTGAACATCTACAAAAGATTTTCCTCCTGACAGTGGCACATAAGCCTCTAAGAATCTTGAAAATTGGACAATTTTACACACTCAGTCACTCTTATAATCCTTTGCCACCTTCTTGTGTTTCATGCACCATTTTTTTTTGCATAATTTCTTAATTTTGTCCTTTTCTGCCTCATTTTCTGTCTCAGCATTTTAAATTCTACAGCAACCATCTATTTTATATACAGCTCTGCCATTTTGTCCCATAAATGTGTAAAATTCCATTTCACTTCACGCCTTTGGCATAAAACATCCTCAGTGTGCTTCCTCCTTAATGGTACACCTAACTCTAAGAAGCATTTCACTCATGCCAGCTGTTAAGGTGTTTAATGCTACAATAGTAGCAAAATAAGGAACTATTTATATAAAGGATATATACATATAAGCAACACACGGCTGAGGGCACATTGTCATTCTGCTTACAATGATTTTACATCCATGTCTTTTGTGTGTTGTGTTATGAGAGTCTCCACTGGAACAATAAATCATCTATCTACACATATATTAAACACATAACTATTAATATTATATCCACAAGACTATGTTGAAAACTATCAAACACTTGACACTAGAATTTTAAAGCCAAACATACGTAGGTATAAATAAACAGTCCATTTTCCTATTGTTTCCTGATTGTTTCTGCCCAGGACTGCCCTCCCCCATACATAACATTATAATTTTGCTGAATTTACCATTAGAAATCTAAGTTTTTGAGAGTAAATGAACAAAAAAGAATGCTAAAGTAGAGCAGAGTATTTCACGTTGTTAGGCAGAGCCAATGCATGAGGATCCAGCAGTGTGCCCTGAGGCAGCACTACATTAACAACAGTGGTTCATAACTGACTCAGAGAACAAAGTGAACTACCTGCTGATGCTGCAACAGCCTGTTCTGACTTCACGTGGTTAATGTCACAGAGAGACGTTTACAGACTGGGAAAGACACCTGGACCTGTGCTGTGCTCAAACGCAAGTGGTGACAGGTTGAATGGTCAGCGGGCCATGACCCTCTGCCAGCATCCATCCACTTCCTACCCGGGGCAGTAGAAAGGTGAGAGGATTGACTTCCTAGAACAGTGTGGTTTAGAGGCTTAGATAAATAGGAAGTTTTGTCCTTGGAGTCCACACTAACACAAATCACCTATAACATCAAAATTACAACAGCAGTGTCTCCAGTTTGGTGGACTGGCTGGGCTGTCCTGTTCCCTCTGCCCCTCCCACCATCACTAGGTTTTTTCTTCAACATGTTGAAGTTTTTGTCCCCGTAAAAAAAGACCAGGCCCAGCTGTTTGCTCGGTTTTGGTGATGTTATCATTCCTGTAGGCATCCAGCCAGGTAGGCACTTCCTTTTTATTGGATAAGGTTTTCACTCAGTTGATGGTTTAGGTTCATAAATGCTACAGGGAGCAGGGAGGACATAACAAGAGTAGGCAGCCATGACTATGGAAGAGGAAAGGAGGAATTGCCTCTGCTGGCTCTTGTACCAAGCTAAATGACTATATGACCATTGCTTTAGACCATGACCAAATCCCAACTCTAACTTGTCAGATATTCTTAATAACAAATCTCTACCTCCTGGATGGATTTTTAAGGCATACCTATGCAAATGAGCACAGCACAACAAAACAGAACCAAACCCCAGGGAGAAGGTATTTAACAGCCTTCACAGGTAAGCTTTATGCATAACTAAATTACTCAAGAAAAATTGCAGAGCTCTTTTCTATCCACAACAGAAAATAAATATGCTCTCTTTTCATATATGCATTTAATTTTTATAAAGTAAAGGAATGTTTAATTCTAATCAAAAGCTCAGAACTTCTTATTTAATAAACCCTGAAGCTATTTTTATTATTATTAGAATGTCTTCGATAAGCACTAGATGTGACATAAAAACTATCATATCTGTTTTATAAAAAGAACCTTACCTTAAAGCCTATATAAATGCATCACATAAAATACTTGGAATTTTTTCCTTGAAAGAGGTACTAAAACTTCTCCCCTTTAATTCATTAGCTTTCATTCAGCTCTGATTGCTGCTATAAAACGCTATTCCTTTTTTTTATGATACCATGATCAGGTCTTTTGGCTTACCATAAAGAAAGAGAACATCAATCATTTGTATTATTCTATCATGATCAGTGCTCAGACAGGAATGCTAAAGTAATTTTATTAAATCATGCATTCCTACAGCCTGCAGTTAAAGAAAAACAAACCACTGAATCCAAAATCTAGTTATCGGAGAAATATGAATTGCCCTTTTCAATATGTATTATTAAGCCTCCTGTACAAAAAAACTCTAGCACTGAAGCCAAAAAATTATTCACACGAGATATATTTAGGGATGAATAGCTAAGAAAATTCTGGCAGAAGTGTTAATTCAGCACATTTCAATGATGGAATAAAATGGCCAGCACCAGTATCAATCATCTGATATTATCTTTTGTATAACAGCACGGACTCCTCTCCCTTTAATTGTTGCTGGCTGAACCGGCATTTCAGCTGAGTAAAGACCTGAGGATTAAGGTCATGATAATATACAACCAGAACTGCTTTGCCAGGTGTTCTGCTGAGTATATCTTGGCTGCAACTCTCAAGGCTCCACTTCTGCTGAAAGTTGTAATCAAGAGACCCAGACAGTAAAAGACAATGAAATGACCCCCACTCTAAGAGGCATGTCTTAGTGTCTCATGAAAGAGCACTTGTGACCAACAGATCAAGAATGATTATGGCCAAGAATGTTTTTCTTACATCTCGTGGCAGAAGGAGGAACCATGAGCAAAAGACACTTTTCCTCACGGGAATATCACTACTGACAACTGACTTATAAAGAGGATTCCTCATGCTAGACTTCATACATTGTGAATGTGAAGCTTCCTTCACATTTTTTCCTTTTACATTTCAGAGAACATAGTTGCCACAAATGCTGCTGGATAACCAGCCCTGCATAAGACTTTGTTACTTTGTACTGTATCATAACAAAAAGCACTACAAATACTGCCAGTAACAACACGAGTTTATTTCCACTGGGTCCCAAACTTTGACTGCAAGTCTGTGGGAGTAATAGCATGGACTTTTCTGGACATTCTTTGGATGTGCATTTCCATGAAATTTAATTATCTTCCAGCAATCAAAATTAAAATGGAGATGTGCAAGCATGCCTCCATATTCAAAACATGTTATTGAAGAGACAGAAGGGGTTAAAATCAGGGAAGAGGAATGTTTAAGGCTATATCCCTAGACAAGTTAAAACAGTATAATTAAACATATTTATCCTCTTGCCTGCAAAGAGATACTGTGCTAACAAATTTATGAAAATGCAAGAAACTCCCGAGCAGAGAAAAATGGTCAATTAGTTGCTTGCATATTTAAAAGAAGATGAGGGAAGAAACAATCTAACTTCAACCCCTGGAGACCTACAAAGAATCTCTACATCTAAAAAATCCACAATTGCCTGGAGATCATAGCTGGGAAAGAGCCAGTCACATAGAAAGTGGAGAAATACAGCCCAAAGAAATACTACAGAACAACACCTCTATGAAGCGTTTTCTTATAGGAAAGCCACAGCAGGGTTCAGTTTCTGTGATACCTAGTTCTGTATAACAGGAATATTTGCTACAGCAGCAGTCTTCCCAAATTTTTCATGTGTATTGAACTGCTTCAATCCCTATTTCCAATGCCATTTGGCTTGGAGTGGCTCACATCCACACTGCTTTGGGTAACCTCCACACAGAGTTGCCTGGTCACATTTACACCACGTGGAATTCAAAGTAAACTCTGGTCCCTCTATCACAGATATTCTCCCATCAGCATCCTAAGCACATTTTCATAAAGCACATCTGTAACTGCTCAACAACCACGGGGTTTTGCCTACAGATGCTTGTGCCATTCCACACAGGGGAGTGATATGGTACCATGGAGTGAAGATGATCCAGGCACCAGAACAAAAGAGGCAGTGATGCCACGGGTACCACAAAGGCAGTAAGGGTAGTTAGGAGTGTACTGAATTCACCTATCAGACCTGTATAGGTCTCAATGCAAACTACAGTAACAGTGCAATGTGATTGACATGTTGGCCCATTTTACAAGTCCTACTTGTTTTCCCAAATATATGCCCGAATTAAGCTCTAAAACACGTTATGCTTGTTCTAGATGTTCTAAATTGAAAAGCAAACAAGGTGTTGAGTCTTAACATGGGTATTTTGGCAATAAAATGAAGACTTACACGCAACATTTGTCTGCTAAGAAGTTTTTTTAATGTTTTCCATGTGATTTGGAGCAAAATTCAAGGCACAAAGTGGGGAGAGGCCTCAGCAAATAACTCTAGGAAAACGTTTTAAAAGTTTCCTAGAAAAAGCAGGCCTGTTTTTCAATTATGGTTAGCACTGACAATACCAAATTACTTGCAAACTCTGCCAGGAATCAATAATTTTTCCTCATCATCATGTTCATATATTCACCTGTATTCCCCTATTGAAATTGTTAATCCTTACTGAAACTGAGTAATTGTCTGGTGTTAAGAGTAGCAAATTATTGCTACAAATATTTTATAAGATTCTACAACTAGTCACAGAGTAAGCAAAACAGCTCTGTAGATGCAGCTTGAGAGCTAGTTTTAGTAAGAGTTTCTCTTGTCCATTTTCTCTTGTCCAGTTACAAAAGTAACTGGAAATTATTACTCAATTTTTTGTAATGCTACCTATTGGATATCTGCAGGGAAAATTCCAAGGCACAGCATGCATATCATTAGTCTTTATATTTGTTAATTACTTGTTCAGAGTTTACTGTGTGTAGGGATTGCCAGGTAGTCAAGAGCTGAGACAGTTAAGGGTCAAGACTCTATGCATGCAGCCACAACCATGCCACAATTTAGGGCTGCTGCAGTTGTCCAGCCCAGGGGCTTATCTTTCCTCTTCCAGGGAGCACCATTCACTCCCCTCTGCTAGGCTTTGTGCTGCTGGATCCATTGTTGAGTTTAGCACAGGAGGGAAACAACACTCAACAAGTAGTTATAGTGATCTGGACCCCTCTATCCCCACAGAAGGACTTGGCTTACCTGCCACTGTTGGACACATCTCTCCCATGTTTTTCTTGAAGGAGTGTGAGACAGATGGGCCAACTCTCTCCCCTCACCTGCCCTGCCCTGCCCGAGTTAATTAAGTGGACATGGCATGTTTTGGCAAAAAGGGTAGAACCTTGCTAGTACAGTACTGGGCAGCAGAAATAAGCAAACCTTTCCTTCTGCCTACTGAATTCTGAAAACTTGCCTCAGGATTAAGCCAAGATCTTTAATATCCATTAAATAGAACAAAGTATCAATAATGTGAACTTTGAAGTTAGTCCTGCCTTGAGCAGGGGGTTGAAGTGGCTGCCAAGTACTGAAGTTTGAACTTACTTCATCTTATATGCATATGTTCCAGCTACAAAGACAGGGGAAAACAATCTCCCTTTCCCTCATAGTTGCAGCTCATTAATTCCGATTCTCTGCTTGTCACCTGACCAAAGGGAAGATACTTGGTAGCTTTTAGTTTTCAAGTTCTACTGTCTGAGAAACAAAGGACAATAGCCTTATACTTTACTGTGTCTGCAGTAAAGAAGATTATCTTCCTCAACAGGCATTCTACACTGTAGCACTAATACATATAATTCTGCTGAAGCAATTTACATCATTTCATATTGCTTTACCTGAGTCTTCCTAAAGTTTTGGTACTGTACATGCAATTGTTACATAAGCTCAGTAGATCTATACGCTATTGTATAAATTTCAACATTTTAATAGGGATAGTTGGGGTTTGGAATAACTGAGAGTTAAGTTGAAAGTACACAGCCTATTGACCCAAGAAACTTGTTAAAATTATTTTAGGAAATTTAGTTATCTTATTTCGGTCTTCTTACTTTGACTTGATTTAAATAGGCAGTAAGAAATTACTGTTCTAGAGCTAGGATTGTAATTCCTGTACATATGTGGAGTTGTTGCTATTAAGCTCATGGAAAAATTACTAGGGAGTATAAAGACTGTTTCTTATTTGTTTGTGAAAGATTAAGAATACTAATGAGTTGAAAAATTGATGTTTTAAATAGAGGAGAGAGACAGCCTCCACAAAGGGTCTGAGATGCTAGAAAGCAGTAAGACTAGCGTAGTCTCAACACTTGTCATGCCTCTAAATATAATTACTGTCAGAAATTATTTTTACTGTAATAACAGTAGATCTTGCTTTATAGTACTGCACTCTTGCTAGTTGGTCAATAGGTCACACACACCTAGGAATGCCTTTGCATCCAGTTAGAATAATTGTACATAAAGCTCATTTATCATGCTTTGGTAAAAGGCAGGTCTTGCAGTCTGCTCTGATTTCTCTTTTCAATCACCTTAACAAGAAAACAACCAAAACACCACCACAACAAAAAACACCACAACCTGCGAGGACTGGATACAAATACATCCGGAATTAACCGAATGTCCCTCTTTATCAGTCTGCATTTCTGCAGTTATCTGTGCTTTCATTAGCATCTCTCTGTTCCCAATAGTAACTTGGGCACTGCAGAGTTTTCTATTAAGGCAAGCAGCACTGATTGATCGCTGCCCGGCTCCCCCCACCGCTCCCGGTGCCAAGCCGCTCACAATGGGCTCATTGCTTCCTTCCATCACCTCCGCCTGAATGCCTGAAGCAATGTATCCGTATCTAAGCTTCAGATCAGGTTTTCAAGGAGCAAAGGACCTAATTAAATCAACTGAAAAAAGGAGTTTAATCAATAGCAAGCTATAAACTCACATCTTTGTTTTATCTGTAAGTACATAAATTACAAAAGAAAAGTTGAATGCAGAAAAGGATATAGAGAGAAGCACTATCCAATCTATGCTAGCCAAAGCTTCCATTAAATTAAGCCTCAAACTATTAAAAAGAATAGCTTGAATTTCAATCAGGAAATGCAATATTCATTGTATGCTTTAATTGGTGCAGGTGAAAAACTGTAATTTTTCCCTGTTCTCAGCTTTTCTTATCAGCTTGTAATTTCTGCTCTTTTATAAACCTTTCCTTCAGCTATTCAAGGTACCAAATTCTATTCAATGTCCAGTATATCCTAGACACTAGTTTTAGCCACATATTGCAATCTCTGCCTTTTCCCATTCAGTTTGGAATGCACCATAATAGATACACATTCTTCTCAAATATGTCTTCATTATTCACAGTTTTCATGGTAATTTCACTTTTTTTTTTTTTTTTTAACTTTTCAAATACTATGTGTGCTGTGTTATCTCCACAGCACACGTGCTTTTCTGAGCTGTTAAAAGGGGCTTTGGGCATCCAAATGGCATTAATAGCCAGAAATAACATTTCTGCTTGCTCTTTGCATGAAGGCTGTTGGGTTTTTTTTTCTCTGCTCCCATTGTTCTTGCCTTTATAAGCCATAGGCTCCATTAGTATTTTCATGGTATTGTTTTTGTAGGCTTCTATTCTAGACTGCACGAGGTTGAGGCAGTGGGCACCCATCACAACACCACACCTGTGTACAGTGGCCAACACTGCATGCCTGCACCTCAGACATGTTTGGCCTTCAGCAATTTCTTACAGAGAGCATTTTAGAAAGTATAGAGACCACTTTATATAGAGGGCAAAACACAATACAGGATTTTCAGTCCACCCCACTGTGCCTGCTTTGCTTATTTTAATTTATTTGCAAAATACTGAACAAACATTCTTCTCACACTTGTCTCTTATCTGTATGCTGAAACCGTCATATGCAGGAGAGGATTCCATATTTCTAAAACATCACACAGCATTTACCTAAAGAACACTCCCAGCTTGCTTTCCATAGACATATGTGGAGATTCACTTCTTGTAACCAGAATTTCCCTCAAATTCCAGAGAAGCAGATACATCTGAATGTAACTTTCATTTTTATTTAAACCAAATGCCCAACTGGCAGAGAAATGATAGCAAGAATATACCTGAATAGGTAAATATAACCTATATATAATAGAAACTTCTTTTTTTCCTGGTAACAGCTGCCTAAACAAAAATCAATAAATCTGATTCCTTCCCCTAACTCCCCACTCCAGTTTCTTTCAAAGCAAGACTTATGCAATCATATGCCATATACTTTGAGTCCAAGACTCAAGGAGTTGACTCTGCCCATGAACTGTAACTAAATTTCAGAGGTGAGGTCTCAGAGACAAACTCCCGTGTTTCCATGTGGTGGAAACTGGTGGAACCTGAAGAGACCTTCCCTAGTGCTCTCACTGAAGGGCAGCCAGCAGCACCGAACAACCCCCTGGCACAGGCCAGCCAATTAATTAACACATCCGAGCTCAGGACAACCTACCACTCCCTCACGCTGCCAAAATGCAGTTAGGAGAGGGTGGACTAGGCACCTGTAAACTAACTGCAAGTACTCTGGAGGGACAAGGCTGCATTTGAAGGGGGAGCTGTCATGACTACGCTGTGAAAGGAGAGACAAAAACCTGAAAGAACATGCTTGATTTCCCTACAAAAAGCCTAAATAGCACGTTAGCCAAAGAAAAAAGGTAAGTCATGATCTCAAAGGAACACTATTATGCTGGTGACAGCCACCAATTCACCTTTTCCATCATCCTTAATTCTGCAAGGAAGCTGCAATGAGACACAAATCAAAACCTGTAACCATCTATTACTACAGTAATCAAGCTTTTTACAATAAAAATTTCAAGAAATCTTAGATATGCAATGGATGTCAGACGTTGGGTTAATAAAATAGACTATTAAAAAACAGCATTAGTTGATTAGCATTGACTCAGTATTCTTTTCAAGCCATTATTATCTTCAAAAATCTTAGGAACCCCATTGCTCTATTTGCCCTACAAATCACTGGCTTACATTAAGCCTGCAGTAGTATGTTGCACTGCTCATTTTATTACTGTCTACATTAAAAGAAAACATGTGGAGAAACATAACTTATGTTTTAAGCCTTGCTTAATTAATTAAATGTAAAGGACCCTACATCTTCCCACAAAAGCTACATTTTATTTATGGTTATAGCCATGCCATTTGGATATATATTTTCAGAAAGAGAGTGAAGAAGAGTCTTGCCTTTAGTTTCTAGGGTTTTTTTAACATGAGGGGAAAAAATTGTTCAGAAAACAGTAAGAAAAAAAGTGAATAATTCTGGCAAAAGTTATTTAAAAAGTGCTTTAAAAATCAGCTTTACTTAGTGTCCTCAATACACAAATATTTCAAAGTCATCACTTCCTTCAACTCTGTATTATGTTGGTGATTAATTTCTTCAGAATGTTTAACTAATGCCTGTTCCCACAACACACTCTATATATGTATATATGAATATATACATATTCATATGTATATGTAGGCTGTGGATATATCAGATGATGATAAACAGTTCAAACCCCTTACTAATGCTTTTAGACAACAACAAGAATGAAGTATAAAATTATATCAGTCTTACATCTGATAAAGAGAAGAAATAATTTAATCTTCATTTCATGAACCATCAAACCTATGCAAAAAAATTTTCTCTTCTGCAAAATAAATTTGTGTTGTGGGTTTAGCAGCCCCCTGGGCTGAAATAGTCAGGTCCAGGTGGATTTCCGAAGCAAAGCCAGTCAAAAGTTTTAGTAACACCTCTGCTAATGACATATTTAAGAAAATGGAAGAGAAGGGGAATTGTGCAGAAGAAATTAAGGAGCCATGTAAGAGGAGATGTCAGGCCTCCCCAGGTGGGGGCCAGGCCCCCTCTCCCCCAGCTCTGGGCCAGGAGCAGGTGTGGCACTGAAGCCCCCTCGGCTGAGACATGTAACAGAGTGGAGAAGAAACTCCAGAGAGAAACTGCACGGCTGAAATGTGCTGCAGACGGAATTCCACCTCAGAGGAGAGCAGAGGACTTGAGATAACACAGCACTCCAAGGTCAGTCTAGCAGGAGAGAGCAGAGAGGTGTGGGGGGAGCCCCCACCCTCTCCCTCTCCAGCTGAAAAGTTGAAAACCCCTGCCACCTGTAGAAGATTAGTGATAAACAGGAGATCCTGGGTTTGACTCCCAGTGGTGCTTCTGTAGGGCAGAGACGCCCTTGCAGCTCATGAAGGAGCCTGTGCTGGAGCAGATGAGTACATACAGAGGCTGTGGCCCCTCATGAGAGGCCCGAGATGAAGTAAAGTCCTGCTGGAGACCTGTAGCCTATGGAGAGAGAAACCTACACTGTAGCAAGTTGTCCCGGGTAGGACCTTGTAGTCCCAGTGAGGGATCCATGCTGGTGCAGCTCAGCTGTAACCCTAAAGGACAGTAGAGAACAGAAGAGCTGTTGTCCTGGGTGAACCCACAAGGAGAGGTCCATTTAAGACTATGTCTGTGGGAAGGGACCTCCACATAGCACAGAAAGGACTCAAAGCCATTCCCTGTAGCCTGTGGTGAAGACTTTGGTAACGCAGGCTGTCTCCCTGCAACCCATATAAGGGATTCCACAGGAATAGGGGAAAGGATCAAAAAACCCATTATTCCCTGGAGCCTGTGGTGCAGACTATGGTGTAGCAAGTATTCCCTTGTAGTCCATGGGAGACCTCATGGAGACAGAGAGAGAGCGAGAGAGAGAAATCTCCAACTACAACAAATCAGAGTTGTCACCTGAAAGATAATAGAAGAGAAACTTTACAGAGGTGCAGAATTGCTTCAAAAAGAAGAAACTTTCTCCTCCTGGACTCATATGGGGGGGGGAGAGATGCTTTTGTAAATACGTAACATTTTCTTCATAAGATAAGCAAGCTTAATTAGAATTGTTGTATATATTATTCTTTAGTCTTTATCTTGCTAGTAATAAATCTTAATATTATTCCCCCACGTCAAGCCTCTCTTTTGTCTGTATAAAACCTCTCTCAACTTGCAGCAATTGTGTGTGTGTGTGTGGAGTTTGAAAAAATTGGTCCCGAGTAAACCCACGACAATTTGAAAGTAGCACACTTGAAACATACCCTCTACCCCAACTGGTAAGTTATTAAAAAATAACTGATGTACTTGTAAACTGCTTCACTTTGCACATAAAGGGTTGAAATAAATTTGTTTGCTGTTTTCTTTCTTTGACAAGTTTGAACTAAAAGCAAACATTGCACTTGTGATGAAAATGGGGGGGGGAGAATTAATTAAAAGTCATAAAGCATGCAGTACCTTGTGCTCTTTTCAAGGTACAGTAAACAACAAATCAGCAGTTCCATTGGGTGGTTATATATCAGACTGATCACACCATAAAGAACTGAGCTTGCATTTTGAAAATTTAACCAACGACAGAGTCAGAGAGCCACTTTAAATAAGCCGTTTTAATGTTGGGATATGTTTGTCTGCTTTGTCTCTCACCTTCAGGTAGAAATACCTGAGGAAAAGAGATTTTCTTCCACTTATTGATCATCAGCAATGCTCATTTTGGGTCTTGTTTGCAAGGAAGCCTTGGGTCACTAACAAATTGTAAAAAACTAATTGTTACATACCTACAGTGAGAATCTAGCTTGTATATTCAGTTTGGAAGCTGCAATCATTTTTAAGATAAATAATTTTCTAGTCTTTTGATCCAGAGACAGTAACAAGGAGATCCTTTCAAGCATACATCCCTAAAAAAAGTTAACTAAATGTCAAAAGTGTTAAATCCCAGGTGTTTGAGGAGCAGCGATAGTCTAAATTTCTCACTATATTCAGAAAAACATGCTACTTCAAAAGAAATACTTCATGATGGTAGCTCAAGAAAATGCCAAGAGACTCCAACTGTTGACATTTATATAAACAATGAAATGTGGTTAATGAAAGGCAGTGTAGGTAAATCAAACCTAGTTTATGCTTCCTAATTTCCTAAGTTCTGATAATGTATTGTCTGCGTTTTGTATCTTAATGAAGTTTTTAATTTCTGTTGTTAACTACTGTTAAATGACCAGCTTTCTACCACATCTGGCTTCTAATTACACATAGAGAGCAGTTGCTCAGATGTGCTCTACCATTTGAGACAGGAGATGTCATTACGTTTCCCTACTCCTAGCACCTGGGTTGGGTTTGTATTAATCTGATGAGCCTTTATAAGATGCACCAAAGAGCAAAATGAATCTATGTGGATGAAAATTAAACTCCTCCTGGAGTACCAATATGAACCTCACAAAGCACTGAATGCTTACAAGGCAAGTCAAAAAGGATGTACAGATGCTTGGCAGATGCTTATAACAAGGCTTGTGGCCTTATGCCATTAAGACATGGATAAAGTACACTAATTTGAAATAAATGTGAAGCCTTCAATTAAATCTTAACCCATTTAATACCTACAATTGCTGTGGTTTGAGGAATGGAACAGAGACACTCAGAGGATTACCAAATGCTCTCAGTAAGACACATAACAAAAGTGACATGAGCAGATGACAGTATTTTTCACTTTTTAGTTTAAAAAAGAATCCTGTATAAAGAAATTTTCATCTTGTATTTCCAAATCAATTAGCAGAATATGGTCCAGAACTGTAACACTCATGATACGTGTGTAATTAGTTCCTTGATTTGCTTTTCCCCATTCAGGTAATATTTGACTTTGATATTTATGCAGAGCTTTGTTGGACGGAAAAATGAAAGAAAAATAAATAAATTTATGCTGCCTTCTAGTGTTTTCTCACCTACAGCCCAGAATTACCTTCCTTTTTTGTTGTACTTTTTAACCTTCCAGAATCAAATCCAGGAATTTTACTGCCTTCAAATAAGTACTGAAATTTCTACCTATTAAAATCCAAGCCTATAAATCCTAATGTAATTGTGCTTCTGTGGTCAACTGATACTATATATAATATAGACACACATATATTTTACTATTTGTAGCATTGCAAAGTAAAAATACAATAATTTGTTAATATAATCTCAGTATTTGTACAAATGTTACACCTATTTGAGTGTGTTGTTCTCAACTTTAATACCCACAACGGTGTAACCTAAGAATTTTAGAAGCTAAAGCTTGGAACAGACACCATCACCTCAGAGTTAAGAACTCAAAGGAAACAATGCTGCAAATTTTTCATTTTTAAATCTGTAATGTATGGGATTAATAGCCTGTATGTACTCATTAAGAACTTGCAGTAAAACTTATTTACAGAAAGGTCTATGTTGTCTGATGCTGAGCATCTTTGCCATCCCCAATCATTCACCAAGTGACTCAACACTGCAAATGGCAGGGATAGATGACACCTCTCCTTTTCTCACACAGTGGCTTTCAAATGTCCTTCAACTTTGTCCCACAGGGCAATATTTTAAGAATGGGAAAGTTCAAGTGTTTTCATTCAGAATAGTAATATTCCACTTCAGTGTCTCCAAGGGTAAAGCAAATGATTAATATCCCTTTGCAAATTATGATTGTCTGCAGGATGCCAACATTTAGATATCCAGAAGAAGAGAACTAGATTGTAACTATTTTCCCATTTCTTATGGATTATGGAACAGCTGTCAGATAGTGACAACTTACACTATTAAGCTAGTCTGCATTTGAACTGGTGACCTAGGAGTGAAATATTCTCTCTTTCATGATCTTTCATTCTCTCATTAACAAGGCCCCTGAGTCTTCTGCTTTTCACTGAATAGATCTTCTTACTTTTTCTTTCCTTTCTTCCCCCCCACCTTTTCTTTCTTTCCCCAGTCAAAATTATGTGGTTTTTTTTTTTTTTTTTTTTTTTTATCCTGTAGGATTGCTCTCACTAGTGCATCTCTTTCAGATACCCTTGACAAGAGACAGAACAATTGTGGGCTAGAGACATAATTACCAAATGGAGAGGGTAAAAGGCAAGAAAGAATACATACTTTGTACCACATAGGTGAGATACAGGTTGCAAATTATTTGAAGACTAAAAGTCAAAATGAAGACAAGAACATAAGGCATAACATTACATTTTTATGGCTGTACCTACACACACACTAACACCAAATACGCCAAGTTTACCAGCACTGAGACTGAACAAGAAAAAGTAGAGAGTTGATTCTAACAGAAAAGCACCAAGCTCAAAGAAACTCAATATCAATATATCTGCCAAAATACCACAGTGAATGTACAACTCATCCTAGAAATATCACACTTTCTTACTTTCCAAATAACATTATTAACAAGCTGATACCTCTTAAAGACTCAAACTCCTGCAGGATTTTACTGAGCACACCCTGAGGCAATGGATGTTGTAGAACTATAAAAATCACAGAGAGATACGCTAGAGTGAAAAACACCAAACCTCTACCATCAAAAGAAAGAAAACTGTCAAAGTGACTACATGTTTATACATGAGAGATGCAGAAAACTAGAAACAACATAAAAGAGGAATAGGTAGCAACAGCCTAATCCTCAATGCAATGAAGAATGGATGAGAGCCAAACATCAAGGAGCAAGAAACATAAAAATAAACTATCAGTAAGAAAGGATAGAAAGGAAACCAAGCATTAGTAACCCCAAATTACACCTATGTTTTCATACCATCCTTCTTAATGTAGTAAAAAAGTAGGAAAGTAGAAAAGTGAAAAGAGAAAGAACATTGCAGTTAGCTACGTTTAAAAGACCTGGCATAGCTAATTCCATGGATATGCAAGAGTAAATAGGAGTTAGCATGGAATAGTAACACAATAGTAAGTTGGAAAGTCTAAAACACAAACTAAAAGCAACTAAAAGAGTCGCTTCTGTTGTTTTTTTACAGTCAGATTTTTAAAGAAGTATAAAAGAAGTTCACAACCATGTTTATAAATATATATTCATATGATTCAGCAAAGGATCTGACCTGAGGCACACAAACAAGGCATGTTTTCCAGTCAACTAGGCAATTAAAATTAAATCCGGACTCTCTTGCAAGTGAAGGTGCTACCTTATATTTTAACATTTAATTTAAACAGGAATTTTAAGTGCTTGGATGTTTCTGCAAGCTAAGGGTTAAATTACTCTCTCCTCTGTTTGAACTATAACCAAAAAGCATTTTATGAGTGCAATAATGCACTTCAATAAAGGGAGCTTACAATGGATACTCACTTTTCTCTGGGGAATGAAGAAAACTTGTATCCTCTTTCTGCCTCAGAACACACTGGCAGTCTAAGGTATCCTTTGAAGGCACACAGCCAGTATATTACTGGATGTATTTCACTTATATAGATGCAGGAAGCAGTTAAGTGTAGACCCTCACCTAAGGTATAACTATTGTCATCTCTCTTACTGTTACCTTCCTTACTTGTGCAGAAACTAACCTAGACCATTTCTTAACGCCGAGTTCCCATTTCAATTTTGGGGGGGAAAAATTGTGAGGTGATCATACCAAAGGGCCATAAAGTTACATCCCATATATTTAAATTCTCATATTGATACTACAATAGCAACTCTATTACCATAATAATAGGTATGTGAATATAAATAAATGCTTCACTTCATTTGTGTCAGCGTTTGCAGAAAATAATATGACAGAGAGCAAGGCTCCAGGGATTCATCTGACATTATTGAACAACCTCTTTGCCTAGGATGTGCCTTTAGCTGCCCTGCTACAGACAGATTACACAAAGGAAGATCTACTTTAGGTTTCTGAATGGGAGTCTCAGAGACTGGTCTGTGTTACAGGAAGAATTCACTAATGAGAATGCAAAAAGTGTCACCTGTATAAAACAAAACACAAAACAAAAAACCCCAAAGCAAGAAAATGCTAACAATTTAGCACCCAGATACTTTCCAAATAATGTTTCTCTAAAAAGATCCTTGTGAAGGCTCACCCTCTGTGCACCTGAAGGAGCAATGGCTGAAATTTCCCATCTCAAATTTAGATTAAAATTTTATCATTTCATTTTGAAAACAATGAAATACAAGTGAGGTTTTTTTAGCTCCAGAGGATGTAAAATTTAACAATAATGAAATGTGCCCTAAAATATAAGAGTTTAGTATTGAGTGCTACATTACTGGATGTAACTCACTGAACTCATTTCTGAAAGCTTAATAGCAACCTGCATGTGGTAAAAAACTACCAATTTCATTTCAAACAGTTATTTTTAATGGATGTGCACTATGTATACATATCAGTTTAAAACTTCAAGAAATTTGGGGTATTCTGCTGCAAAAGGATTTTCAGTACTCTAGTTGGGGAATATCCTACACTGTCACGAGGAGTGATGCTTCAGGAAAGAGCTTTTTACCACTTTAAACTGCAGTAGGAAAAGAAGAGGTATGTGTGTGTGGGGGGAAAAAGCATCTCAGTGGGGCTCCTTTAAGGATAGACTTCTGCTGGTCCTGGCTATATTGGATAGCACCTCATACCATGAGAAAAGTCAGGAAGGTCAGAGTCGTTATTCATGGCAGAAGGCTACTAAAGTAAAGATTTAGAAGGTCATTAAAGATCATTTAAAGCATAGCCTTTAGTTTATTCAGCAAAATAAGGAGCAGTCTTATTTCCACATGGAGAGAGAGTTACACAAGTACACAAGTTAAAAAAAATAACCTTTTTATGTTTTTTTTTAATATAACGTGCCCATTTACACACTCTCTGTATTTTGTGTTTCATGCACATCAAAACCCCACAAGTTTCCAGTTCTTATACTGCCATATGCCAGGGGGGAAAGGAGAGAGGGAAGATATTGAAATGTCTACAGTATTAAGGGCTTGGCTTATCAATTTGTTTAAAATTAACAGGGGAGGAACCATCTCAAAAAGCCTATGGATCACATGGCATGCCTGAGCCTTCCTAGGTGGAACCACAAGACAAAGTTTCTGTGCAAAATTTCCCTGAGTGAATGAAGTTATGGTAGAACCACAGCTCTGAAGGGACCTCTTTTTTCACTTTTTAAAAATTATTAATAACACGGTATGAAGAATTCATTTAAAGTCATAATGTAAGAACTGAATTTTTATACTGTTCCACTGCTGATCCTTAATAGCTTTTTAGATGTGCATCAATTGAGGATGAATTTAGAAAGAAATAAAAAGCCAACTAGAAAGTTAGATGACTGTATAAAAGAGCAATACAGGAAAGCCTTTTGTGAATATATTAGGCCTGACCTTAAATGGGTAGAAGTGCTTCATTTTACACCAGCTGAGAATCTGACTTACTGAATTTAAGGTGACATTTCCCCTTAATCTTTTATTTATTTCACATCCATTGCCAGTTTTCTATATATTGTATGAATCAATGTGAACTAAATCTATTAGCTGCTGTACACAAAAGCAGGATGACATTAAAAATAATAAGGATAAAGTTCTGCTCTTTCTTTCCATTTTTCATCCTTCACTATGATTTACAATTCGCTTTCAGAACTTGATAATTCTTCTTGGCACTATTCAGGCTACCTCATTTCAGTAAATGAAACCACCTGAAAATTAAAGTGGACAGTGCAGAAAGAAAGTTAGAGATTAAGGATAACTAGAAGATGCTCTAAAGTGGTGAAAATAAATTGATTTTTATTGCAGTGAAACCAGCTGTATTAGGTTGCTTCAGCAACCTTGTGTCATGTGATAGAAGACTGACCTGCCCCACATATCAAAGGACAGGGGGTGAGGTTCACTGTAAGGCCAGTTCTCAGCTGAGGTCCATCCTTTTGCACAGGTGGTAAGAGAATGGTGGGAAGCTTGGGGCCCCTTCCTGCAGCAAGGGTGGTAATACAGTTTGTACTCCCTTGGAAAAGCAGAAGACAAACAGGAAATGAGCTGCATTTAGTTTTTACTTCTATTTCTCAGGAGCATTACAAATGCTGCCTTTTACTAGAGGTGAAAATAGTGAGACAACTATGATATGTGGAGAGATCTCACGTGTGTAATACAGGGGTATGAAAAGAAGGTAGAAACAAGGAAAAGAACAGAGTGCAAGAAAATTAAGTGGGGACTGTTGATGAAGAATAGAATCAACACAGTAAGAATTCTGCAACAAGTACAACCAGTACCCATTGGTATGGGTACCATAATAAGAAGTTCTACCTGAAATGAGTGGGCAGCACGTGGGTTTGCAGGAGTACAGTGAAAGCTGTAGCTGATGAAATGCTTGAAAAGGAAAGCATTCTTACTAACTAACAAACTGGAATAAAAGAACCTGTAGGTAATTCTTTCATTATATTACTCCATACCATTAATTTAACTGTGTATTTACATTTTGGATACACTCAAAGCAGAATACTGTACTTTGAAAATATCACAGGATGTGGCAGAGGGAAGTACGAGATTTTGGCAGCTGTGAAGGAAGCAGTTCAGATATAGCATTCTGGAGGCACTAACAAATAATACAAAGTAGCTGATTGATCATTGAGAATGCACTCTCATGTCAAGAATCTTGGCTAGTAAACAAAGCTGATGAGATTATAAAACCAATCTCACTTTGCTATAGCTTTTGGACTTCCAACATCTGTTAGAAATAAATTGACCCTGCTTTCTGATGAAGTTTATCCTCTTACTCTCAAGAGCACTCAAAAATGGTTCTTGAATGTAGGAATATAATGTGCAAGTTCTTGCATCTTCCACATCCCAGTCGCAATCTGTGAGCTCTGGCCTCAAATCCTCAGATTGCTGAGATATTATAAACTTGTCATTCAAATCTGATCTACACATACCCTCAGTAAACACTTTAATGTCAATAAAACATCATGCTTATTGTACAAGTATTTTTGTTGAAGCAGATCCTGCTTCCCAAAAGTAATTTAAGTTCACAGCTGTATTTGCCACTCTTGAAAACATACTTTGTCTCTACAAAAAGCAAATGGTAGCAACAACAACAAAACCCAAAATAAACCAAATGACATCCCTCCCACCCCCCCAAAATAAAAAACTAGAAAACCCAAGCAACAAAACCTGAGAAAAATAACCCAAAAACTAATCAGTTCCCACACCTTGGAAAAATAATTTTACAGACATTCTATTTTCAGGTAAGACTACATATTCTTAAATTCCATCTTCTGCAATTCTTTGAGCACAGCTAAGAGTAGCTTTTAACTTACCTTAAATTAAGTGTCTATAATCACTAAAGAAATACAAGTAACTTCAGCTATGTGGCACCTTAAATACCTATTTTAGGGGGAAGTCACCCTCTGGACACACTCATTGCTCCCCACTGACTATTTGGTCACATTTAGACACTGTTAGTGTCTAACAGTGCAAGTCTAATCTGAAGATAACCCACTTGGGATGGCAGATTCCTTCCCACTTGTGGACACTTGGTTAACATTTCAGTATGACTAAAAACTGGAAGGAAATAAAACTGCTCCTCTCAACACATCTAGAAGCCACATCTGACACGCAGCCTGCAAGGGAGTCGATCAGAAGACTGTTAAACCAGATGGTTTTCTCCTCCATTCTCTGCATATTGAAGGCTTTGCTCTTTCCCAGTCGTTTCCTCATTGTCACTCATCTGTGACTTCACTTTCCATCTGTATTGCCGTATGCTGAGTGATAAGGTCATATCAAAATCCTATCCATAATTTAAAAATAACCCTGTTATATAGCAGCTTAGGCAAACAAGATAAGATTTAACAACAGTATAAAAAACCCCACTCTCCTAACTCCCTTCACAAATAAAAGCACAACCACTCTACAAGTACATGAGTATAAAGTAGTGTTACATACAAATTCTGCTTGTGTTCAAGCTCATCACTCTCAAACATCAAGACTCTGTAATGGTTTAGGGTGCCTTTGGCAAATCTGATGACGAGTGTTTTCTGTTTATCATACATTCCTACACAAAGAAATAATAGACTATAAGGTGTTCTTTATAGTAACCAATTCTAGACTAAGAACCTGGAAGTGGCTGAAGTAAACTATTTCACAACAAAGGGGTTTTCTTTCTTTCTCTCTGTCTCATGTTAATGCCCCACCCTGGCATTTTAAAATACCCAACAAAATGGTGGTGAAATTTATGTAGATACTAAGACCTCCAATGTCTCTCAAACTGCTGACTCAACATCCTTCACTCAGGATGCTACTTCTCACGGGTGATGAAGCAAAGAACACCTTAATCTGCACATGTCAAAATAAGTAAAATTCATGCCAGTCCTTGCAAACCAAAACTACTGGTGCAGAAGGTCACTAAACACTTCTGGCCAAACACTGAACTAAGGACCTGATCCAGCAAACTTTTCCTTGACAACACAGAGTCATTGGAGAACATTAAGAATAGATGAAAACAAGTGAGGACAAGCCCTTGTTCAGGGACTTTTGCATGAACAGGAAATATTATCCTGCAAATTTACTGTTGTTCTGGAATTTTGAAATTGGGTTACATATTAAAAACTCTTAGTTATTCCCCTAATAATCTAGGGAGCATTGTAAGTGTGGATATACTAAATGGAATACCAGTTCAGCAAAGCATTTAACCTTGTGCTCTACAACTATTCCTACTCAGCAAACTTCTTTGCCTCAGATGAAAATTTTAAATCCCCTAGGTGATAAACAGAAATGGAAAAAGCCACCAGATACTGAAATTATGAACTCAGTGGGATAGTTTTGATGCCTATGAAAACTAATGACAATACTTGAAATAGCACTGGCCCATATAGTCAGCCAACAGCTACATAACTACAAAAATAAGAGGGAAGACACAGCTAAAGTAAAAAAATTAATATATATATATATATATATATATATACAAACCAGTTAGAATGCTTCAAAACAGATGTTTTCCTAGCTTTGTACTTAGAAAATCAGTCAGTGAAGACAAGGAGGGACAAGACTAGCACAGGTACACAGAGCTGCTTCTCTAGTGTGACTGCTCAACTTGCAGCAGTTCCTGCCGGAGGAGGTTCCTGAGGTCAAACCTGCATCTTTACTCTTATTTTTAGGTATGGCTTTTTCTTTTCCTGAATTTATTTAACAGATGTTTTGATCCATTTTGGCCATTGCAGCATTTACACCTGCCAACATGGTCCACGTACCACAAAAAAGCGATTCTGTCACATTTCATAAACGTAGTGCTTAAACTGAAAAATCACATTCCATGAATCAAAAAAAAAATCTGGTTATTTTGGGGCTCCTTATAGACAGAAAAACCTTTATTTGTTGACTCCACAACAGATGGTGCAGGGAGAAGCTGGTACACGAGCACAGGCTGGGGGGCTGCTCAGTATGACCACAGGTATTAGGATGCCATGCCCGGCATTTTGTGAAGCTTTGTGTGAGAAGCATGAAACTTCTACATTTGGGTCTTTTCAAATGCTTTGTTCATCTGCTTCTGCCACAAATCTAAGTCTGTTCCCTTAGCAGGTGGGTCTAAAGGCCGGTTGGTCAGGATCTATGGTCAGTTTTTGTAAATCACCCTCCTGCTGTTTTCAGTGCAAAGGGAAGGCTGAAGCACTTTACACTGATGCTACCTCATGTCTATAAATGGAGATAGTAAAGCAGGTGTCCCTGCACCACTCTGCCTCCACAGCTGCCAACTAGGAACCAGGAAAGCATTGATATTGATTATGATACTTTTGAGTTTCCCTTAGGAAACAATTTCTTCCAAAAAATAGTTGATTTGCATTTGTTATCACAAGCTATGGTCTTCTGGATAGATTAATTATTTCTGAGAATAACAACAAATTTTGCCTTCAATCTCTGTTTCCTCTCAGTATCCCTTGTGAGTTACAACTTAAAGTGAGCATAAAATTAGAGATGAGGAAAAGCCCCAAGCTTCTTTGTATTAAATAATATAAGCTTAGCAAAATGGGGAAGAAAAAAAAAGGCGCAGAAAAAGAAATCAAAACCGTAAGTGTAAATTTAAAATTAAGACACTCTGAAGGCCTCATCTGCAGAGTCCAATAATCACCAACAAGCTAACTACAGGCTGCTCTACAGAGGATATATTTCCTGGTATTTCTATGTCAAGGTTTTCACTTTCTTGATTTTTATATGATTTCAAACATCAGGGTTGGCTAATACAAAACAAAATCTTGATGGAGGAGGGCAGGGGAAGAGGGAATCACATGAGTAGCACAAGTCAACAGGTTGTGGAGTTTTGCAATCATAAAATTCCAGATAATATTGTTCATGAAAAGCTTCCATTGATATAATCAGGGCTAGCCCAAATTTGGAAAGAAACAAGCCTGAAAGTTATTCTCAGTTTAATATTTAAAGTGAGTTACTTACATTAAAGTCTTATATTACTATAAAGCACATTATTACTGTTAAGTTGCAGTTTAAAGACTTTCAGAAAAGGTAAGTATAGACTTGTGAATGAGCCTTACTTAGCCTCATGAACAGCAAGTAAAGAAGAACAAGCATGGTTGTGTCTTAAGACTGGATTCTTTCTTTAAATAGAATGACATTTTGTAATTTCAGCATAATCAGGTAGAACTCCAATCTGAGATTTTCACTGAATTTTACCTTTGTTCATTTGAAAACTAGCATATTTCTGTGGGGCATAGGGCAGATTTCAAAGGTAGTGAAAGGGGGTAGAGTTCTTCTCCTATTTGAGGGATTTTCAGAAGCAGTTGGTCTGATTTGGCTCCCCAAATCCCTTTGTATGCAGATTAACACTCTTTCATTTACATAAAGTAATCTTTTCCTCAAATCTCACAGTTGTCATGCACAGTAGTGACTCTGGGCTATACCTTTGATTACATTATAAATTAATATTTGTCCTTGGTTTCCAATCAATAGGAAAGAGTATTCTGTCAAAAGGCACGCTGTTGGCAACACTTGAGCATATTCATGAGGGCTTAGCAGTGATTATGGTGCTCAGGCACACGCAGCAGCAGAGCTTCTCTCTCCCCATGCTTTGTGTGCACTGCACCTTGCATCCTTCCTGGAGATTTTCCATAGGCTCTAATAGTTCCCAGCAGACCTCCCCACGGCAGACCCCTGCACAGCTGGGAAGCCGACGTTGCTATGGAGCACCACCACCATTACTGAACAAAGGTGCAAAACAGTGCATTACAGCTGACACGCAGCTATGGAAGGCATTAAGTGTCTTTACCGAGCTGTCACTTACAGCCCTGTGGGAGACAGAGGCAAGTCATGGGTCCAGGAAAATAATATAGTGCATTAGCAATAACTGTGACAGAAAGCTGAAGGGGTTACACAGAATTAGTTATACCACATATGGCTGTACTTGGCAAAGGGTGACTGAACTAATATTGACTGTTTCAAAGCATACAACTCCGCTCTGGCCTTCCAGAAACTTAATGATATTTGCTAGAATGATGAGCTGACAAAGAGTTATTGCCTCTATTAAATAAATATATACATATATTAGACATTATATAAAGTAGACATGTATGCCTATTTCATTTATCCGTATGAGAGTTGAACCATACTCTCTTTTTGGAACTTACACATGCCAGCCTTATTCACTGCCTTACAAGTTGTGAATGCACATCCCAGTAGCACAGCTCATGCCTTGCAAGCATATATAAGTAAGCCCAGTAGTGCTTTTCACTGTTTTATATTTCTGACACTCGCTTCTGTAACTTGGAAAAATTGCCATATAGTCAAATACACTAAATCAGGCAACATAATGATTCATAAATTGCCCCCAGTGCTGTCAACATCTTCAGTTCTTGGAGTCACTCATTATGAAATATGCTTATTCATACATATTTTTAACTGCAGATTTACACAAAACACAGGAAACACAGACTTTGGTGACAGATCTCCAGATTATTTTTCAGAGGAACACTATATCAACAGGCAGGTGGCCATAAAAAAATCCATCAGTTGTTGCTTGATATAAAAGCAAAGCCTGCTCTTGTATTAAAATATAATGTACAGATTTTGTGTAACTCCTTAAACTCTCGTATTCCTCTTACATAAGTTTGAAACTCTCTCAATAAAATTCTCCACCGGGATGCAAGTTTTTATACATTGGACACATACACATATGAAACTCTGATCTTCATAGGACACTGAGAATTTACTGACTAAACATACATTAGGGGCAGAGAACAAACAATTTGAGAGTTACAATTACAGCTGTGGTACAGGTTACCTTCACTTAACACATGAGATCCAGAGTTGTATCAGGTATGAATTCAGCTGGCTAAATATGCAGCTTCTAATCAAACCAAGGCATTGTCCATCTCCTATCATTTCTGCACACAACCCTGTCCCTACCAATTCACCAATGGTTACTACTATAGATCATGATACAGGACACTATTAACTTATCCATTAAGGGTTTTATTGTATTTGGGCAGTATTTAGATGTTTCCTCTAGATCAGGACCTTTTCCTATGCAACACATGCTGTGGAAGCAAGAGTTTTTATCTCTCAAAGATCCCAAAACCTTTTCTCTTTTTTTAATGAAGACTTTTTGTTTACTTTCAACATGGCTGAGTATTATTTTATGTCATTATTCCAGAGCACTTCTGTTTTTGTTTCTGAAAATGCAAAGCAATTCTTTGCTACAGGTTTTAACAAAAATCAAGGAGTTGATTTTTGGGGGGCTTTTTTTAAACCTCAGTAAAATGGAGAGATTTGCTTTTACAAGAAACCCCTTTATGATCAGATGAATAATGCTTTGCAGTCTATGGAAATGTAACTCAGTTCCACATTTCCCAGCTATCAAAACACACACAACATGGAATTAAATTGTATCTCTACTGTGAAAGCAGCAAATTAAATCAGGCTGTTCTAAATCTATGATGAGCTTAATTCAATCTTCAACTAAGTTATTGCAAGGACAAGGTAGAAGTTTTAAAGGAAAAAGTAACTGCTAAGTAAAACAATTCAAGCATACAGGTTATGCTTTATCAGTAAAACCTGGCCCAAATGCAAAAGCGGCCAGATTCTTAGATAAAAAAAGAACTCCCAAGTTTAAATAAAAATACAGTAGGGGGAAATCATAAGGTATTACACATTAAACAGAGGATGAAGAAAGCAAGCTCTCCCTTGTCCAAGCACAGCTCCTTTCAGTGTCCCTCCTGGAGAGGTGCAGGTGCTATTTCACACCTACAGCTGCCTGCACATCGCAAGATACTTTAAAGCACCCTGGCCAAGCTTTTTTCTGCTGTTGAAATTCTGCCCATTGCCTGATTTCATCATCCACCATAAAAAAAGGCCTGGTAATCAAAGCGTACACGTATAATTTATGGAGCTCTGCATTCCAAACAAAGTAGAGTGACTTTGTCGACTGCTACCTAAAATCAATTAACTTTGACTTTCAAATACTTAACAGAACAGCACTTCTGGCATACAAATGTTTAAAATATATGTATCAAATACAATTACAAAAAAGGAGAGTTTGGATTAATATTACCTGTGAAAGTGCTGTTGGTTGACATCATATTAGTTTAGTTTTTCTCCAGGGGAGTAAGACACTTCATTGGTGCAGTGAACAGGAACACTATAAATAATTATTAAATATTTTTTGATAATTCAGTAATTTCTGCACATGCTTTGAAGATGGTATATATTTGCCTATCAATAATGAATATTTTACATCAATTTTAAAGAAATTTTTCATTTCATATGGGTTTGACATGAAACAAAAAGAACACACCTTTTAAGAATTTTAAACTGAGACTTTCTAAAAATGTTTAAAAGAGGCAAACAGGAGTTATACACTTGCAAACTTTCCTCCTAAAGTAACATTTTCTTTCAGTTAAGAAAATAGTTTAAGTTCACCGCTACTAGCCAAATGTAGATTTTTTGTTATATTTTGGGGGTTAATTGCAATATACCTTTATCATTTTCCCAAATAATTCAAAAAAGCAGCGGTGAAAAAATGACAGATGCCCATTAGCATAACTGACTGCTTGAAAAATAACATTAATGCCTTATTACTAATAACATATTCACCCAAATGTTTCATTAACTTCGTAATGTAATATTAATGAGAAAGATAACTAAAATTTTCTGGACCCCAGCAAGTGCAAACTGCCAGCTAATCATTAAATCCTAGCTCTCCTTTCACTTAGTTTCATCTGCACAGGTTCCTCACAAATTCCCATTCATAGATCACAAAAGAACAATTTGGGTTACTTCAAGAATTAATTAGACATTTGTATGAAAGCCACTAGAACAACTGCTCCTCCCGCGAGTTCATAAAGCTGTTTAATTTGCTCTTGTATTTTCATTCAGAGAAGCTGGCAACACCACAATAAAACACAGCATGCAGAGATAGCAAGCCAAATTTCTTACTTAATTGTTCACTTTCATTTACTATGCTCATTTAAAAGAAGCAAGCACTAACACCTTTTAACCTCAGCAGTGACACAGCTGGGGCACTCTTCACACATAATACGGAGTGACTTAGAATAACGCGCCCCTTGTCAATCTGTAAAGAGCATTCAGGTTGAGATTTAAAGTCTGTACTTGCATTAGCAAAAGGATGAAAACCCCTCTATTGTACAGTGTAGCTTTTATTATGTTTATATCTTAGCAGCTAATTGCCTGAAGAAAGGAAAGGAAACACTGAACAGGAAGTATTGAAATGTGTATTAAATGCTGAAGAATAATAAGACAGCATAATTACTGATTTCTTTTCTCTTTTTGGAACATCTTACCTTCTTCACTGAGGAGTTAAATAGCTATTTGAATGATGCTCTTTTGCCAAAGCTGTCTTTATAAAGCTTCTATTGAGTAGAAGTAATAGACAGACTCCTATATGGGACACAGAACAGATCGGATTTCTGTATTCAGCAGAGGTATTCTGCAAGAAACTTGGCTTAGCCATGGAAATAATGTCACTGAAAAGTCAGAGTGTGCCCTGTGGAGAGCTAATCGAGGGTGGAGATGAAGATAATCCTCCCTCTGAACAGCAGCTCTGACTAACCACAGCTAAATATCTGCTTCGTACTACCAAAACCTCACTTTCTACTCCAACCGTGGAGCTGGAAAACACTGGTGCACCCTTTCACCTTAGACATGAAAGCCCTTTAAAGATTTTCAAATTCACTATCTGCAAAGCAAAATGTAGCCTCTCTGACTTATAAGCAAGGAAAAACTGGCTTGAGCATACCAGCACTGATGTCCATCTGTCAGCATGGCACTCAGCCCACAGACAAGGTGGAACGCCGGTTTCAATAGGGCGTAGGCGCCAATTAAATACAAATTTAGAGTGATAGCCAGCAGAAGGCAGAAAATAGCATAGATTCTGCAAAGAGGCATTTCTGATGGCAAATACTGCCAAATGTTTTATTGTAAGGGATCACTTATGTTTATGATAGCAGGCAGTACGAGTCAGAGCCAAATCCCATGAAAGTCCAAGTAGCCTTCCAAACACTGCAGAAAGTATACATATGTAATATGTGTCAAAGTCTGCTCTTACTAACTTGAATAGCAGGACTATTTAATTCATCAGAACAGCGGAGGCCTAAGAGAACATGCCTTTTTCCAATCAATCTACATGACAGTGAAAACTCTCTGCGCACAGAAAGTACTAATTATGTGTGATTGACAAGGTAAAAAGAAAGACTGCAATGCTTACCCTAAAAAAAAAAAACAACAAAAAAAAACCTCACAACACAAAACACACACAAAAAAAGGCTTGGCTGGTTGTGGGTCTGTCTTCAGCCTCCCCCATGGTAAACAGGTTGCAATTAAATAATATTCATTCCAGCCATTTCCCAAATAATTACTGAAATAAATGCGTTACCAAGATAAACAAAACCTGGAAATTTGTTTTTATTCTTTAGCAAACAGCGTTCAAGGAATAAAAAAAATATATTAAGCTATTACTGTTCAGTGACAAAAAAGACACTCAAATTCCATCTTAATTTCCCTCCTCTTTTGTTTCACTACCTACCTTCCAACCACTGCTACTCCAGCCTTCCAGGACACTGGAACATGTTCCATTGAGATAAAGTAAAATAAAAAACAACACTACATAAAACCTGATGATTTCTGTGAACTGCAAGAGGTGAGAAGGGAAGAGTTGCAAAGGCAGGAAAAAAATGGGCAGCACTAGAGGACCAGCTGATACCAAACACATCAGGCCTCACAGGTGTGAAATCCAAATTAATAAGTATTGGAAACAGCTGAGTGTGGGCAGAACTGAGAGGGGAAGTGACTCAGGTTAAAAAAGGAGCAACAACAACAGTTCAGTTACAGAACTTCTGGAGCGCATAACAGGATTTCTCCTTCCCAGGAACATGGACAACACCACACTAAGCTTTCAGGCACAACGACCCCTCCAAATGCAATTAGCTCTTCCTCAGTCTCCCTTTTGCTCCACTTACAACCTCTTACCCAACACCCTGCACCCCTCATCTGCGTCCATCACCCTCAGATGTTTACAAACACTGCCCACTGTATAGATAAGCTATCCTGAAAGTTTGCAAGAGATATTACTGGGTTTTATGCAGCACACTTTAAATGGAAATATGTTGCACAGGCACATTTTTACAGTATGGGAGCTGAACATCTTGGTATTAATACAGTTGCTTGTTTGTGTAAGGTATGCCACACAAACAACCTTCACATTCTCGAGCTTTACTTAAAGCTGTGTCTGAACAGGGAAATAACACCTCCTTTCCAATGCCTATTTTTGTTCTTCTGTCGAAATTACAGCATTTTCAAGTGTCAAATTCAGCTATCAGGAAGATTTCTGCCACAACAACAGTTTGTTTTTGTTTTTTTTTAATAAAGAGGTGGGAGTAGAGTTGTTATTATTCAGAGAGAGAAAATTGGTTTTAAAATCCCACAAAATAAAAATAATTTTCCAATGTCTTCATAGCACATTTGATAAAATGCTCAACAATAATTTTCATTAATTGATGCTGGAGAAGTAGCTAGGGTCTGTTGTAGAAGGAACTGAACTTTATAAGGGCATGTAAGCATCTGTCCTTCATTAGAAAAAGACACAAGGAGGATTTTCCAGAATACCTAGCATCAAGTTCTTGATATACCTGGTATCTCTAGGTGCAAGCTTGGGTTAGGGTGTTTTTTCTACTCAAATCTTCTCTTAGAGAAGCCTTGAAGCATGAATTTCATATTTGGGGAAATAGGACCATTTAATACCTCTGCATTTGTTTCTCATTTTCTTTCTGTCCTACAACAACCTTATCATCCTCCTTGCTATTCTGAAAAATGTTAACTGCAGCACACTTTCTGTATCCTGTGCAATACAAACTCATTTACTGAAAATAGTTTGGGGGAGAGGAGCTTCTGAATGGTTTAGGTGAGGAGGAATTGCAATCTGATTGCCAATGCCTGCAAAAGACCTTGGTAAAGTCACTTGCACTGAATTCATCACTGAAAAGCACAGAACAAGTTATCTCTAACAACAGTACAGAACCTTAGGTAATATTCCAGCACAGAACAAAATTAAGCATGCTCCAAACCACATGAGAACTTCACAAAAGAGAAACAGTAAGAGAATCTGTCAAACACTGGAGTACAAACTGATGATGGGTAACAGAAACAGCAACCAGTTGGTAACAAAGAACTGTAAAGATTCAATGCAGTCCTTCACTGTGGCCTAAACAGTGCATGTCTTCAAATTTGGCAGTGAATTGTAAAACCACCAGCCTGTTATTAAAATTGTCTTGCAAGTGGGGCTATCCTTGCATTCCTTGTAATACATAACAGATGTGGCTTCATAGATTTGAACTCCATGACCTGAGAAAGGGGAGAAACTGTGTTTTGATTTATCAGGATCCTAAACCATTACAGGTCATTAAACTATAACGATAGAAAATTTTAGTGGAATCCACAGTGTTAATATACAGCATATATACAGAATCTTAATAGAGGATAATTTTCTGCCTTTATCTTGTCTAAATCTGAATAACAAGTTTGAAGAATATACATTAATTTTAGCATTTCCAGCTATAGACCGTGTCTTCCCCCTCTCCCCCACTACCCCAACTAAAATCAAGATATGAAATTGTGGAAAAGTATTTCCTTATACCAAGAACTCTTAGCATCGCATATGCTGTCATTAGGACAGCAAAAAGGCCCCTTTCCTGCCTTGTGACAGGGTGTGAGCACGAATTTCCTGGTTAAGGCTCACAGAGCCTTCCCTAGAGTTTAAAGAACATCTGCCATGCTTTTCTTTGTAAGTAGATGAGTTAAGAGGGGAATATTAAATGGTAGCAGATCACAGTGCCCTAATTTGGCTGCCTTGCAGACAAAGGGTGATCTCTCAAAGAACACCTAAGCACGGAGACATATTATTATTAATAGTAATTACTTTATCAATTATTATTAATAATAATGAAGGATAATAATAGCAATATGTTTCCATGTATGTATTAAGGCAATACAGCCTCTTTTGGTCTCAAATGAGTAAACTAGACTCTCTAAAACCTGATTTGGCCAGAAAATTACATGTACTGAGATGAGTAGCAACCAGAATTTCCTATCTCAGTGTCTGAACTAAAATAGAGCCTTGTTACCTGAACGGCTCCAACTGGAGACAGACATGACTGAAGCAACAATCATGGATTAAGGGACACATTTAATGATTTCTCTGGATGCAAGACTCCTGTTTCACAAGTGGACTTCAGGCAGTCTAAGCCCTACCCCTAAGCTTTATAGACCGAGCTGAATTATTCTCTCACCACGCTCAGTTCTGACTGCACAGCAGCCCGACAATCCATTGGTATGACCTGCAGAAGTGTCAGGGAGCTACAAAACAAATGCATTAACACAAGCATAATGACTTGCTTGTGCCTGTATGTCACAAGAAGAAGAAAATCATGCTAGGAATTTGGAAAGAGCTGCTGTGCACTACAAGAGCATTTTGAAATACAACGGGAAAAACAAATTTCAGACAGAAAAAAATAGACACAGGTTTTCACTGTTTTCACCTAAAAGACTGTATTTGCTCAGAAAAACCTAAAAAGAGTAAAATCTGTCCAAAATTTCAGCTTTATCCCCACTTTTTGTGGCTTCTGTTGCATAACTGCTGTAGTATGAAACAGAGATTTCATTTATATAAACCCTCCTTCTTATTGAACTACCACAGAGTCTTTTTTTTCCTGCCCATTTTGCTATCCCTTAGGGAAAACTGCCTAAGGAGAGAGCCTTTCCGACTAAGGTGGGGCTGGTGCAATGGGTTCATGGTTCTTTTGCTCCACTCCCCTGCTCTGGGGAGAAGGATCAGACAGTGCTCCAAGCTGGGCTGTTTCCTGCCTGCCTGCTCTTTAATTCTTTAACATAAAACTCTCTATAGCTCTAAAACCCAAGTAACTATGGGCATGCCTGTGGTCACTGCCCTCACCCTACATGGCCAAAGGAAAGAGTTAACTGAGGATCAACCTTTTGAAGGAAATCAGATGTCCTTCAACCTCTAAGCACAGAAAGTCACTCTTGGAATCAGAGATCAGGAAGGGGTAAGTTCATCAGCCGTTTTCTACTTCGTGAGATGTTGCATCATTTTAGAAGCACACAGTGAGTACAGGCAACTGTCAGAAAGAAAGTGCTGGCCTGGCTGAACCAGATCTGAACTGTGCCAGGGAAATTCCCATTGCTCCTTAAGCTATAAAGAGGAAAATATTCAGTCAGATTATGCATGGTACTGAAAAGTAAAAAAAAAAAGAAAAAAAAAAGAAAAAAATTACAATTAGACGGAAAGAAGTTTTACCAACAGGCCACATAATGGATCATTAACCAATACATCCATATTCAGAAGCCCAACAGATTTAGTGAGGCACCATACAGCTCATTAGCACTAGAGATAATAGCCATTGATTAAAAACTGACACACTGATCATTTGTTCTGGCTTTTGATTTGCCTAAAGCTTCCACCCAATTTCTTACAGCCTCTTACAGCATTTTATCCCCTAGATCATGAGAACTGTAGTTTCAGCTTCATGAACACACATCCTTAGTCCATCTATTTATGGTATTTATGCAGCATGTCTGCTGATAGGTTTCTGCCCATATAATTTAGTCATAAAATCTTGCCAGGCCCATGACATGATTTGCTTCAAATTATTAAACCACTTTGTTCATTATTTACTATTGCAATATTGTTTGCCCTGTAACAGCTAAGGTTATGTTAGCATTTCCATTACAAACACAGATACATCAAGGGATTTAAAACTAGACTGTAAAAATCTTGCTTTAGGCTGGGAATCTGCAGACAAGGTTTCAACTGACAAGAGATTTATTTTTTTTTAAACACTTTGTGCTAAGAATGAAAACAAAATCCATCTCCTAACAGTTTGGCTGTAGCAATAAGGAAGAAAATAATTGCCATTTGCTATCAAATCACTTTCACATAGACATTTTCCTAAATTAAGATTTTTATAGTATGCCCTGGGTCATTTTGTTGTATTTCAAAATTATAAGGCAATTCAACTCTGTAAAGCTGGCCACTATATCTTTGTAATAGTTTCATATTTTATGTATGGAACTCAGAAATTGTACAAAAGCACCATTCCCTGCACATGTAAATGTAACAAATTGCTATTTAAGGACATATAATGGGCATTTCTCCCCCTCAATACCCATACAGAGGGGTTTCAATATAACTTTACAACCAAATTGAAAAATCCAATTTAATATTAACATTTTTCTATACTGAATAATTTATTGCTTCTCCATAAAGTGCTGATCCTATTGCCTATGCCCACATCATCAGTGTTTATTGGACCAGTGTATATTTTTTAGAAGTGTGGCTATTATTTCTTCTGGGATTGTGTGTAGATGTAAACCCCCAACACTGTATGAAATTACAGTTCTTACCAGCATTAGGGTTTAAAAGATTACCTTTGCAAAGAAAGACTTCCATTTTAACAGTGCATTTGCTAATAATTCAGATGCACAGAGCATCCTATTCTGATGGATTAGAGAGACAGACAATTCACCTTCAAAGAAGGTGGAAGTAATCCTTGCTTGAGGCACAGCAAATTCCAACACAGTTCACTTTTTCTACTAATGCATAAGCAGATATATGATAAGGATTAATGATAAGGCTATATGGATTCCTGTACTAGGTTCCAGAAATCACAAGCAGAATTTCTCCATCTGCTTGTCTATACAGGTGTATTATCGATAGTAGCTCATGGGTTACACAAATTTAATATTTTGGTGTGTCAAATATTTTCAGTTGCAAAGGTTTAATTGACCTGTCCCTGACACAGGAAGCTGGAAATTTAACGAATCATTTGTTCTGGCCTTCCAAGTACTGCTACTTAATAATCAAAAGGATTCTGTATTTCTCCTGATGGCAGTTTGTGGAATGTGAATTTGAGATTGAAATGAAGAAAGAGGACAAGATTCAGGCTCACATTTGGTCACACTTCAGCACTGAATTTCATTTCTGTGGCAGCGAGACGATGTAACCAGAGGACCAGAACTATTTTCAATAATGGAAAAATTACAGAAAGATTGTAAGGAAAATTTTTGAACTCCATCTTTAAAAAATATATGCAAGAGATACCTGGAACATCACACTTTCATCTTGCAATGGCAAAAAGAGCATGAAGACTCTACATATTTAACAAAAAAAATCATTTGAGTCACATCTGATAATTCATTTCTATCAAGTTTAAATCTGTATATCATACTGTGATATAACATATTATTTACTTTATCATCTAGAGTCAATTATGTTTGCATGTTAATAGATTCAGCTACACTTTTGAATAGACTGTTTTTAGAGTTAGGTACTGATACTTTACAGTCACCGAAGACACATTTGTGAACTTATCCCTTCTTTATTCTCTGTGGTACCTTTATCAAAATTGGTACTTTTAATTAAAATGCTGAGGTCACGTGGTCTGTTCAGGCTGGAGAAGAGGAGACTGAGGGGAGATCTCACTGCAGTTACAACTTCCTCATGAGGGGAAGAGGAGGGTCAGGCACTGATCTCTTCTCTGTGGGGACCAGGGACAGAGCCCAAAGGAATGGCATGAAGTTGTGTTGGGGAGGTTTAAGTTGGATATTAGAAAAAGGTTCTTTACCCAGAGGGTGGCTGGGCACTGAACAGGCCCCCCAGGGCAGTGGTCACAGCACCAAGGCTGACAGAGCTCAAGCAGATTTGGACAATACTCTCAGGCACGTGGTGTGACTCATGGGGGTGGTCCCGTGAATGGCCAGGACTTGATAATCCTTGTAGGTCCCTTCCAACTCAACATATTCTGTGATTCTGAGCTTCCTTTAGCCTTCACAACCACATACAACATAAGCAGTGAGTAACACTTTATGAAATGATACACTGTAGTCCTCTGATCAAACCCTGCATCAAATGTAGAATCATATAATCACAGGCTAGCTTGGATTGGCAGGGACTTTAAAGCTCACCCAGTTCCATCCCCCCTGCCATGGCAGGGACACCTTCCACTAGACCAGGTTTCTCAGAGCCCCATCCAACCTGGCCTTGAGCACTTCCAGGGATGGGGCTTCTACAGCTTCTCTGGAAGTTCCAGTGCCTCACCATCCTTACAGTAAAGAATTTCTTGCTACATAAATCTTTTCCTATATAATTTCTTCCTAATATACCTCATGACATTCCCAACAGATGTATTCCCAAGCTGTTCTTAAAGCTATCGAAAACCATGAATAGCCTACAATTTCCCCAACTAATCAATTTCAGGGCTTTGCTATCTCTACCATTGCAAAGACTTGCCAGACATATAGAGAAGTCTTTCATGTTGTCATGGAGAAGCTGATTTGCATCTGCCTGCATATGCAAAGACTGATGTCATGACTCTCAGTTTTCTCAGCTCAGGAGTTAACAGTCTAGTTTACCTCCTCCCTTCGAAATCCTGTTTCTGAGTTACTCTTATTGCTTTCCTCTGTATAATTCCTCTTCCTTGGAAGTGCATTTTCATATGTATTTGTCCCAGCAGATTCTCAGACTCATTCTGAATAGTCTAATTTGATCCTAATGTATTGAAAAGCCTCAGCTTTCTTCCACAAAGCTATTTCCCCTTTCCTTTCTAAGACAACCCAATACCAGGCAAGTCCCAAAGAAAGTAACTTCCTGACTGTCACTTGTATGACTATATTAAGGTTCCCACTAACATTCTCCTTGTCAAGCAGGCCCTAAACACTAGAGGGCACTTCATCAAGATGGGAGGAAAAAGAAGAAGAAAAAAAGTCTGTTTCTTCCCTATGAAGCACAGTTCTGTCCAAAAAGATTTTTATAAATACTTAATGCAGTAAAAAGTGAATGCTTTACCAAACTATGCAGTTCAATTGAAGACACTTACCTATGAGTTTGCCTCATGGTCCAGCAGAATTGATGTGATGTCAGTCTATGAATAGAGGGCAGTGACCCAGGAAAGGCTGGATAATAATGTGATAAAAGCTTGGTTATGACTGGGGGCACTAAGCATGTATTCTCAAATAATGTCAGATTGATTTGCAGGTCACCTTTGTGTAACCAATATACTCTAATGCTGTCCTCCTACCCTTCCTACTTGACTTCCTCTTCCGAACACTCCCATTGAGTGGGGAGAGGCAGCAAACATGACAGAGACATCAGCTTGTTAATCATGGGGCTCCATGAAAGACAGTGAATGTTATCTACTAACCTTAGGTGAGAAACATTTTCTTACTCTACAGAAAAGACCTACAGTTTTCCAGACCATCCAATTTTACTTTTTATTGTCTTCCCCCCTCCCCGCCCTAACTTTTAATTAGTTTAAATATTCTACCACTCAAAAGCTGTTAGAGGGGTGTACAGTGATTTGCAAGAGCAGCACAATTCACAGATATGATTAAAAAATCCATCCCAGGTGGCTAAAACAAAGGAAATACAATAATAAAACATTCTTTCATCCTTGCCCTGGTCTCTGCCCCTGCTCTGCTGTATTTCAGAGTCAGCACCACACTGCCTGCACTAAATATGGACAGGGCTCTTCCCTCCAGAGAAAGGGGGTTGGAACTGGTGCTCATGGCACTTGTGTGCAGCTCTAGACACCACCACACTTGTGACTTCCCTGTACTATCTTATGCAAGTCAATTCTGTTCCTTTGGAAAAATCAGTCCATGGATATGCACGTGGTGGAAAAAAAAATAAGTCCAAGATCGATTTTGACTTTCAAGGGGGATCATTGAAGGCAGGATCAGCAATCAGGTGCTTTAAAAGCTCTCCTGAAGTATCTTCAAGTAACTGAACATTTGAAATTTGAAAATACATCAATAACTATTCCTGTTTCAACCGCACTTCCTGGCACACAGGAGAGGTGACAGATACACTACACTAGCTATTGACCTGGTGAATTTAGTTTCTACTCTTTCTCTGGGCTTATCCCCTTTGACTGATTTAGAGAAAGACATTTCCACTATTTTTCTTGTCAACAGGTTACTATGTTATTAAAGGAATGGTTATTGATTGAAAGCCAAGACAGCCTGTACGTCCCAGCAAATTTTCACTGAGAAGCCTTAAATTACTTTGTGAATGTCTTTCAATCTGGAAATCCAAAATTAATGTCTGAAATAATTAGGTAGATTTAAAAATAAGATTCTGAAAAGGTTGTTGCCAGCAACAGAAACCCAGTGTGTACTAAGTTCTTTTTATATTTTTCATTTGCTTGTTTTAAGTTGTTTCTTTCAATGTGTTGTCTATGCCTGTTAGTTGAGCTATGAAAGAACTGCCTGGAGACTTTGGGACTAAATTCAAACTTGTTTTGTGAGGCAGCATCTATTTCCCCGTCAAAAGGAACTACCACGGGACCTCCTTCATGCCTCTCAGCACAGCCATGAGATTAAAGTTTTCTCTATAACACCCAGGGGGAACACTCCAGAAAGCAGGTTAAAATTTAAACAGATAATTCAAAATGAAGCCTCACTGCAATGGTAGGGTCCACTCATATGCTGAAGCGTGAGTTAACCAGGGGCTAGAAAACTCCCCTTTGGACTACAGTCCTTCCCCACAGGACCTTCCTGTGCTATTCTGGAGATACAGGGATGTGTTTCAGGGAAGACCCTAATTGATCCCAGAGCAGGGTGGCCTCTTGGCCCAGAAGAGGTAGGAACTGGATTACTGGAAAGAGGCACAGACAGGGAGAGCATTAAAAAACATTAGGTTTTAAGAATGACCAAAGTTGGGATTACTTACTGATATTGATTACATGTAAAGCTGTAAAAAGAGTTTCCCATTTTTAAAAACACTTTAGAAAGGCATTTCTTTCAGAAGTTTAATTACCTCCATAGCCTGGAACGCAGTAACCTGAGAAATGGTTGTGTTTGACACAGGATGGGCAGGTAAGTGGGAACTATTTAGCTTGTATTGCCACTGACATTTGTCTCTCATCCAGCCACAGCTTGGATGGTAACTCCTGATACCACATAAACACTAATCCAATCAAGTACAAGCACAGCCTTTTGCACAGTTTAAAGGTAAACTCCAAATTAATAACTAGCATTATTTTTCCTTACAATATCTTGTCAGTCCTGCACGGATCCAAACCAGAAATGGTCTGGTTCACATAGATTTCATCAGCTTATCTATAA